>JAHUZM010000015.1:3926086-3964951 GCA_019925275.1 Mytilus edulis | reverse complement strand
AATCCAACCAAGAGAGACATGATAAATAATTATCATCCTTGTCAGAATAAAAGTCAATATGAATACTTCAGACATTTGCAGTATGATTAGCTATGTATTAGCTCTTTCAAAGAATTCATTAACTGCTTTTTATTAGGTTACAACATCTCATAAACTTGGAAATATATTGATTTTTTTTATTTTTACAGATATCATATTCAAGAGATGGCCCACTGTGTCAAAAAAAGAAATCAACGGTAAGCTAGCTGAATGTCTGAAACCAAGTGCCAGCAAGTAATTGAGTTTGTTCAAGAAAAAAAAGGATTTTGTTTCCATGTTTGCTTTAACTGTCTTTTACAAATAGTGCATTTTATTTTAGACAAATATTTATATTTTTCATTGTACTTGATATGTATGAGTCATTTCCCAATGATTGTTAAAAAATAGAGGTTCAATTTTAGTAATTTCTTATGTGACAACTGCATGTATTTACTTTTCTATATTGTTATCAAATGTTGAAGTTTTAATAAATTTTATTTTTCATAGAATTGTTTTTTTTTAATAATATTGAATTATGGGATAGATATATTTGAAAAACCTTCAAAAACCATAACAGAAGCAAAAAACTGGAGATGAGCTGCTTTTCGACCAAAAAATTGGGATATCTGCAAACCCAACAGAACTTATGAATTATTTAGAAAAAATGCTTAATAATTTAGGGTTTCCCTACAATGTTGGTAATGTTTTCCTGACTGGTTTGCAGAGATTTAATGAATGATTTGGGAAAATATTCCAAAAGATTCAGAGAAATTTTCTGAATAATTTTTGAAAATATTTTGAATGATTCGGAAAAAATTTCCCAATGATTTGGAGAATATTTCCAACTGATTTGGAGAAATTTCCTAATGATTTGGAGAAAATTTCCAAATGATTTGGAGAATATTTCCAAATAATTTGGAGAATATTTCCGAATGATTCGGAGAAAATTTCCTAATGATTTGGAGAAATTTTCCGAATGATTCGGAGAAAATTTCCAAATGATTTGGAGAATATTTCCGAATGTTTTGGAGAAATTTTCTGAATGATTCGGAGAAATCTTCCGAATGAGTTGGAAAATACTTCCGAATTATTCGGAGAAATTATCCGAATATTTAAGTGAATTTCCAAACTAATTATAATTTTCCAACCTAACTTCGGAGTATTTGGACAACTCCGACAGCTTTTCCAAGGTCAATTCTGAGTATTCGGACAACTCCGACCTTTTTTCTGAGGTCAGTTCGGAGTTTTGTAATAACTCCGAATAATTAATGAATAGAATGCGGAATTTTAAATAAATCTCCAAACAAAAGTATGGAATTCCAAATATATGCGGAGACCAGCTTGGATTTTTTTTAAAAACCTCTCATTTTGCACGAAAATATTTTTTTGGAGCTCGGAGAAGTCCGAATACTCCGAACATAAATTTCCGAACAAACATTAGGAATTTCCTGCTAGAGGAAGTCAGCATGAGGTATCAAAACTACTGAAATTTTGTTACGTATCAGTATTTTGGGTAAAAAGAGGACATGCTGGCACCCTAAATTTATGCGGAAAAAAAATCTGTTCTTATTATATTGGAATATTGCTGTCCATTGTATTTTACATTGAATCCTGACATAAAAAATATGGCTTATTTACTTTGCGTGTATATAGATTTACAAATTAAAGTGCACATATGGTCGGTTTTGGTCAATGCGGTCAAAAAAATTTGATGTACAAGTCAGCATGAGGTATCAAAACTACTGAAATTTTGTTACGTATCAGTATTTTGAGTAAAAAGAGGACATGCTGGCACCCTAAATTTATGCGAACAAAAATTTGTTCTTATTATATTGGAATATTGCTGTTCATTGTATTATACATTGAATCCTGACATCAAAAATACAAGGTAGTAACAGAACGTTTCCCTGAAAGTGGGAATGTTTCACTGATCTGTGAAGGATCAGGTTTAGATGATAGTGAAGTGAGGCGCCTTCAGTAGTAAAATTGTTAGAAAAGAACAGTTTTCCCAGTTTGGGATTTAACGCCTTTGAAATTGTGTTGAGTGTAAACCATTGTTGTATTTCTGTGATCTTTATTAGTTTTTTTTTTGCTTCACACTCTCACATGTAAAGTGTACAAATATGTTGAATAGTTGAAACAGATATAATAGTGGTGTCATGACCCTGTTATTATGTAAATTGTAATTTATGCTCATTATAACTATTACAGTAGTTAAATAGTTAATGTTATCCTTATATAGAGGCACTATATATGTGGGATTTTTGACAATAGTCAAATTATTTATGTTCATGTACATCCTAGCTTCCCAGTTATGGGATTAAAGCCCTGTAGTATTTAGTCGGTTGTAAATGGTGTATAAGGATATACATGTTAGTTAGTTTCATTTGGAAATTCAGAGTGGTATTAATGAACTTGTCATTCGGACATTGAGATAGTTTTATATTTTGAAGTATGATATTGTCAGTTAAGGTCTGAACAGTTGATACATGTACATGCATGTGAACATCACACAAGAGTCAGGGATTTTAGACGTGTTGTGGACACAGTTTATCGTCTTTTAGTGATTGATTGATTGATTGATTGTTGGTTGCTTAACGTCCAGTGGCAAATATTTCATGCATATTCAGGACGAGAACAAGTTCACAATAAATACAATAGGTAGGTTGATACGATAAAGGCCATCTGGGATGATGGTCGGGGAAATTTGGACTGCCACTGGAAAATGGGGGAATATTTGATAGGGACAGAAATTTTGCCTTGCAACAGGCCACCTACGGACCCCTCAAAAGAGTTGTTGCAAGGGTTCTTAACGTGCAAAGAGCATGGCACTCTCTTTACACGAGGCATCGGATTTAACGTCCCCCTTCTGACCGGACGTGACTGCGAACTTGATACATCCCGCACAGCCAAACGGACGCCCCACTTCGGCAAGCGTTTTACTGCCGGTCGGGAGAAGACCAAGTGACCATATTTCTATACCCCAGTCACCCTTGGGGTGTCGCTTTTTAGTGAGACCCTCGTCCACGACTGCATAAATTAGAATAGCATATGGCTATGGTCGACGTGGAGTTCGGCTGTTATTTGTCCTGAAGAACCTGTTGAGGTTGGCACCCTGTGGCAACTATGGTGTGTAAATTGTTGGGAGTTTGGTACTCCATAGATAAGATAGCTGTTCAGAGCTTGATTTTCATATGTTTATTTTTACATGGGTAATTAAAAAAAAAATCCTTGGGAAAGATTTGTCAATTTTCCCCTCATCCAGGATTTAGGGGGTGGATATTTTAGATACCCTGTGTCATGGTTCAATTAGTAAAAGACGTTACCAGTCTTCCCCTTGGGAGTTTTTAGTAAGACTATACAGTCGTTTTTGTCGGAACTCTAGTTCCTCCTTTTTAAGATGGAGAGGGGTGTAGTGTAATTGCCCCGTAGTTCTAGGGGGTTTCCCCAACCTGTCACAAGGGTACTGGTACATCACCGAGGGATCCGAAGGGACACATGACATGACGTAACAGTTGGATACTTCCAGCCTGATATCTGGGTCTAGACGAGGTTAGCTGGGACTGACACCTTGTAGGAAGGTAAGGGCAGTCTCACACTAAGCATAGCTTGTATTAACCCCTCGGGTAACCACAGAGCTCAGCGAGACAGGCCAAATAACACTTTAGAGCGAATAAATTTGATCTGCGATATCTGAATACAAATGCACAGTTATTTAAATATTAGAGACAAACATTCATTACCAAAAAGCAAACAAACAAGTTCAAACAAAGCCATGGCAGGACACCACTGAGAAATATTTAACCCTTCGAAAATATTGATCAATATTCACTTTAGAAAAAAAACCGGTTTAAAAAAAATTATTATAATCTTGAAGTTTATACAAATGTAGTAATACCTTGATTGTTGATTGCTTAACGTCTAGTGGCAAATATTTCATGCATATTCAGGACGACAACAAGTTCACAATAAATACAATAGGTAGGTTGATACAATAGAGGCCATCTGGGATGATGGTCGTGAAAATTTGGACTGCCACTGGAAAATGAGGTTATATTGGATAGGGATAGAAATTTTTCCTTGCAACAGACCACCTACGGACCCCTCAAAGAGTTGTTGCAAGGGTTTTTAACGTACAAAGAGCGTGGCACTCTCTTTACACGAGGCATCAGATTGAACGTCCCCCTTCTGACCGGACGTGACTGCGAACTTGATACATCCCGCACAGCCAAACGGACGCCCCACTTCGGCAAGCGTTTTACAGCCGGTCGGGAGAAGACCAAGTGACCATATTTCTATAGCCCAGTCACCCTCGGGGTGAATTACAATACCTCCGTAGTTTTCATGTTTTGAGGCTGCTTTAAAAATTGGAAAACTATATGCTGGTGACCATTTTTTTATATATATATTCCTTTAAAAAATACTTGATTTTGTTTTAAATAATGGAATCAAAATACTAGCACCGCTCTTCAATACTTCATTTGGGATGCCATTTAATTCCACTTTCTTTCCACATTTTAACTTACTAATAGTGTCTAACACTTCTTTGATTGTTTTTCTAAAACCCAGTATATTGAACAAATGTCTTAATTCCATGTTTTTGGTTACTTTGTCAATTTCAATAATTCTAGATAAAAATTTGTATATAACTTGTATTTTATTCAGTGATGTAAAGTAGGGATATCATACATTTGCATTAACTGATTTTTTTCTGGACCCTCCATTTTATCATCGTTATGTGACTTGGTTAAATTCCAGTATCTTTTTTATTATCTTCCCCTAACCAATCAAGACTGTCCAATATTTTTAGTTTAAATTCTCTCTTGTTTTCGTATACGTACTTTATTGTATTTTCAATCGGCATTTGTAGTATGACCCCCTCACATGGGTCATAGGAAAATACATAGGAGCCTCCCTTTAGAATTGAGTATATCCCGTTTTGTTTTTAAGTCATTATCAAACAAGTTTCTGCTTTTACTTTCTTTTTGCTTAACAGACTTTTAATAAACTGTTGCTTATAAGATTTGTTGCTCACAAGATATCGTCTTTAATTCATTCCTTCTATATCATGAGATATACTATATCTGTTTGTATACGTTATCTCACATAGTTTATTAAATATATTATATAGTTTATAAGACATCTTAATATATAGTAGTATATAAAATATCTTATATTGTTTTTAATATATTTTTATATAAGATATCTTATAAATGCAAATTCCTCATTAAGAATTCCATCTTTGTTGCAATCCATCTCAATGCACAGGTTTGCCATTGCTATGCTTGATTTGAACACATATGCTGGTTACATATTCAGTGCTCGATTGTTCACCTTATATATGAAAAATTTGTCTCTCTCGTCACATTTTTGCTTGTAAATTGCTAAAGCCTCAAAGTTTTGACCACATGGATTAATTTCCTTTTTCATGTTATCCCTTGCATTATATACTCTTTTCATGTCAGCGAAGTGTTCTGCAACTACCTCTACTTCCCGCCATGCAAAACTGTCTGAAGACATCAAATCAACTAGTTTTTCATTAACCATTTTTGATGGTTTTGCGTTCATATTATTTCTTATATCTTTTTTAATGATTTCAGAGCTAGAAAAACTTCAATATAATTTTCTGTACTCCCAATGTAAAGGAAATAGACATACAAGTAATGGCATTCCTAATTTTTAATTGTTCTCGTCTTGCATATCAATGTAGTTATGTATATGATGCAATAGTAATATGTGATATTTTTGTCAGTAACAAGTGACGATCATATATGTAACGGCCACACAGTGCTGGGCATTGCTACTGAGAGCATTTTGGTTCTGCATGCCTTATTTGCCAAAAGAGTTAAAGTTGAACCACAACATAATCATGTGAACAGTGACAGCAAGGAGATGGTGATATTTCGGCAAATTTAAAGATATAGAATATATCACTCGTGGCAAATGATAACAAAATGCCTTGGATCACCCTATCTTTACCATATTAACCGAAAATAAAAGTATTCTGTTGTCTTACCTATCAAATGGGAATTAGTCGCAAACATTCCACAAAGTTGTATTTGGTCAACAGATCCAATAATGATCATCCAATATTTTCATTCACAATGACAAAAGACAGGTACACCCAAATGGTATGATACCTCAATTTCTCCAACCACGCAAATAAACCACGACAAGGTGAACAAAATTTTGATTCTTTGTACAAAATTATACTATTTATTAAATTGACCATTTTGGTTTGGAATATCATCAATATAGACAGGTTTTTTCGATTATCCCCCTTAGTTAGAGACGCGACTCATTACAACCGTGAAAAAATTGTAAACAAGCCTTTATTGCCAATCGATCTTAACGAAGAAAATCAACATAATGTCATCAGTAGCAAAAGAATGGAAATCTCCGGGTGTCAAAACATGGATTGACGACATGCGTGTATGGCCAAATATGATGTACGGAGATATTTACAACTTTATTGTGGAGTCAAAAGCAGTTGATGGTCAACAAATGAAAAACTTTAAAAGTCTTCAAAGCTTTAACTATTTTCAAAGTGGAAACGTAGGTGTTACAACGCATTATATTAACAATGATAAGACAATTATGTTCAAAGGAGAAGTTGGATCGTCTCAAACAGTCCCAAGAACAAATGCAGTATTTGTACTTTGTAATGAAGATGGCTCAATAGTAAACGGGTGTTGTTCGTCTATGGCTGGTCATGTTGGGGCTGTTTTGTGGAAAATTGAGCATGCCGTGAGAAATAATTTGACAGGTGTACCATGCACAGATGAAAATGCAAAATGGAATCGTTGAACAACGAGAAATGTGAAACCAAAACCCCTATTGAACATTATTTAAAAAAAACAAAAGCAGGGGAAGATATACTGAACAGTGACGAAGATAATAACATACCAGGTAGTCGGGATACACCCATTATTAAGTCTGATCTTAAGTTCACAAGGGCTGAACATACAAGATCGATTGATTGTTGTTGGTTGCTTAACGTCCAGTGGCAAATATTTCATGCATATTCAGGACGAGAACAAGTTCACAATAAATACAATTTTTATAGGTAGGTTGTTACAATAGAGGCCATCTGGATGATGGTCGGGGAAATTTGGACTGCACTGGAAAATGAGGTATCTTGGATAGGGACAGAAATTTTGCCTTACAACAGGCCACCTACGGACCCCTCAAAGAGTTGTTGCAAGGGTTCTTAACGTGCAAAGAGCGTGGCACTCTCTTTACACGAGGTATCGGATTTAACGTCCCCCTTCTGACCGGACGTGACTGCGAACTTGATACATCCCGCACAGCCAAACGGACGCCGGTCGGGAGAAGACCAAGTGACCATATTTCTATACCCCAGTCACCCTTGGGGGTTGAACATACAAGAAGAATGTCATCAAAGTTTTTCAAGGAGGACACTGGAACAGTACTACTTAGAATTTTGAAAACTTTAAGTCTACGAATCGCACGCTCCACATGAATTCTTACTCTTGCTTTACGCCTGGTTGTTGTTAAATCCTCATTACTAAGTTGTGGTCTGCATTTTGTAAAGGCTGGAATATTTAGTTTGACTCTGAGTGGGAAAAGTAAATCATCAATTGTGAAACCCCTATCTGCCATTACCTCGTCTCCTGGCAAAAGGTACTGACAAAAGCACTTTTTTCTACTATGAATTTATCACTTGCCCTACCTCCAAAAGCCCGAGATATAAACATTTTATGTCCATGAGGTGCAATGCCAACAAGATATTTTGCAGTATTATGTGACTTGTAGTTACTATAAGTCTCTGACCTACTCTTAAGATTTGTTGGTCTCTGTATAAATGTCTCAGCACAATCAATTATCACAGTTGTACGAGGATAATTTTCCCGAAAAGATTCGGGAATACAAGCTCGAATTGTTTCTCGTGGAAGCCAAACAACCAAGCCTTTAAGTTGTTCAGCAAGAACTGGCATCCAAGAATTAAATAATTTACATGCCAAACTTTTTGAAATACCAAAGCGACGTCCTAAATCATCAAATATCAAATGAAGTTTTAACCTCATCAGTACAAGCAAAAGCTGATCTGCAATATCTAGTTGAAATTTGAATTGATTGTCTTCACGTAGTAATTCCACTAAAGTAAAAAAAAACTTCCTTGGTTACACCAGTATATAATAAGGCGTCACTGTCAGTCACAATGTTCGTATTTGCTGACATGGTCCCTCCTTCTATTTTACTCTGAACACCTTTTTCCTCTGTCAATAAAAGTTTTGTCTGAGTTGATGTTGTCTGAATGTCTGACCTTTTTTCAGCATAGGGATGGTCGTTATAAATAAGATAGTCCGTCTCATCATACTGGGTAGATTTATTAACAGTTTCAGGGACAGCTACATTAAAACTACATGTAGCCTCGGGATACGTTTCATTGTCATTATTTACAGAAATGTCTAGAGCTTCAAAACCAGTAGAGTCCGACACATAATCGTCACCAGAATTATTCTCATAACTTAATTTTAGCTTTTTCACAGCCGTCTCACGACGTGCTAACTTGCGTCTGTCGGGCGTAACTTTACTGTCATAACCAAGTTTTAATTTTAGAAACGGATTTCTTTTAGTCAGCGCACCATCAAGAAAATGTTCGGAACATACATAAACATGTTTTGGCAACGTTTTTCTGTTCATTGATTTTATCCACTCGAGTTTTGTTAATTCGTCAGAAGGCATCAAATGAAACTTGTATGGGATCAAACAAGGACAGTCATTGTGCAACTCGTTGTGTAATTCACAAATTGATTTTTTCCACATCTGGAGTTTTCTACGATTATTTGTACAACTATTAACTGAACACGAATCTCCTCCACCTTTTTTATAACTTTCGGCGCTATCCATAGTACAATAAATTAATAAATAAAAGAAATATAAATGTAAACAGAAAATCGATAATGTTTTTATCAATGCACGTGCTTCATTTTTCACGGTTGTAATGGCTGATCGGTCACGTGAGAGGTTAATGGATGCGCCCACGTTTTCTAGGTCAGTTATAGATAAACCCGTCTATATCCCAAAAAGAAAAAAAAATGTCACCTTTGACGAGTGCATGGTTTTGTTAAGAAGGTGCAAATATTGCTGGTCAGATGTATCTGTCTATACCGATAATTTTATATTTTATATCTATAAAACATAATTTGTGTAATAATCGCTCTTATCAAATTTAACCGTTTTTTTAATTAACAACGTATATGTCGTTTCATGTATTATAACATTGAAAAAGAGAAGTCATTGAAGTTCGTCGATTGATTTTTCATCAGTACAAATGGCGGTCGGAACCCGAAGGTCAAAAGGGAATGGTCAATTATGAGAGATAGAAAGCTTCAAACATGCCTTGAACGATGTTTAAATGACCAAAACGATTGATAAGATAAATGAGAAGACTCGGTCATAACTATTTGCCGAATATGATCTGTTTCATGTTTGTCAAAAAAGAGCAAAAGATTAACAAATCACATACTCTCATTTTTATAAGATTTGGTTAATATTTAACATGGCAATCTATTCAACTTCCATATCATTTTTGTCTACCATCTATGCCTGCGTTTTCAAATTACAGCATGTTTTTCTCGCAGCTGAGGACAATGCCCGAGATAAATATTTTCACTACTTCTTCACAATATTCATCTGAACTTCTGCCAAGTTTGAATGGTTTGCTCAAATCTATGACTAAATTTAGCCATTGGTTAGCTTATCCAATGTCTAATTATGTTACCCAGTGGCTTGCTATCCGTTGCCTATTGTTCCATTGCTCCATGGCAAATAGGAGTCCTGTTGGTAAGCCAGTGGATAAGTTATATAACCAACGGTTAAATGCTACCTATTGCCTATAATTCATTGTTTTCCTGGCAAAAGTGAGTAGAAGACAGAACTGAAACGTAAATAAACGAAAACTTCCCCAAGGCTTCCTCATCATATCATGTGGATCTGGTCGAGGAAAACCCTGAAATTATAAAATCAAAGTAAACAAATTCAGTTACAAATGCCAAAAAAATCAGGTATGGTTAAATATTGTCAATGCCAGGGCCGGGGTCCAAGATGACAACAATCAAAACGAAGGAGTAAACAACGATTCACTAAACCAAAGGACATGTTATAAATAATAATTAAGAAACAACACGGTCTCCACTAAAAACCGGGAGAAATCAGGTGGTCCGGAAGGGTAAGCAGTTCCTGCACCATAAGCTGCACCGGTCGTGTTATTTCTTTATTTAGTTTGGTAATGATGGAAGGTTGTTATGACCGAGGAATCAGCAATCAGACAGGCGGGTAACCCCATGTAAAAGATTAAGACGACACGTCTAAAAAGATGATTGTTTATCTTCTGTCCTTGTACTTGTGTGATTTAGAATTGAGAGGAAAAGAAAGTAATGAAAGTAGAATAGTCCTATTTGATGATGATTTGAATGTTGAGATGCGGGAGAGTCAACATTTTTGGTGGGGATCATAAAAAGTGTCTTGGAGCGTCAGATAGTATTTTCTTGAGAAAGGTTGCTTGATTTTTTTTCAAATTTACTTGTTTTTTTAAATTTCAGCTTGTTTCTGTTGGTTTATTCTGTTTGAAATGTTTTACACTAGTCATTTTTGGACCATTTATAGCTTTCTTTAAAGAGTGAGTCAAGGCTCAATGTTGAAGGCTGTACTGTGACCTATAACTGCTTTAATTAACTACTTTAAGTCTTGGATGGGATGCTGTCTCATTGGCGATATAACCTCATCTTCTTACGTTTATATTAAAGGGTAATCTAAAAATATGTATATGTATGAGGTCACCTGTGGATCATTTACACATTTATTTTATTTATTACAGAAGAAACAGTGAAAGAAGATGTCACAGGTACTAGTAGTAATAACAATATTATATGGAGTAAAACAATACTGTCTTTCTTATTAGTGAATATAAGAAAAATAAGGACAAAATAGAGAAAGGTAGAATAAGAAAGAAGGTAGTATGGGAGAAAACCGCAACGATGCTCCAACAGAAGGGATTCAGTGTTAATGCTGAACAAGTAAATGGAAAATGGAAAACATTGATGCGGGGCTACAAATCAGTAAAAGACAATAACAAAATGTCAGGGCAGGCAGGAAATCTTTTGATTTTGAGGAAGATTTAGATGACTTCTTTGAAAAGGAGCCTATTGTAAAACCTCTACTTACACTAAGTAGTACTGACCAATACAAAGCTACTTCTGGTACAAGTACTACTGAAAACACTTTGTCTGACGAAGAAGACAAATCCTCATCCAACCCACCATCAAAGAAAAGAAGGGGTGCTTCTTCTGATATAGTTGACACCTTTAAAGAATATATCTCAGAAACAAGAGATCGCCAGGAGGAGGCAAAAGAAAGACGGGAAAGAATGCACCAAGAGTGAAAGAAAGCATATCGGGGTGTTGAAGATGCTCTCAGAAGTTTTCTTACAGAAAAGTAGAACTAGTAATTCAATAACTTCTGTTATTTTATCATTTTTTCTAGTTTGCCTTAAATATCATGATTATTAATATTACCATTGTTTGTTATATTAGTAAAATGATAGATGTGATATAACTGTCAATGAGGTAGCCAGCCATGGGAATAAAATTGAGAAAGGAAATGGTGAATATGTCAAAGCGACAACCACCCGACCATAGAGCAAACAACAGCCGAAGGCAACCAATGGGTCTTCAATGTAGCGAGAATTCCCGCACCCGTAGGTGTCCTTCAGCTGGCCCCTAAAATATGCATAATAGTACAGTGATAATGGACGTCATACTAAACTCCGAATTATACACAAGAAACTAAAATTTAAAATCATACAAGACTAACAAAGGCCAGAGGCTCCTGACTTGGGACAGGCGCAAAATTGCGGCGGGGTTAAACATGTTTATGAGATCTCAACCCTCCCCCTATACCTCTAGCCAATGTAGAAAAGTAAAAGAATAACAATACGCACATTAAAATTCAGTTCAAGAGAAGTCCGAGTCTGATGTCAAAATATGTAACAAAAGAAAATAAATAAAATGACAATAATACATAAATAACAACAGACTACTAGCAGTTAACTGACATGCCAGCTCCAGACCTCAATTAAACTGATTGAAAGATTATGTCTTCATCATATGAATATCAGGTACAATCCCTCCCGTTAGGGGTTTAGTATCATACTATCATAAAATATATGAGAAGAACATAACCCGTGTCATGCCAACAACTGTTTTTTTTAGAAGTAAATGTGTTTAGTTCCGATGCAAAGACCCTATCAGTGAATCAATGTTAAAGCCAAAATATGCAATCTTTAATGACCTGACAACAGTATCGTAACTATATCCCCTTTTAATAAGTCTATTTAAAGGTTTTGTTAGTTTCTGCGGAGAATACTGACATTTTTGTGCTTTATAAAGAATATTTCCATAAAATTTTGGATGTGAAATACCTGAACGTATAAGATGTCTGCATGTTGAGTTATATTTACGAATTATTTCCTTATACCGGTGATAAAATTTAGTAAATGTTTTGACCAGTTTGTGATAACAAACAATTCAACATATACAGGCCAGTATACATGTTATACAGCCTGTCAACTATGGACAAAGGTCCATACAACAAAGCAAGCTGATAAAGGCCACATAATAACAGAATGCAAATCTATTCTTAGACTAGAGAAATATTTAACTTATTCCATCTAAAAATGTAAAACAAACAACAATAAAACATTAATAAAGACTTGAATATTGGTTCCTAGCTTGGGACAGACACATGTTTATCAGCGATCAACTCTCCCCAATCTTAAGAACAGCAGTAAAAAATAGTTGAATTTGGATTAAAGTCTTATCATATATTGATACACTATACATGTTGTTTTTAAACACAATAACAGATAAAATTTACTCTATGTATTAAATCATTTCTTTTATTTTTTCAGAATGCAAGATATGTATGGATAGGGAGGCAACTTGTCTAATGGTTCCATGCAACCATCTAGCAACATGTATGCAATGTGGTAATTTGCTGAAAAAGTGCTGTAGTTGCAGGAAGACAATAGAAAACCGCCTTAAAATTGTTCGCTGTTAAAGTCAGTCTGTGCTAAAAAATAGACCGTTTAGTCTGTGCTCAACAATAGACCATTTAGATGAAGGTGCTTTAGGTTTGCACTCTGTCCGTCTGTTTGTCTGTCATTTTGTACGTCCAGCATTTTTTTTATCAAGGTTGAAGACTTTGATTTGATATTTGGTACATGTATATGGTTTAACCATGACCAGTTAAAGTTTTTTCCCAATCTGATAATGTTTTCCAAAGTAATGGCTCTTTGACTAAGAAAATTTTATCAAGAAATCAGTTTTCTTAAAAACGTACAGTTATCGTGTTTATATTTGGTTTATAGTTTAACCATTACAAGTTAGAAATAAAGTTTGAATTTTGTTCCGGTCTGATATTTTTTTCAACAGTTTTTTAAAGAAAATTCACACATAAGTAATTAGTTTCCTATTAATTTTTTTGTCATGCTTAAAGATATTGATTTTGTATTTGGTATATAGTTTTAACCATAACAAAGTACATATTAAGTTCAAATTTTGTTCCAGTCTGATATTTTTTTTCTTGGAAAACACATACTTTTCAAGTCTAAAATTTTTCACAATTTGATGAAAACAAAGGAAATCAAGAAATTTACAAAATATGCATATTTTGTTGCCATAGTATCTTGTTTCCAAGCCAACCCGTTCAATTATTTAATTTTCAGAATACCTTTTAAACACAGTTAAAGGAAGTTGCTTGATTCTTGGAACAAAAAAAACTGACATATTAAAAATCTATGGAAAAATCCCCAAATTTTTTTCTTAAGCTTGTGAAAGTAATTTTAGTTGAAAGAGTGGTCATTGGACCTCATGCTTTTTATTTCATTTATTTTAAATTTGATGCTGAAAATTGGTTTTATTAGTTTATCATGTGTTAATTAAAAATTAGAAAATTACCTTGTAATGATATCAAATTTCATCTTAAAAAGAATAATTTTAATTGTACAACAATCACAAACATATATATTTATAAAGTGAACACATTTTCTCAAAGTAAAACAGACCTGCCAAATACATTTCAAGCTTGTGACTGGTTT
The DNA here is from genome assembly GCA_019925275.1 of Mytilus edulis. Lineage (NCBI taxonomy): Eukaryota > Metazoa > Mollusca > Bivalvia > Mytilida > Mytilidae > Mytilus > Mytilus edulis. Next base: position 3,950,811 of record JAHUZM010000015.1, on the reverse strand, counting down.
TTTTAAATTTGACAATTGGTATAATAACATTTTGAAAAGGATCAGCATTTGTGTGAACAGTTATAAAGTGGATTTGGGTGGACAATAAAATGGGACCTCTATGAATAAAAGAGGACCTTTCACTCTTGATTATTCAAGTGAAAAGTTTCAAAAGTTAATTTGAACACTTGATTCAACAATGTCAATGACAGTCAATGTTCAAGAAAAACTTGCAACACTTTGACTTTGTCTTTGTATATTATTCATTGAATCAGTTTTGACACTAACATAGCCAGAAAAATCAAATTTTAATGATTTTAAGGCAATGTATTTAAGTATTACTAGCAACACTATGAATATTATTTATTGACATCAGTTTTGACACTAATTGGGTAAAATTTTTTAGCCACATTGGTACTTTACCGCTAATATTCCAGGAAAATAAGTGAATGCCAATCATAATTATTTTCAATCGTTTACATTCTTTAAAACGCAAATGAGACCAAGATTTAATGGACAATTCACCACTTCTACCTTTCGTCCCCTAATAGTCTATTGGGTCTAAATGAATGCCTTACTGTGACATCATATGTTTAAAATATGTATTCAACAGTATTGTGTCCTGTTAATCAGTTTAAACTCTTGTCAGTTTTGCTTTAACTGCTTTATTTTTAAGATTAAGCCCCAAAAAAATGTATTTCACCCTATGATCTACTTTTTTCATCCGAGATGAATCAAATCACTAGATATGTTTATCTATATTATTTTGATCATGCTGACTTATTTGTAGATCTTTCTTAGCTGAAAATTTTTCATATTTAAACTTTCTTTCTATCTACTATAATTTTAAAGATAATAATTCAAAACCTGTAAAATTTCCTAAAAAAATAACTATATCTGACATTAACCCAACAATAGGTTGTTTAATTGGCCTGAAAATTACATCGCAGATAGATCTTGACCTTTTCATCACTTTGACTCCCTGTCACTTTTGCTCTTACTGATTTAGTTTCTGAGATATAACCAAAAACTGCATTTGACCCCTATGTTCTATTTTTAGAAATGGCGACCATGTTTGTTGATAGATCAATACTTCGGATTCAATTGATAAACTAGATACCCTAAGGAACATTCAGTTAAAGTTTGGATTTATTGATTGTTGGTTGCTTAACGTCCAGTGGCAAATATTTCATGCATATTCAGGACGAGAACAAGTTCACAATAAATACAATAGGTAGGTTGTTGTAATAGAGGCCATCTAGGATGATGGTCGGGGAATTTGGACTGCCACTGGAAAATGAGGGTATATTGGATAGGGACAGAAATTTTGCCTTACAACAGGCCACCTACGGACCCCTCAAAGAGTTGTTGCAAGGGTTCTTAACGTGCAAAGAGCGTGGCACTTTCTTTACACGAGGCATCGGATTTAACGTCCCCTTCTGACGACGTGACTGCGAACTTGATACATCCCGCACAGCCAAACGGACGCCCCACTTCAGCAAGCGTTTTACTGCCGGTCGGGAGAAGACCCAAGTGACATATTTCTATACCCCAGTCACCCTTGGGGTCGTTAAAGTTTGGAAGTATTTGGCCTAGTAGTTTCAGAGGAGAGGATTCTTGAAATAATTTACGACAACAGACGACGACGACAGACAACGGACGACGACGGACGCAAAGTGATGGCATAAGCTCACTTCGGGCCAGGTGCGCTTAAAACCAAAAATTTCGTTAAAATTACAAATTCAGGAACAGGAACCCAACAAAGTGTTGTCAAATTTGTCAAATACCATTACCAGGTTTAAAGTGGAGTTGGTGTTGTTACTTATTCATTATTGATGTAAATGTCCTTTTGGTTTTGGGGGATCTTTAAAATTGAGAATAGAAATAGGGAATTGTCAAAGAGACAACAGCAGAAGGTCACCAACAGGTCTTTGTTTACTCGATGGTTTTCATAGTTATTGTCATTAACCGTATTTCCGTGAATCATGTATATGTATCTTGCATGACAATTATATTTTGTACGTCACACAGGTAAAATAATAAATTTGTCGATTATGGTATAACGAGGTACACTATTCGTCAACTCACTTGTAACGTGAACCTTGATGGGCAAGGCAGAATATTGATTGATTGATTGTTGGTTGCTTAACGTCCAATGGCAAATATATCATGCATATTCAGGACGAGAACAATTTCACAATAAATACAATAGGTAGGTTGTTGTAAAAGAGGCCATCTAGGATGATGGTCGGGGAAATTTGGGCTGCCACTGGGAAATGAGGGTATATTGGATAGGGACAGAAATTTTGCCTTGCAACAGGCCACCTACGGACCCCTCAAAGAGTTGTTGCAAGGGTTCTTAACGTGCAAAGAGCGTGGCACTCTCTTTACACGAGGCATCGGATTTAACGTCCCCTTCTGACGGACGTGACTGCGAACTTGATACATCCCGCACAGCCAAACGGACGCCCCACTTCAGCAAGCGTTTTACTGCCGGTCGGGAGAAGACCAAGTGACCATATTTCTATACCCCAGTCACCCTTGGGGTGTCAAGGCAGAATAGAGTCAAACAAAAACAAATATTTGATATGTTCTATTACCAAAATCACATAAATCAAAATATACATCAAATGATTGTCAGTAATGTTATAACGCGCACATATCCGCTACTAAACTACTATATCCATCAAACTCGTATATTCACTTCAATCCAAATAAAATCATTGCGAATAGTTACTCTTTACAGCACTAGATGTAATCCTTAACTCTACAAATTTTCGCCCTCCGGCCCTCACGTAACGGTATTCCCGGCCTTTATATACCAATCCTTGTCGAATCCATGGACTGATCTCTTGGGCTCCAACTGGATGTTCATGAAATAAAATACGCAACAATACCCCCTTTCCAGGACTGTGGAATTCCTATTCCAGAAACACACATTAACGAACTAAATATAAAATCCTACACAGGTGATTATTCACATCGTTCTATATAATAAAGGAGGGACGAAAGATACCAAAGGGACATTCAAACTCATTAATCTAAAACAAACTGACAACGCCATGGCTAAAAGTTATCAAAGGTACCAGGATTATATTTTAGTACGCCAGACGTGCGTTTCGTCTACATAAAAGAGGGACGGAAGATACCAAAGGGATAGTCAAACTCATAAATCTAAAACAAACTGACAACGCCATGGCTGAAAATAAAAAAGACAAACAGAAAAACAATAGTACACATGACACAACATAGAAAACTAAAGAATAGGGGTGATATCAGGTGCTCCGGAAGGGTAAGCAGATCCTGCTCCACATGTGGCACCCGTCGTGTTGCTTATGTGATTACAAATCCGGTAAATAGTCTAATTCGGTAGGTCCCATTCATGAAAGGGAAGGGACGTAAGGAACATATCCGATATCATTTGTGAAACGATTATTCCATAACGGTCAACCAACTCGTGATGGCGTCCGTAAAATTTGCGAAGGGGTGATTTCAACTTCACCATTTGGAACTCTTGGTTTAATAGCTTCCTTGTAAGCAGTAACCTCTTGTCAAGAAAATCATGATAGGAAATGCAAGCACGGGAATTTCGTATTAATTGGAAGATATATACCCCGTATGCAGGTGCTGCTGGAATGTTGCTACATAGAAATGGAAAGTTCAAAATTGAAAAGCTGAAATCATCTCTTTTTGTCGTAAAGTTTTGTTTTCAACCGACCCTCATTGTCAATTTCTAGATGTAAGTCAAGATATGGAGCCGACTTAACTGTATCTGTAGTATCCTTTATCTCCAATTCGATGGGATAGATGCGTTCCGTAACCTTCAATGAACTCGAGCATGTTGAGACAGAACTGCTCCAATTTCAAAATGACTGGCATCTGTATCTAATATAAACTATTATCCGTCAATTTTTGGATATGCAAGTACAGGCGAGCTTGAAAGCTTTTCTGTAAGTAACCGGAAAGTCTGTTGACAACCACTTGTCCACTCCCAGAGAGCTTTAAACTGCAATAAGTCGAAAAGACACTTAGCAATTTTCGAAAAATCCTTGATAAATCTTCTGTAATAAGAAACTAGTCCAAAGAAAGATCTTAATTCGCAAACGTTTTTCGGAGACTCCATCTTGACTATTGCCCATACTTTAGAAGGATCCGTCCGCACCCCCTCGGTTGACACAATATGTCCGAGATACTCTACCTCCTTTTTTGAAAAAAAACTACACTTTGCAGCCTTGATCTTTAATCCAGCATCTGATAACCTCTGAAAGACTTTCTGCAAATTAACCAAATGTTTCACTAAACACTATAATATCATCTAGGTACAAAACTAGAACATGCCACTGCAATCCTCACATTGCTGTCTCAATAATCCGTTGACACGTAGCTCCTGCGTTGCACAATCCAAATGGCATCGTAACATATTGGTATAACCCACCTCTGGGTGTCGAAAATGCAGTCTTTTCCTTATCTGCTGGATTCATCGGCACCTCATACTCAGGTCAAAAACTGACATTCGGATAGGCATCTGTTATCATCTTATCGTTCAATTACCTGTAATCAACACACAGCCGCCATGAAAGATCTTTCTTTTGCACTAAAACTAGACCTGAAGACCACGGGCAATTAGACTTTTCAATAAGTTTCTTATCCTCCAATTTCTTGATTTCATCTTCAAATGCCTGACCTTTAACCTATAAAAATTTTCAGTTTATATTTTGTTCCTTAAGTAATGCTTTTCTGATTTATTTTCTGATTTATAAGTTGTACATTTTTTTTATTTCACCCAATACATTGTAATTTATAAATAAGAATGTGATATGAATGTCACTGAGACTATTCTTATAAATGATTTATTTTTTGTCAAACATAAACTGAATTAACCTGCCATTTTCAGACAACTCTAAACAAAAGTCTGCACCCTGCGTTGCGTCAGTGATTAGGTTATCTCTTTGGCTAAATGAACATTCAATCTCCATAATTCCAGTTACACCATTGTCACATATTTTGGCATCTGGAGTAGCACCCATAAAAGGGTACTTCGGATTAACTACAAACCCACAATCATGAACAGGGTAACTTTCTTTTATTACACTGGAATCTGAACTGTTGTCTTTTCCTGCCACTACGATTTATTGTGTATTTCTTACTTAGTGTATCTCCACATTGAGTGCAATTTACAGATTTAAGTAATAAACCAGAATGTTGACAAAATTATATAGTGCTGTCATCATCTCTTAGAATTTTTCCTAATCTAAATAAATTATAAAGTTTTATGTTTACCGCGCTTTTTATTAGATCTAGTTCTAACATTTTCACCACCATCTATAATATTTCAATAATATTATTGTTAAGGTCACCAACAATGTCGGACACAAAATCAACAGCATTTTTGTTTGTATTAGAAACCTCTGCATCTGATTCTTCAGAACTTGAAAATAGACTTTTACTTACACCAAAATAAGATCTTAGACTCTCTGCTTTTTCAACTACGTTGCTAGTTTTTTATTGACCGCAAGCAAAAGGCGATGATTCTTCTGACATTAACAATAAACTTTTAATAGGATCATATTCATTGTCACTTTCAAAACTTTTATTTATATTAAACTATCGACATTGAAATTGTGAAGAATCTGATGATAATTCCTCATTTATATCATTTTCGGATTGTTAATAACTTTCCGTTTTCTTAAAGTCATGTATGTATTATCCTTACATGGACTTGAAGAATTTCCCCCATGTTAAATCAATATCAATTCCAAAGTAACTATATATATAAAGAAATGTAATAAGTAGTAAGTACGTTTCAATTCAAAAGTATAATAAAAATATTGACCAGTGTAACTACTGGAGTGTGAAAAATACTCATTTCACTTTATTGCTAATTACATTATATAAACTTAACTATATAATTTGTTACCTTTTTTAAAGGGAAAATAACCCTAATTACCACATATAGAATTATCTTTAAGAATATAATCAGTGTTAAAACAATTATTTTCCAAGTTGTCGACTGAACATGAATTATATAACATTTATATATTTAAAGCATATATCTGTACGTGAAGCCGTTTGACGTTTAGTTATTGCGGTCTCAGTTAAATAAAGTATGAAATTATCGTTCCTGAATACATGGCGCCGTTGTAACCGATCGGGGTCTCACTAACTAGAGGAGGACATGCATTTCCAAATGACTTTATAGGAAGGAAAGCTGGATCAACGGTATGGCTCATACCTAGATTGTCACGATGGAGTCCATCTCAATCAGCTGTTGTTTGCAAGGCATATTTTACCGAAAAGGAAACTATTCATGGTAAAACTTTATTTTCTTTAAGGAATATATACTGGAAGTTGTGGTGTGAGTGCCAATGAGACAACTTTATTTAAATAACAATTTTAAAAAAGTAAACCATTATAGTTCAATATACGGCCTTCAACACAGAGTGTTTGCTCACATCGAACAACAAGCTATAAATAGCCCAATAATTACTAGTGTAAAACCGTTTAAACGGGAAAACCAACGGTCTAAGCTATACAAAAAAACGAGAAACGGGAAGCACGTATACAGTACATAAACAAACGACAACTACTGTACAGCAGATTCCTTACTTATAACAGGTGAAAACAATAGCAAAACATCACAACATAGAAAAACATCAATTGGCAGCCTTAACTCACAATGAAAATACGCGTAAAATACAATTAAATTTGATCTGCGATATCTGAATACAAATGCAGTTAATAAAATATTATGGACAAACATTCAAGGCCAAAGGCAAACAAACAAGTTCAAACAAAGCCATTGCAAGACACCACTGCGAAATATTTACTCCTTCGAAAATGTTCACTTCAGAATAAAAAAAACGGTTTTAACACCAACCTGAATTTCCTTCAAACTCTATTATCTCATTGTTTACATTTTCAGTCAATAAAGTATTAATAAGTTTAAGTTAAGAATTTTCTGTCCATTTATAAGATTTAATCAATTCCAAAGTAACTATATATATAAAGTAATTTAAACATGATCTGATAGGTAAGTAAAATCGTTTGTTTTAAAATATTTTACTGAGGACAGGAGACTCTCGCTAACAACACCATAATCAACAGTACTAAATCCACTGCTTGACATATATGTATAAATTATCCAAAAAAATGTAAAATTTACAGTAAAATGTTGAAAAATTACCAATAAAGGTCAAATCTGAATGAATATCTAAATAGTAGTAAAATTTACTGAAAAAATGTTATTGAGAAAATGGTGTAATTTTTAAATAAAGCTGTGGTTGGTTCAAGTTTTCTTTGAATACAACTGTCACTACATATTTGAAAATAATCTTGATTAAAAAAACGATTTAAGGTAACATCGTATAGAATTATACAAAAAAATGTCAAATTTACAGTAAAATGTTGAAAAATTGCCAATAAAGGTCAAATCTGAATGAATATCCAAAAAGTTGTCAAATTTACTGAAAAAATATTACTGAGAAAATGGTGTAATTTGAAATGTTGCAATTTTTAGATAAAGCTGTGGTTGGTTCAAGTTTTCTTTGAATACAACTGTCACTACATATTTGAAAATAATCTTGATTAAATAAACGATTTAAGGTAACAATTTTACTCCTGATACATTTGTCAATACATATAAGAATATTGTCTTGATCAAATGACTGATTTAAGGTAAATGTTGGAAAAATTGCCAAAAAAGGTCAAATCTGAATGAATATCCAAAAAGTAGTAAAATTTACTGAAAAAATGTTACTGAGCAAAATCATATACAATTATCCAAAAAAATATCAAATTAACAGTTAAATGTTGAAAAAATAACCAATAAAGGTCAAATCTGAATGAATATCCAAATAGTAGTAAAATTTACTGACAAAATATTACTGAGAAAATGGTGTAATTTGAAAATTCTTCTGAAAGAAATAATATTTCTATGGGTTCCGAGTCATGTTGGAATCCTTGGAAACACAGCTGTAGACCTTGAGGCAAAGCATGCCCTGGGTGACCCTTTATCTAACTGTGATATACCATATACTGATTTTAAATCTAATATTAGAGAATATGTTTTCAATATATTGAAAAATAAATGGAGTAAAAAAGATGATAATAAATTGCACGAAATTAAACCTAATTTAGGCAAACCTTTTAATAATATTATGTGCAGAAAAGATCAGTGTGTTATTACTAGATGTCGTATTGGGCATACTAGAATAACACACGAGTATCTTTTAAAAAATGAAGATGAACCACAATCTGTTCCTTGCAACTGCAAGTATACTATTAAACATGTTTTAATTAATTGTATTGACTTTGCTGATATTCGTAAGAAGCATTTCAATGTCAATAATATGTATGATTTATTCAATAATGTTCCATTTACAAATATTGTTGCATTTTTAAAAGAAATTGGAATTTATTATAGAATATGAAAATGTTATTATATTTAAATCGTTTTTAATTTTTATCACGTTATTTTACTGTTGATTTTTATTTGTATATAATCAATTTGGTTTAGTCAAGAATTTTAGTATATTGAAGGACTTTTTGTCTTATTTTAAAAATATGCTTTAAATTGTAAAAATATTCGAATTAGCTCTCGCCGCGATATAGCCTTTTTGTGCTAATGCGGCGTAAAGCAACCAACAATCAATCAATCAATCTTGATCAAATGACCGATTTAAGGTAACATCGTATACAACTATCCAAAAAAATGTCAAATTTACAGTAAAATGTTGAAAATTACCAATAAAGGTCAAATCTGAATGAATGTCCAAAAAGTAGTAAAATCTACTGAAAAAATGTTACTGAGAAAATGGTGTATTTTGTAAATCAACCTGTGGTTTTAATTTTACTTTTAATACAGTTGGCAATACATATAAGAAAATTGTCTTGATCAAATGACCGATTTAAGGTAACATCAAATAAGTTATAAAAAAATTGATAAATTGACACAAAATTATCAGTATAGCTAAAATCTGAATGAATATCCAAAAAGTAGATATGTTAACTGAAAAAATGTTACTGAGAAAATGTTGAAATTTTTAAATAATGCTGTGGTTAGTTCAAGTTTACTTTTAATACAATTGTAAAAATATATTAGAAATTCATCTTGATCAAATGACCGATTTAAGGTAACATCATATACAATTATCAAAAAAATGTCAAATTTACAGTAAAAGGTTGAAAAATTACCAATAAAGGTCAAATCTGAATGAGTATCCAAAAAGTAGTAACATTTACTGAAAAAATGTTACTTAGAAAATGGGGTAATTTTTAAATAAAGCTGTGGTTGTTTCAATTTTACTTCTAATATATTTGTCAATATATATAAAAAAATTGTCTTGATCAAATGACCGATTTAAGGTAACATCGTATACAATTATCCAAAAAAAATGTAAAATTTACAGTAAAATGTTGAAAAATTACCAATAAAGGTCAACTCTGAATGAATATCCAAAAACTAGAAAAATTTACTAAAAAATGTTACTGAAAAAATGGTGTATTTTTTAAATTAACCTGTGGTTGATTCAATTTTACTTCTAATACATTTGTCAATACATATAAGAAAATTATCTTCATCAAATGACCGATTTAAGTTTACATCAAATAAGTGATAACAAAATTGACAAATTTACAGTAAATGTTCAAAAATTATCAATATAGCTAAAATTTTAATGAATATTTAAAAAGAAGATAAGTTTACTTAAAAAATATTACTGATAAAATGTTGAAATTTTTAAATAAAGCTGTGGTTAGTTCAAGTTCACTTTTAATACAATTGTCAAAACATATAAGAAATTCATCTTAATCAAATGACCGATTTCATGTAACATCGTATACAATTATCAAAAAAAAATGACAAATTTACCGTAAAACGTTGAAAAATTGCCAGTAAATGTCAAATCTAATGAATATCCAAAACGTAGTAAAATTTACTGAAAAAAGTTACTGAGAAAATGGTATAATTTTTAAATAAAGCTGTGGTTGTTTCAATTTTACTTCTAATACATTTGTCAATACATATAACAAAAGTGTCTTGATCAAATAATTGTATACGAAGTTACATTAAATAATGAACTTCGTATACAATTATCCAAAAAAATGTCAAATTTACAGTAAAATGTTGAAAAATTGCCAATAATGGTCAAATCTGAATGAATATCAAAAAAGTAGAAAAAATTTACTGAAAAAATGTTACGGAGAAAAATCATATACAATTGTGCAAAAAAATGTCAAATTTACAGTAAAACGTTGAAAAATTGCCAGTAAAGGTCAAATGTGAATGAATATCCAAAAAGTTGTCAAATTTACTGAAAAAATATAAACGAGAAAATGTTGAAATTTTTAGATAAAGCTGTGATTGGTTCAAGTTTTCTTTGAATACAACTGTCACTACATATTAGAAAATTAATTTTGATCAAATAACGATTTAAGGTAACATCGTATACAATTATCCAAAAAATGTCAAATTTACAGTAAAATGTTGAAAAATTGCCAATAATGGTCAAATCTGAATGAATATCAAAAAAGTAGAAAAATTTACTGAAAAAATGTTACGGAGAAAAATCATATACAATTGTGCAAAAAAATGTCAAATTTACAGTAAAACGTTGAAAAATTGCCAGTAAAGGTCAAATCTGAATGAATATCCAAAAAGTTGTCAAATTTACTGAAAAAATATAAACGAGAAAATGTTGAAATTTTTAGATAAAGCTGTGATTGGTTCAAGTTTTCTTTGAATACAACTGTCACTACATATTAGAAAATTATTTTGATCAAATAAACGATTTAAGGTAACATCGTATACAATTATCCAAAAAAATGTCAAATTTACAGTAAAATCATGAAACATTACCAATAAAGGTCAAATCTGAATGAATATGCAAAAAGTAGTAAAATGTACTGAAAAAATGATACTGAAAAATGGTGTAATTTTAAATAAAGCTGTGGTTGTTTCAATTTTACTTCTAATACATTTGTCAATACATATAAGAAATTTGTCTTGATCATATGACCGATTTGAGGTAACATCAAATAAGTTTTAAAAAAATTCACAAATTCACAGTAAATGTTCAAAAATTATCATTATAGTTAAAATCTTAATGAATATCCAAAAAAAATTGTTACTGAGAAAATGTTGAAATTTTTAAAATAAAGCTGTGGTTAGTTCAAGTTTACTTTTAATACAATTGTCAAAGCATATTAGAAATTCATCTTGATCAAATGACCGATTTAAGGTAACATCATATACAATTATCCAAAAAAATGTCAAATTTACAGAAAAATGTTAAAAAATTACCAATAAGGTCAAATCTGAATGAATATCCAAAAAGGTGTAAAATTTACTGAAAAAATGTTACTGAGAAAATGGTGTAATTCTTAAATAAAGCTGTGGTTGTTTCGAGTTTACTTCTAATACATTTGTCAATACATATAAAAAAAAATTGTCTTGATCAAATGACCGATTTAAGGTAACATCGTATACTATTATCCAAAAAAATGTCAAATTTACAGTAAAATGTTGTAAAATTACCAATAAAGTTCAAATCTGAATGAATATCCAAAAAGTACTAAAATTTACTGAAAAAATGATACTAAAAAATGGTGTAATTTTATATAAAGCTGTGGTTGTTTCAATTTTACTTCTAATACATTTGTCAATACATATAAGAAAATTATCTTGATCAAATGACCGATCTGAGGTAACATCGAATACAATTATCCAAAAAAATGTCAAATGTAAAGTAAAATGCTAAAAAAATTACCAATAAAGGTCAAATCTGAATGAATATCCAAAAAGTAGTAAAATTTACAGAAAAAATGATACTGAGAAAATGGTGTATTTATTAAATCAACCTGTGGTTGTTTCAATTTTACTTCTAATACATTTGTCAATACATATAAGAAAATTGTCTTGATCAAATGACCGATTTAAGGTAACAACAAATAAGTTATAAAAAAATTTACAAATTCACAGTAAATGTTCAAAAATTATCAATATAGCTAAAATCTGAATGAAGAACCAAAAAATAGATAAGTTGACTAAAAAAATGTTACTGAGAAAATGTTGAAATTTTTTAATAAAGCTGTTGTTAGTTCAAGTTTACTTTTAATACAATTGTCAAAACATATTAGAAATTAATCTTGATCGAATGACCGATTTAAGGTAACATCATATACAATTATCCAAAAAAATGTCAAATTTACAGAAAAATGTTAAAAAATTACCAATAAAGGTCAAATCTGAATGATTATCCAAAAAGGTGTAAAATTTACAGAAAAAATGTTACTGAGAAAATGGTGTTAATTTTTAAATGAAGCTGTGGTTGTTTCGATTTTACTTCTAATACAATTGTCAATACATATAAAAAAAATTGTCTTGATCAAATGACCGATTTAAGGTAACATCGTATACTATTATTCAAAAAAATGTCAAATTTACAGTAAAATGTTGTAAAATTACCAATAAAGTTCAAATCTGAATGAATATCCAAAAAGTAGTAAAATTTACTGAAAAATGTTACTGAGAAAAATCATATACAATTATCCAAAAAAATGTCAAATTTACAGTAAAATGTTGAAAAGTTGCCAATAAAGGTCAAATCTGAATGAATATCAAAAAAGTTCTCAAATATAACGAAAAAAATATTACCGAGAAAATGTTGCAATTTTTAGATAAAGCTGTGGTTGGTTCAAGTTTTCTTTGAATACAACTGTCACTACATATTGGCAAATTATCTTGATCAAATAAACAATTTAAGGTAACATCGTATACAATTATCAAAAAAAATATCAAATTTACAGTAAAATCATGAAAAATTACCATTAAAGGTCACATCTGAATGAATATCCAAAAAGAAGTAAAATTTACTGAAAAAATGTTACTGAGAAAATCATATACAAATATCCAAAAATATGTCAAATTTACAGTAAAATGTTGAAAAGTTGCCAATAAAGGTCAAATCTGAATGAATATCAAAAAAGTTCTCAAATATAACGAAAAAAATATTACCGAGAAAATGTTGCAATTTTTAGATAAAGCTGTGGTTGGTTCAAGTTTTCTTTCAATACAACTGTCACTACATATTGGCAAATTATCTTGATCAAATAAACAATTTAAGGTAACATCGTATACAATTATCAAAAAAAAATATCAAATTTACAGTAAAATCATGAAAAATTACCATTAAAGGTCACATCTGAATGAATATCCAAAAAGAAGTAAAATTTACTGAAAAAATGTTACTGAGAAAATCATATACAATTATCCAAAAATATGTCAAATTTACAGTAAAATGTTGAAAAGTTGCCAATAAAGGTCAAATCTGAATGAATATCAAAAAAGTTCTCAAATATAACGAAAAAAATATTACCGAGAAAATGTTGCAATTTTTAGATAAAGCTGTGGTTGGTTCAAGTTTTCTTTGAATACAACTGTCACTACATATTAGAAAATTATCTTGATCAAATAAACGATTTAAGGTAACATTGTATACAATTATCCCAAAAAATGTCAAATTTACAGTAAAATCATGAAAAATTACCAATAAAGGTCAAATCTGAATGAATATCCAAACATTTGTCAAATTTAGTGAAAAATTATTAATGAGAAAATGTTGTAATTTTTAAAAAAGGTGTGGTTGCTTAAGTTTTCTTTGAATACAACTGTCAATACATATTAGAAAATTATCTTGATTAAATAAACGATTTAAGGTAACATCATATACAATTATCCAAAAAAAATGTCAAATTTACAGTAAAATGTTGAAAAATTACCAATAAAGTTCAAATCTGAATGAATATCCAAAAAGTAGTAAAATTTAGTGAAAACATGTTAGTTAGAAAATAGTGTAATTTTTAAACAAAACTCTGGTTGTTTCAATTTTACTTCTAATACATTTGTCAATACATGTAAGAAAATTGTCTTGATCAAATGACCGATTTAAGGTAACATCAAATAAGTTATAAAAAAATTGACAAATTCACATTAAATGTTCAAAAATTATCAATATAGCTAAAATCTGAATGAATATCCGAAAAATAGATAAGTTGACTGAAAAAATGTTACTGAGAAATGTTGAAATTTTTTAATAAAGCTGTGGTTTGTTCAAGTTTACTTTTAATACATTTGTCAAAACATATTAGAAATTCATCTTGATCAAATGACCGATTTAAGGTAACATCATATACAATTATTTAAAAAATGTAAAATTAACAGTAAACTGTTGAAAAATTGCCAATAAAGGTCAAATCTGAATGAATATCCAAAAAGTTGTCAAATTTACTAAAAAAATATTACTGATAAAATGTTGCAATTTTTAGATAAAGCTGAGGTTGGTTCAAGTTTTCTTTGAATACAACTGTCACTATGTATTAGAAAATTATCTTGATCAAATAAACGATTTAAGGTAACATCGTATTCGAATATCCCAAAAAATTAAAAATTTACAGTAAAATGTTGAAAAATTACCATTAAAGGTCAAATCTGAATGAATATCCAAAAAGTAGTAAAATTTACTGAAAAATGTTACTGAGAAAATGGTGTATTATTTAGATCAACCTGTGGTTGTTTGAATTTTACTTCTAATACATTTGTCAATACATATGAGACAATTGTCTTGATCAAATGACCGATTTAAGGTAACATCGTATACAATTATCCAAAAAAATGTCAAATTTACAGTAAAATGTTGAAAAATTGCCAATAAAGGTCAAATCTGAATGAATATCCAAAAATTTGTCAAATTTACTGAAAATAAAATAATGAGAAAATGTTGCAATTTCTAATAAGGTGTGGTTGGTTCAAGTTTTCTTTGAATGCAACTGTCACTTCATATTAGAAAATTATCTTGACAAAAAAAAACGATGAAAGGTAACATCGTATACAATTAACCAAAAAAATGTGAAATTTACAGTAAAATGTTAAAAAATTACCAAAAAATGTCAAATCTGAATGAATATCCAAAAAGTAGTAAAATTTATTGAAAAAATGTTACTGAGAAAATGGTGTAATTTTTAAATCAACCTGTGGTTGTTTCAATTTTACTTCTAATACATTTGTCAATACATATACGAAAATTGTCTTGATCAAATGACCGATTTAAGGTAACATCAAATAAGGTTATAAAAAAATTGACAAATTCACAGTAAATGTTCAAAAATTATCAATAAAGCTAAAATCTGAATGAATATCCAAAAAATAGATAAGTTGATTAAAAATATGTTACTGAGAAAATGTTGAAATTATTGAATAAAGCTGTGGTTATTTCAAGTTTACTTTTAATACAATTGTCAAAACATATTAGAAATTCATCTTGATCGAATGGCCGATTTAAGGTAACATCTTATACAATTATCCAAAAAATGTCAAATTTACAGTAAACTTTTGAAAAATTGCCAATAAAGGTCAAATCTGAATACATTTGTCAATCCAAACAGTTGTCAAATTTAATTAAATGAAAATCGGTTTATAAAATAGTAAATGTTGGGCTGCGGCGGAGGGGCGGGGGTAAAAGCTTTTCTCAGAAACTACTTATTGTAGCCTCTTGCAGGGGTTAAGAAATTTTGTTATAGCTCACTAGCCCAGGACTTATTGGTAGCAGGATGGTACTAGCCCAGAACTAATAGCCCAACAAAACTGACCTACTAGACTGAAATATGCCTGAAAAACTCAGAGGTTACTGCAATATACAATGAATTCTATAAACTTAACAATTTTTATCCGTTGTACAGTAAATTTTTTTAAATTGGATACCCAAAACTTACATCAAAAACATATCCCATTAGCAGATATATTCAATCAAGGACGTATGTTAGTTATACGTCCTTGGTTATATGTAATGCTCATTTTTGTTTTCAGTTTTAAAATCCTATTTATTGAAATAAATCAAATAACCACAATTATTTATGGGAATAAATATCACCATCCATACGGTTTGTGTCTTTATAATTGGTTTATGAACGAAGTACAGTAATATCCATATTTACATTTACCACAGTCTCTATTACTACCACTGGGTCGATGCCTCTGCTGGTGGACTGTTAGTCCCCGAGGGTATCACCAGCCCAGTAGCCAGTACTCTGGTACTGGCATGAAAATACGGATTTTTTGTGTTATTAAATTTGCTGTTACAAAATGTTAAAAAATATTATAAATTAAGCAATGTATCTCCCTCATGCAAAGCTCTGATTCCTTTCACGGATTTGGCTATACTTTTTTTGGAACTTTTGGATTATAGCTCTACATCTTTTATATAAATTTTGGATTTTACATATTTTGGCCACGAGCATCACTGAAGAGATTATTTGTCGAAATGCGCATCTGGTGCAGAAAAATAAGTACCGTTAATGTTGTTATATCTAAACTGAAATTGTTTTTGTTATAAATTTCATTTCTTTAAAAATCAAATTTATTTGAATATCAATGAAGGTAATCATGATTGATGAAATATTATTGCATCAAATTTAAGATTTCTGAAGGCTGTTAATGTTTAGGTCATGCATGGTTCTAGAGGCTTCTCCACAGCAAGGACGTATTAGATGTTAGTTATACGTCCTTGTTCACAGTATGTAAACAAAAACAAAATGGCTGCCATGACATGTGCACATGTTTCATATTTATATCTGACAAAAGTCAGGTTTCTGCTGTCCAAAGGGATTCACATTTATATTGCAATAAATTATTCATAAGCAGGTACAATCTGGTTACATTATATTTTTGTGGTTGCATAAACAATGTCCAATACCCCTGTACTGAAAAATCCATTTTGAAAGTACGGGATCCTTATACAAAATCAGTTCGAATTCTGTGAATCCCAGATGACGTAGTCGAGTCTGATTGGCTAAGATATAATAGTGATGAGGGGATTTTTCACTTTCTATTTTGGAAGCGCCAAGATTTTTTTATTACTAGTCCGTCGGGCATATTGGATTACAAGTTTTGTTTGCCCGAGGCTTAGAGGCTGTAGTCCCGGGCGTCGGGCTAGTGGATTTTTTAACCCCTGCTCTTGATATGTAATATGTATCATTAGGTAGGGGTTCCATATTATTATACTTTTCGCTGTTTTCTTCTATTTTAGGATTTTATCAATCCTATCAGTAGCCATTCCCAACCACACTTTTAAATTAGTCATTGGAGATGATGAAAAATAAAAATTCTTGTACAAGAAATGGGCAAATGATAAAGTAAGTGATGTTTAACTGTAATAAGGTTTTCCATGGTATAGATAAAGGCAACAGAAGTATACGCTGTTCAAAACTCATAAATCCATGGACAAAATCAAAATTGGGGTAACAAACTAAAACTGAGGGAAACACATTAATATAAAAGGAGAAAAACAACACAGCATTAAAATATAACGCACACAGAAACGGACTAAGCAATAGACAAAATCCTATGACAATAACAAATATAACTTAAAAAAACAAATACATGAAATTGGGATAGATAAGTACCTTGACACGTCTTATAGTAATGTGAATTCACACAGCAGTTAAATTATGCCCATCAGAGTTACAAGGGCGAGACTGTGAAAACGTATTCACACCTACATTTGGGGGAGTGTTACAATTGAGTACAGCCCCCGCCATGAACAAGGGAACAGCTGTAATCTATGGTGGATAATGGAGACTAAGAAGATGTATAAATAATATCAAAAATATGTCACGAAGGAATTTTTTTCCAGGTAAGTCCCCCGTCTTACTCGCCTCTGATAATGAATAAGTGAAAGAAGACTACAGTGCAAAGCTTGAAGCGGATAACATACCTTTTCACAAACATGATTTCATTATTTATGTAATAAATATCACTCTATGGAAACATTTTGTCTTAGGATAGAGATTTTTACAGTCAGTAGCTTTTTCACAAATAGTAATATAATTGATGTAATTTGAAGAGACATTGTAATTGTTGAAATAAATATCCACTATGATCTAGTGCAGTAAAATTGCTGCTGTTAGTGTTAATTTTCTTGATCTTTATCATTTTTAGCTCACCTGACCTGAAAGGTCAAGTGAGCTTTTCTCATCACTTGGCGTCCGTCGTCCGTCGTCCTGCGTCCGTCGTCCGTAAACTTTTACAAAAATCTTCTCCTCTGAAACTACTGGGCCAAATTCTACCAAACTTGGCCACAATCATCCTTGGGGTATCTAGTTTAAAAAATGTGTGGCGTGACCCGTCAAACCAAACAAGATGGCCGCCATGGCTAAAAATAGAACATAGGGGTAAAATGCAGTTTTTGGCTTATAACTCAAAAACCAAAGCATTTAGAGCAAATCTGACATGGGGTAAAATGGTTGATCAGGTGAAGATCTATCTGCCTTGAAATTTTCAGACGTATAGGACAACCTGTTGTTGGGTTGCTGCCTGTGAAATGGTTATTTTAAGGAAATTTTGCAGTTTTTGGTTATTATCTTGAATACTATTATAGATAGAGATAAACTGTAAACAGCAATAATGTTCAGCAAAGTAAGACCTACAAATAAGTCAACACGACCAAAATTGTCAGTTGACCCCTTAAGGAGTTATTGCCCTTTATAGTCAATTTTTAACAACTTTTCGTCATTTTTTGTAACTTTTCTAAAAATCTTCTTCTCCAAAACTACTTTGCCAAATTTAACCAAACTTGGCCACAATGGGCCATTCCAGTTAATATCTGACAAAGGGGGATGGATGGTCCTTTCTGAGGGGTGTAAAATTTATATATCTTAGGGGTTACATTTTGGGTTATTTCATCTGACACGTTCAATTATACGCAAAAATTTCTGAGGGTCTTGCAGCTGTAAATAATTAAAAATAATCACATCTTGGGGGTTACAAGAAATACCTATTTCATATCTTAGGGGTGCTTTGGAATGTAGACAGTTTCGTATCATGCATTATCTGGTATTGGATTTAAAATTCTAATGTGTACAATCCTTGCAGTAAAAAATTCTGATAGGTCAATTTTTCCCATGAAAGCCCATCCACCCTATATGAACAGAAACTCTACATCTGATAGGTCTTAATTTATAGATCTGAAAGGTAGTTTTTCATGATGTTTTTTTCTGATAGGTATGAAAAAAAATCTCCCCATCTATCCCCACCTGTCAGAAATTAACTGGAATGGCCCAATTATCATTGTGGTTTATAGTTTAAAAAATGTTTCCGATGACCCAGCCTGCCAAACAAAATGGCCGACATGGCTAAAATTAGAACATAGTGGTAAAATGCAGTTTTTGCTTTATATCTTTGAAACTAAGACATTTAGGGCAAATCTTTCAAGATTTAAATGTCCATCAGAATAAGATATATCCCCTCACAAATTTTGAGTTGAATCGGACAACCTGTTGTTGGGTTGCTGCCCTAAAATTGGTGATTTTAAGGAAATTTTGCAGTTTTTGGTTATTATCTTGAATTACTATTATAGATAGAGATAAACTGTAAACAGCAATAATGTTCAGCAAAGTAAGATCTACAAATAAGTCAGCATGATCAAAATTGTTAAAGGACCCCTTAAGGAGTTATTGCCCTTTATAGTCAATATTGAACAACTTTTCGTCATTTTTGTAACTTGTATAAAAATCTTTTCTAAAACGACTTGGCCAAATTTAACCAAACCACAATCATAATACTAGGGTATCTATTTTAAAAAAAGTGTCTAATGACCCTGCCTACCAACGAAGATGGCCGACATAAGTAAACACATTAACAGGTGAGCGACACAGGCTCTTGAGAGCCTCTAGTTTTATACGTCATTGTTGATTTTTTTGGGTAAAATTATTAAAGTATATCATGTATATTGTATCTGTATCAGTACTTTCTTTTTATTCTGAAAAAAGTGGATATTTTACATGCTATGGTTTATGCACAATGATAACCATCGAACAAAAGCTAGTAGTTAATGCTTTATAGTTCTTAATTAGATCAATCTTTTACTTTTATATAACTAAGTGTAAATTATTTTGTCTATCAACCTTTCTTTCGTTTTTTGAGGGAATCTGCAGCTGGTCTTTCTTCATCTTCAACATTCTGATTTTTTGTCTTTCTTTTATTGAGGGAATCTATAGCTGGTCTTTCTTTATTTTCACCATTCTGATCTTTCTTCTTTCTTTTTTGAACCTTCTTCTTTGATTCTTTGTCATGTTTGTATTTTAAACAATCTTCTTTCTTCTCTATACAAGAAATATTTGTGGATATTAAACAATAAAATATTGTCACGACACTTACATGACTTAGACGAATTAGATATAATGGCATGAAATTTCTCACCTTAAGATGTACAGTCTTTCAATATTTCAATGAATTGAAAGTAACAATCATGAATGATGAAATTTGATGAGTTAAAGCCTTTTTTAATATTTTTTTAATAACTTGTGGTTTTTTTTTTATGTCGTAATAATGTTACACACTGTCTCAGGTTGGGTTGAAAGTTGGCACCTGTTCAAACCTAATTAACTAATGAACTAACTATAAAATCAAAGGTTTCTTTCTTTATTTGATATCTTATTTAATACCAATATAATTTCTCATGTTTCATTTTGAAAAAAAAAGTTGTCTCATTGTCACTCATATTTTCATCATGATCGTATTTATTAAATGAGAAAAAAACACCTACATGTAAAGTAATTTGCTTATTGCGTGGAAACAACTGGAGTTTGGAGGTTTTTTCCCACAGAAAAAATGTTCATGTAGGTGTTGAAGGCCGTATGCATGGTGACCTATAGTTGTTAATTTCTGTGTCATTTGGTCTCTTGTGAAGAGTTGTTTCATTGGCAATTACACCACATCTTCTTTTTTATCTGTAACATACCACTTTCAAATTCTATCTTCCCAGGATATAATATGCCATCAATCCATGGGGCTTCCACCTGGTCTCCCACTTCAAATCTCTTGTCATCTCCTGTCTCTCCACTTTGACCATCCTCAATTTGATTCGAACAACAAACCATTCTTATGGAAATAAATATATTGTATATAGGTAAATAAAATAATCCACACAAAATTGAAAACCTATAGTGGCTAGCTTAGCCTGTAATTCAGTGGTTATCGTTTGTTGCTGTGATTCAATCAGATTTGTTAGGCATTTAAGCTGCCTTATGCGAGCACCCTGGATTTAGATTCCCCCCTGGTTATTCATATGTTATATGTTCATTTATTAATTTGTATATCCATGCATATGCTATATAATATTAGCTAGGCCGTTAGTTTTCTTTGTTTGGATTGTTTTACATTTTTCATTTCAGCTAGGGCCGAGCTTTCAGAGCTGCATTGCATGAGTGATTGGCTTTACACATTGTTAAAGGCCATACGGCAACCTTTTCTTTATTTCTGTGTCATTTTGTGTTTTGTGAAGAGTACCGTACGTTGGTACGTTGTCTATAATTGCCAATGACACGTACCACATATTTTTTTTTTATTATATATATATAATCATGCATGTATATATAATTGTTACTGTATGCATTTCAGAAATCAGCTGAGTGACAAGCTCAGTGGCGGATCTAGGAATTTTCATAAGTGGGGGCCCACTGACTGACCTAAGAGGGGGCCCGCTTCAGTGATTCCCTATATAAGCAACCAATTTTTCCCAAAGGGCCCCCCTAAATCCGCCTCTAATGCTGGACAATATTTGAAACTGTCTTATATATAAATATATATTTTATTAATTTACTTAGCATTCAGACAGCCACATAACATGTATATAACATTATCATACATGTACATGCACCCCCTTTTTTTATTTTATAAAAATTAATGTGCATGCATGCTCAGTCGGTTGAGTCAATTTTTCTTTCAAAGAGACATCATGAAATCGAGATTTTCGACCAGGAATTCGAGATTAGACAATTGATTTTCCTGTCTATCAGTAAGAAGGTCTTAGAATTTATCAGCAATATAAAACTTAAATCAGAACAGAAAATGATCAAAACAAAGTTTTTCCAGGAAAATTTAATAAAAGTTTTGTCCAACAACTTACTCTCTTCACCAGAAAATCTTCCTGGCATTTAACTCTTCTTTTCGTTGTGTTCATGTTGTTTGTTACCATTTTCTTCTTTCTAGATTTGATTCAGAATTGAATTCAAAGCGGAATTCACGTAGCAATTTGATTGGTCAGAAAAGTCGGTTAGTGAAAGTTATTTTTGACGATACGAAACAAACTGATTTTAGTTAATAAAATAAATTTTAGATAGAATATATAGATACATACAAATTTGCAATTAATTTATACGTACACATACAATTTATTTACATAGAAAGTGAATCGACACTGCTTTGTTTATATTTTATTGATCTACTTCACTAGATTCGTTTTATCAAAATAAAATTTATTCTTCACTTCCGGTATATGCCGATTCAAAAAACACGAACGAGATCCAAGAAAACGCATTTTGAGACAAACTATGTCAAAAGAATCGTTATACATGGATGATTTATTGTTGGATAATAATGGTAAGTAAACCATATCATTAGAAGCGAGTTTTTTACTGTGTAAACACAATTTGACATATATAGCACATGTTGCATGTACGATAAATTTATTTGTATCGTACAAAAATATTAGGCGTACATGATTTGTTTATCAGAGTATATTAAGTTGGATCGTTTACTTCTCATCTGTTTTAGGCAAATAATTACCAGAATCAAGAACTGGTGATATTGCCATATGTTTAAGGTGCATACCCCCCCCCCCACCCCAAATGGAATATAGAGGTGGTAAAGGGGGTACTGAACACGGAAACACGTGAAATAATAATCGCAAACACATAGCACGAAAAATAAAAATCGGGAAAAACGAAGCATGATAAATAAAATCGTAAATATTAAGGAAGTTATATCCAGCCGTTCTTATAGATCATGCAGCCATTAGTAATAAACATGAAGACCTTGCGGTCACCTTTTAGCATCCGCTACTTGCATCTTACTTAATAAAACATTGAATTCATAGGCTAGCAATTTGATGGACTTCATTAATACCATATATAGGCCGGCCTATTGCAAAAGTAGAATAGTAACAATATATACATCAATTGCTATAAGTTTACAAGTTTCAGAAGGTATTATAAACGTGTCACTGACGTTTTTTTTTATCAAATTCAGGACCTGCACGAGAAATTAAGAGCACCAACACGAAACACAGAAAAAAATAAGGGGAAACACAAAGCACGCAAATCGAGCCAAACACGAGAAAACGTGAAATAAAACGTACTGTATATTCCACATCTGACAGACGCACCACCAAAAGTTGTATTTAGGATGGTACATGTATTAGACAGGTCATAATCACAGGGTTGACACTACTAAATACAATCATTGTCAATTTGTTCCCTATTGTAGTATTTTAATCAGTAAAACTTTTTATAAGATGACCATACGAATACCTGAATACTAAAATTCTTCACTTGAAAATGAGGCGAATAGGTAGTTTTCAATTTGTTAACGGACATGACGTTAAACAGCGAATCAAGGAGTTCAACTTTATTTATAACTTATAAAGGACAATGCTGTTGATTAAAAAAATACTCCATTCAAGGACCTTTTGATTTCCAAATAATTATTATTACCAACAATTGATAAGTTCCAGGTCGACGGGTTCAAGCAGAAAGATTTTGAAAGCAGAGAAAACTGAGCATCTTATAATCGGCATGACTTTATCAGAAGACAATACCAATACTACAATAAGACTAACACATAGTTATATACTTTAATTTATAGTCCACGGTGTGTTCTAGTGTATTATTATAATTAGGTAAAACGGAACAGCCAAAACAGTATGGTACATGTATGTATATGGCTATCAGGGTTAACAAAATTACCGAATTTGTCCTATTAGAATTAAAATATTTCATGGCAGCCATAGATTTGTTTTTATTTATCCATTGGTTGAAATGAAAACGAATCTACAACTGCCATTTGGGGGAGGGGGGGGGGGGGGGGGTGGGTTGTCAGTGAAAAAACTATGTGAATTAAGTTTTTTTTATCCTACATTAAAGTTTTGATGTAGTCCTTTAGTACCTTCACATTGCATGATAATGAACTCATACTAAAAAAAAACAAACCCTTTTAACAAGTTCAATATAAATAATACACAAGTTTCAAAGTTAATCATTCCACAAAATGGAACAAGATGAATACGACGACATCTTTCTGTACCTTAAAGAGACCAAGTACGTTTATGGTAAGAATAATGACAAACGGATTTTAAGAGGAAAAGCCAGGAAGCCATGACAATCTATACTACATTAAAGACAGCAGAAAGAAACAAGTTGTAACGAACGAAAGACTAATATCTGTGTTGAGGTTATGCCATGTAGATTGTGGATCACACTTGGGACGTGACAAGAGAGACCACAAAGTAAAAACAAAGGTAAGAATAAACAATATATATCAGTATATTTGAGGATTAATTGAATAGAAAATATTTATTGTACATCTGCAAAAAAGTGTTGTTTGCCAAAATATTTAATTAGACTTGTATACGTTATTCATGCAGCAATTCAACAACAGGGTTCAAAATCAAAATCACATATATATCTTGAATACAACGATAGAGCCAACAAATATAATTTGTGGAGAGTTATAAAATTGGACCCCGATTTGGACCAACTCGAAAACTGGGCCCCAAAATCATAAATCTAAGTACATGTTAAGATTTAGCATATCAAAAAAACCCTAGAATTCGTTTTTTTTTTAAATCAAGCTAAGTTTAATTTTTGACCCTTTTGATCTTAATGTATACTTGTTCCAATTGCATGTTGCCTTCATGGCC
>JAHUZM010000015.1:3758218-3925986 GCA_019925275.1 Mytilus edulis | reverse complement strand
TGGCTGAGGAGTCGATGGCTGTGGAGTTGATTTATGTTGGTTGTTGTTACTGTTTTGTTGAAAGCTGCTCTCACCTCTATAGCAAGTACTAGGGTCATTGCGTGAGGACTGAAACCAACCCTGAAATATAAAAAAAAAAAATCATAACCCTATTACTCTGCAACTGGCTTGTTACCATTATCAGGCATTATCTGTACTACTCTAGCACATATAACTATAAAAAATATACAAAATAACAATATTCAGTTATATACAGTAAATGACAGTGATCCGTAAAATTACCTTTATCATCCATAATTTAGTCCTGTATCTATGAGTCACAAAAATTATACATGTTATAAGAATGATAAGCCTGGTACATTTAATTTAACAAGTATTTAGATATATATATTAAGTTGTTGCAATATTTTTTTTGTATGAAGCTTTTTAATCTTTAGATTGAATATATATTTAATTATTTATCATGTCCCTACTAAACAATTTAATTTATGTCAAATATTCAAATAATGTTATTTTTACCTACTTGGGTACAATGGGGGAACTGTTTGTTTCTATAAATATAAATCTTAGGAGGAGAATTATTGGTATTAAGTTACATGATAATTCTTACCTGATTCTTACTCCACATTATCTGCACATAGTATTGGAGATTACTAAGTTGATGTTGTAAGCTCTGGTTGAGGTTTTGTGAAGACTGCAGCTGGCTCTTTGTTGAAAGGAGCTGGCTATTATAGGACTGCAGCTGGTTTTGTAGACCACATATCTGGTTGGTGTTGGACTGAACCTGTTCCTGTAGAACTGTACAGTCAATACAAACGTCACGCTCTGGTGTTGCTGGTCGACAATCGGTTACCAAGATATCCATCGACTCTCTTATAACTTGGCTGATTGGTAAGTACCTACAAAATTTAGAATTTGTTATGTTGGGACAAAAACACTAAGCATTATCATTTTTTGATGATTTAGATTTAAAATAAAATATTATTAAAATAGATTAAAACTTTAATATATGTTTTATGCTATAAATATGTGTAACTTTTATAGATGTGTTATCTTGCACCAGGTTCATATGTACATGTATATATAGTAAATCACTTTATCGAATTTCATTGGCATTTGGTGTTACTTACAAGTAACCAATTTTTATACCTTTTTATTCTTATAACACCCACTTCACATATATGGATGACGATCATAAGGATGGCCCTAGTTGTTCGAGGACAGGAAAATCAAAGAAAAAAGTATTTTTTTTTTTATGTAGGATATATATATATTGGTTATACATGTTATATTGTATTCATAAAAGATCAAACTTTTAAATTGCATCAATAAATCTACCTTGTATCATTCAGCATAGGTAATGCTGCTACATTATTTTCACTCAGACATGTTAGATCTTGCATGTCTTTATTACTGTCTGATATTACTTCATCACTGAAAAATATATATCAGACTTTATTACAAATAAGATGAAACAAGCTAAGACAAAATGTGAGTAGGGGTCTTTTGGTATTATGTATAGCCAAGATTATCAAGTGTACTGTAACAGACATTTCAACTCTAAAAAATCTAATGATCAATCTGGAGTTTTCAAAATTAGGAAGCATACATTAAATAAGAAAATGTGTCCACAGTTAACTGTACACTAAGATTTCATTACAACAAACTTACTCATAAACAGAAGAGACCTCTGTATCAGACTCGGTTTCTGCCCTCTTCCTTTTCTGTGTACTAAAATACAGAATAATCATGACATGAGCAATGGACTAGGAATTTGTATCAGCATAATATTTAAAACAAGACAGGTAGTCAATTATGTCAGATAAAATGCTGTGAAATGATGTATGAAACATGTTATAACCATTCTTTTTTTTATGTCAAGCCTGCGAGTTTTATCACAGAACGCGCAACAACATAGGTATAGCGATTTGTAAGCAAATGGTAAGGGAACATATTTATTTTAGATTAAAATAGATTAGCATACATTTAGAAAGATCTATAATAATAAAAGTTAGCCAATGGGACAACTCTCTTACCATGGCCAAATGTAATACACATTCGCATTTAAAGGTCACAGTACAGCTTCAACCAAGAGAAACTTGAGCATCCTTAGCAATAATCTGATATGAACAACTTACTTCCTCTTTCTGGAAAGGGCTTTCTTTCCCTCTGATTTTCCCTTTTTTTGCCTTCTTTGCATCAATTCTGAAATAAAAGTAAACCTTTATCAATTCATCTCAAACATGAGTCTATTAACAATGATTAATGACAATTATAATCATATACATGTTGAAGGTATGTTTTCATCTAGTAAATAGTATATGCATGATGTGCAAAATGATATTATACAAAATCAACTACATTACCATGATGTGTAATCGCTATATGATTCAATATTAAAACAAGATGCTCCTAGCACTTTGAAATAACTAGATTATCTTCAAAAAAGAAAAGGAGCAGACAACAATTTCTTATTCCATAGCATGGCTTTATAGTGCAATGCCATCCCTAGCACTGGGAAAGTTATTTAAATATTAATTATATATGTTTTTCTACATACCTTCTTACTAGCACACTTTCTTCTGGTAAAGTTATTTTTTTTGGTTCTCTAGCTGTTTTTTGTTGGTTCTCTAGCTGTTTTTTTTTTGTTCTCTAGCTGTATTTTTTTTTGTTCTCTAGCTGTTTTTTTTTTTTTGTTCTTTAGACATGTTCGAGTTTGTAGACTTTGTGGTACTGAAGTAAAAAAAATCACTGAATTAATCTATTTTATTTACTCGTACATGTACTTTTAATTTACAATTATCATGAATATGTGCATTTTATGTTTAACAAAGAAGACAAGTTGGGCACTAAACGTGCTAAACGACAACAACATTAAAACCAAAATATTCAAAGGATGATTATATGGTCACAAAAATGAGTTAATTGTAAATGTTCTTCTAGTTAGGCCTTTGGTGTCATCTTATTTACACTCGTGATATTATGCTTAAGCAAAAATGAAAGACAAAGTATAAAAGTAGCAATTTTCTATTATTTTATGCTCAAGAATGATAAATTCAGGGTAACAAATTAAATTTTAACTTCAGTCTCATGGGATTAATCAAAGCTATATGGCTAAAGGCATTTATCATTAACTCTTTCCCATGTCGTCTTATCTAGTATTGTATGTAGCTAGTCTCTATCATTTAGTAGATGGACATAATTTGGTCACTGTTTTTAACAGGCTCATAGGGCTGTTCTGTTAACAGTTTGTTTTTCAATTTTTTCAATTTATTCATTATTTCCGGCATAAATTTTACATAACTTTTGGATCTGGTTGTGATATCTTGACAAATAAAACAGATTTGGAAAGCTCGCAAGATCTATTCATTAAGACTGTTTTTAAACCTACATAGTATGTTAGAAAAATTTCAGTTGGGGTTGCTTTTAATATGGTTAAAGTTATATATCGACTGTTTTCAAAATATTGAATTTTTGGAATACTGAGGCTGTTGTACCGCAGCTGAATTTGGCAACATTTTTAGGAACATTGGTCCTCAATGCTCTTAAACTTCGTACTACATTTGACTATTATTTTTTTTTACTTTTTTGGATTCGAGCGTCACTGATGAGTCTTTATTAGTAGACCAAACGCGCGTCTGTCGTATATACACAATTTAGTCCTTGTATCTATGGTGAGTTTATTTGGATGATCCGGAATCTTGAAATCCATACAATTTCCAGGGTGTCATACGTAACACATTCTTTTATTATAAATTTAAAAATAAGAAAATATTCAGTTAATATTTGAATGTGCAGTTCAATGTGAAAGGAAACAAGCGTTATCATTTACTAGAATAGCCACGTGCATCAATCAACACATTTTTCCACACACGTGAGGTCACACGTTATAAAGTTATATTTCGCTCAATGTGAAAGGAAACAAGCGTTAGCCTTTGAAAAAGGCTGTTCGATTCTTAGTTGATGAAAATGTAAAGTGCTCTCGCTTTGAAGATTAATGCATTTACTAGAATGGCCACGTGCATCAATCAACACATTTTACCACACACGTGAGGTCACACGTTATGAAGTTATATTTCGCTTAACGTTGTTGTTTACTCCAGAAGATTCGACTATTTATAGATAAAAGTTACCTGTGTAAAATCTAAAATAGAGAGGACAAATCCGATACTCTACGGTATTGATGGACATTTACTAGGTTTGGATTGTCCTAACCAATCAATAAATTTTGATTATTCACGTCTCGTAATATCTTCAAATCAGTTAGCAAGAAAAATTCACGCACTAACTGTCCATCGTTTAATTCTTTATATCGACTCCTAGGAGTCGATAATAAACTAACAAGTTTCAATGGAGCTGATCAACGAGATAATGCTGGGGAAAGATAAGTACCATAGGTTAAAAAGTTTCATGTAAAGTTTTGATTTTTGTATCCTATATACTACATTGACTTGCATTCTCATTAAGAAAAAAATCACATACCTATAAATTAAATGGGCATTTAAAAAGTCAGCATGCGAATACATATTTGCAATATAAGAAAGGTAGAGGATATCACTGATACAATTAAGTCTGCCTCATATATTGACCAACATCTTGAAATTGAAAACAAAACTTTACGACGAAAGAGATGATTTCAGCTTTCTAATTGTGTACTGTTGGTTGTCCGTTTGTTTTTTCGTTAATAGCCATGGCGTTGTCAGTTTGTTTTCGATTTGTGGATTTTGCTGTCCCTCTGGCATCTTTCGTCCCTCTTTCAAACTCTTTTAAATTGTTTTTTAAGTAGCAATAAACGAAAAAGCTATGCCAATTTGGCATGCTTTGAAACTGTAAATGCCCTTGGTTTTTACTAGATAACATATTTGTTCGCATTTCTAGATTCCGTTTATCGTAAGGTTATCGGAACTTCAATGGGGACTAACTGTACACCACTTATTGCTGACTCACTCGTTTTTGTATTGCTATGAGTAACAATTTACGAATAAAATCAGTGAAGACCCAGCGAAACAACATCTGATACAAACACATATTAATACTTTTAGATATTTGAATGATATATTGGCTCTCAATAATGACGACTTCAGTATGTATTATAAGGAATTTATCCTGTCAGATCTATTGGCATAACAATGCCTCTAGTTTCAAACACAGTGTAGACTGGAGTTAACTTGTGTCCAGAGTTAATGTTGTATAATGATATTTATTTGAGAACAGCAAATATCTGATTGAAATTGAATATAATCATGGTGTTTATCATGACATACAGAAAAAAATGTTCTAAAAAGCTATCAACGTCTTCCTTCTTTTAGAGTTGCTGACACCAAGTTCCAATCAAGATTTTTTCCCCCGAGTATTGGTTAAGACACAAAACAGCATCGTCAAATTCAGATAAGGTAGTTGCTTGTGCACGCCTCCTGTGCATTCCCAATACCTCGTCTTTAGCAACAGATACCCCATTACTAACTTTGGTTTTCCATCTGGTCCAACTTTGAAAGTCAAGCAGGAAAAAAAAAACGTTTCTGAAAAATAAAATAAATAAAGAATGTGTCCAATTTTATATAACATGCCACACAGATGACCACGTTTGCAAACACATTAAGAAACATAACAATAGAATCATTCCTGTCATGCTAATTAAATTCAACCTTGTTATGTGGTGATAAACATTGTGTATAAGTTTCATCACATTTGTTTAAGAAAAAAAAAATAAAGATTATAAACAAATTTTAGGACGTCACAGGGGCAAACAAAAGTTAATTTTCCTACGTTTATACGGAGTTGTGAGTCTCCTACAGCTCATAACTTGTAATACACTTCAGTTTGTGATTGGGTTAAGTTTATTGTTTTGGCCGTTTCAAAGGGAAAAAAATATCATAATTATTAAAGTGGCAAATTAATATTATGATTGTAAATTAAATTTTTTTAATAGTCTTGTATACAAATAATTGGTTTGGAGTGTATAGGTGCTAAAATACTGTTGGTTTAAAACGTTTGGTGTAGTTTGTGGTAATTTTTTTTAAATAATAGAAAAAAATAGGGATATTTTTGCCATCTGTTGCATGCATGTTTCAAATTGACTTCAGAGTTAAAACACACATATTAAGAACAGAAATTATTTACACACCATGAAATGTTGCTTCGATGGCATAAATCTCCCTCACACAAACGTCGGTCATGCAAAATATGGGTTTCCATGAACAGCCAATTGGTACGTTGGTGCCTTTTGCCCTCCATCTTTTATTTTTTAAGTGCTGCTGTATTGACGACGGTGTTTCGATATGACAATAAATTCTGCCAACACACATGAGCTGCTGTTGATGACAGTACTAGTTTTATTACCTTTTTATTCACAATTTAAAAGAGGACATCTCTTGGATCATTCCTTGGACTGCCATAGAAATAGTATGCATTAATGTGGTATACTGTTTCTTTCCTAGTACTTTTGGAATATTGCTAAGAGCTGATGATATAACTCTCAATGTCTGTGGTGCTTTCTCCGGGAAATATGTTCCAATTAAAGTTAAAACGTCCTAGGTATTATATATCTTGACATATAGAAACGGATTCCAGTTTTCACATTCAGCAGATACAAATTTAATGTTGCAGCAGTTACAATTTCTAGATGTGATTTACTTATGATATTTTTCATCATTTTGTCGTCTGTGAATTGCCCTGCAGATATTTTTCTGTTTGATTTCTTGTACAAATGAGGTCTTTATCCCACTCGGGTAATAAACTGTCATCTATATAATAAAAAAAGGACTATAAAGACTTGGGGGATTGATGAAATGTTATTATAATTAATGATATATTTTTTAATTGAAATAAAACAAGATATATTTGTCGAAGGAACTATTAAATTTTAAAAAGTTTAAGTTCATTATATTCCGTTGAAAATTGTAAGCACTATTCGGAGTGATATTACAACATGTCCAATGATTGTTAAAAGGAATGCAAACTATTATCATTTAATCCAATATGTATTTCTTTTATTTCATTAATTTTTTGGTTTTTAATTAGATTGGTTCATAATGCTAATCATTCCAAATATAATTTCTTGTAACAGTGTCTAATTATTTTTTTTATTATTATTTATGAAGCACAATTTAACTATCTAAGAACTTGGAACTTTATTTACACTCTAGACAGTTAAAACTATAACAAGAGGCAGACAAATGATACAAACAATAATTTACAATGGTGAACAAGATAAAAGAAATATACATACTTAGTTCATTAAACCTACCCCCAAGGGTTACTGGGGTATAGAAATATGGTCATTTGGTCTTCTCCCGACCGGCAGTAATACGCTTGCCGAAGTGGGGCGTCCGTTTGGCTGTGCGGGATGTATCAAGTTCGCAGTCACGTCCGGTCAGAAGGGGACGTTAAATCCGATGCCTCGTGTAAAGAGAGTGCCACGCTCTTTGCACGTTAAGAACTCTTGCAACAACTCTTTGAGGGGTCCGTAGGTGGCCTGTTGCAAGGCAAAATTTCTGTCCCTATCCACATACCCTCATTTTCAAGTGGCAGTCCAATTTTTCTTGACCATCATCCCAGATGGCCTCTTTTGTATCAACCTACCTATTGTATTTATTGTGAACTTGTTCTCGTCCTGAATATGCATGAAATATTTGCCACTGGACGTTAAGCAACCAACAATCAATCAATCAATTCATTAAACCTAATGCTCTGTACACAATTATACATTTACATAACACATGCTAATCATTCAAAGCTATAATAATGCGATCTGAGATCGCTAGTCGATTACATGTAAGTGATAATATATTAGAATCATAGATATTTCAGAAGTTTTTTGATAAAAAGTTATTTAAGGCTTTTTCATACATAAAGACAACAAACCTTTAATATTATATTATGAAGGGTTCACAATATAGTAATTTGGGATATATGCACGTCTTAATTTTTTAATCTCGTCATTTCGACATACAAATAAGTAATGAAACTGATTTCCAATACAATTATTTTTGCACAAAGTAGATAGTGTTTCCTCTTTTGGAATATTATGCCATCGACCAGTTTCTAATGGAATTTTGATATTCAAGCATCTAAGTTTGGTAATATATATTCTATTTTCTTATTTTAAATTTTACTTAATAATTTTCTCAGCAAAAAGCGTGTTTAAACAGTAAATAATATCCACCACTAGAGGATTTTCAGCATCACTAAACCACTTTTGAATAAACTGATCTTTAAATACATTGTTTGTTCCATACAAAGCTCAAATTGAAAATTTTATAAGTGCACGCAATGAAATTAAGATTTTATGATCAAACTTAAGTAAGGTTTAATAATGTATTCTTCCTGAATTCCCCATATAGAGCCTTCAAAGCTATGCCTCATGGGAAAATTCCCATGATGCATCCTTCTTAACGAGGCTGAATATGGAAAGATTGCTTTAAAACATTGCCTTATTTCCTCAGTATGCAAAAGTAACGATGGAGTTATCTCATTGACAAAATTACCCTTTTCCATCAATTAAAATGCCATTTCAACAAGAACTTCTTAATCAATCAATTTCATTACTTTCAGTTGTACATAACAAATGTGGTCTTTTCCACAAAATTATAATAACGAAATAAAAAATTGTGTCTGCATGCTAACTGTCCCCACGAAATAAAAGTTTTATAAACCGTCTTTTTCGTCTTCTTTTTTTATATTAACTGACAACAATCTCTCTTGGGTTCATCTGTTAGTCCTTTTTGAAAGATGCACTGCAAAACAAAGGAAACAAGATTTCCTGTGTTAGGATGCGAACACAAAAGTCGCCAAAACGGACCCCAAATCATTGTTCTGCGGTATCCAAGATGCCGTATAACGTGCGTGTAAAGTTTCATTAAATTTAAAGATTTTCATATTTTTGCCGTGTCCATGGTTACGGTGGCCATTTCGATGATAAATATGAGGAAGATCTTGGTTTATGTATCAGATTGAAATTGGTTAAATTTGGTGAAACAGAATTTGATTCCATCCAAGTCTCTGTCAAACAAATAAAATTCACATTTTGAATAAAACTATTTGCCTGCATGTCTTCAATATGTGGAATTAACCCTTTAATATTATGTAGCAATATACGTAATTGATTTTGCTTAAAGTTATGATCATAATGTTGTTCGACTAAATACTTAGTCATCCTTTGTAGTGCAGTTGATATCTGCTTAGCGCAGTAGATCCAGGTCTTCATCCAGGTCTTGTAAAAGAAGACCTTCTTTTGATTGCACACGACTGAGAGCAGCAAAAATGTTCTTCATTGAGATAACTGCTTTGTCAGTGGTTATTCCCTGTACTTTATGGGTAGTACATGCCCATGCTAACTGTAACGGAAATTGATATCTGACAGCATTTTTCCTCAAGCTTTCTTCAATTGGTGTATGTTCTGTTGGGTGTGAGGATGTGATATGTTTCCGTCCAATGTTTTCATTGTCAAACAACACATTATTAGCATGCGACAATGAAGAACCTTTTTGTTCAAGTAATATGCTTATGACAGTTCCAATTACTCCATTGACCAAACCTATTGTAATATCAATGTTTCTTGTAAGCATTACTCGGGCGTCTGGTCCAATAAGCAACTGTGCTGGTAAATAATTATGTGAACTGTCATATGGTGCAGGTCTGAGAATAAGCTCGCCTGTCTGCGGATTTCTATCATAATCCTATGCCATTATTGTTACTGTTTCTTCACAGACTTTGTCTATCATCTTGCTGTTGTGAGAATCAATCTCTTTGTTAGTAGCAAAAATATGCAAACTATCTAATGGAACTGAATGCTGCATACAAGATTTTAATACAGATAGATCACGAGGGAGCAGATGTTCAGTTTTCTTGTTGACACGTAACCTATTCAATAATTGCGCAAACTCAGAATCCTCCTTCTGTCGCATGATCTGATTTATTTCTACCAGTGAAAAATTTAAACTCCATAATGGGAAAAGTGGTCTCAGATCGTAGAGAGACTTTTGTTTCACAGATGGAAGCTGGTAGAAATCTCCCACTGCAATAACACATATGTTCCCATAAAGAGCATTTCCGCTTTGCTTGATTTGACGAAGTCGCTCACTGATATACAGGAGGACACGTTGACCAAACATGGATATTTCGTCAATAATCAATATTTGAAGGTTCTGAAGTTTAGTGCGAAGCTTGTTTATTTCATCATCTCTCTTGTAAACATAAGGAAACGGCAGTGATTTTGAGAGTGACAAGGCTTGATAAAAAGTTGTTCCACCAATATTAAAAGCAGCAGTTGCTGTTGATGCAGTGATAAGAACAATGTCATCTGGATTAGGTGCATGTGGAGATAAAACACTTAATTTACCTGTACCAGCACCCCCATTGATAAAAACTTTAAAAGGGTTTTTGCCATTAACTTTATCTAGGCACCACTGTCTGATCTGTTAAAACACTCGTTTTTGTTCTGTATTTAGTTGTCGCAATAGGTGTTGTATTTGCAGACAGGTAAATATGCTTTGTCTAACTTCAAAATCTGTTCCTTCTCTTGACTTTTTGTTTAAAATGTCTAAATCTGGTATTTGTGAACCATCTTCATCATCAAGGTGTTCCTTCTCCACCTGTGCTTCTAAAAGTTCAGCCTCCGATTCTGGAACAATCAATGCCCATGCATCTTCAAGTGGTCATTGTTTTTTCAAATAAATCCTGCGTGTCCTCTAATTCCTCTGCATTTTGTTCAAATAAGTGTCTGTTTGATTCGACAATACTTTTAACTTGCTGTGGTTCCTTTGATGAGTCAAGAGAAACTGCTCCATTCAAATACATTTCTTGATAGGTTTTAAATTTGAGAGGTTTTAACTGGTCATCAATTCTATGTGGTAAAAACAGTTGTAGACTTGATTTAAAATATAAATCCGGATTCTTGATTTTAGAAAATCTTGGATATGCTAAAACGGCCGACTCTGTTCGAGAATGTTTTCGAATGTATCCAAGATCATTCTGCAGTTTAAATACATATTGTGAAGGTTTTTTATGAATTTTTCATGGCATCCTGAGCATCACAATTACCTTCTGTTGCTTCTTTTCTAAGACTAAGCCCATTTCTCTCTGCTATTGAAATGTAGGAGATAATGTACATAACACACGAATAAGCATCAGTTATGTAGTGCAGATCCATGTTTGCATTCCAACAACGTAATAAGGTAGGGTTGTACTGATTGATCCATATATCAGCAGGTTTACGTTTTATAGTAACAGTAGTTCGCTTTGTTAGAAAGTTTGAAGCAGTTTCAAATTCTTCCTGAGTAATTCCAGCTGCAATAAACAGGTTTTGGGATTGTTGACAGTCTTCCATAGCCTGAGTAGAATGTCTTTTGCAAAGGAAAGTCTTTGTTTTGATGGTTTTTGTACTGAAGGTCCTGATTGAGTTGAAGTTCTAGAAATAAATGTATTTTCTGACGGTGGTAGTGGAAAATTGAACTTGCATTCAGTCCCTTTTTTTGCACATGATTTGGAGTGACTCTTGCTGTGCTGTTGTACACTGCTCATTATTTCCTGCAATTCAGGGTCATCGGATTCACAAGGTAGATCAGAAGTTACGTAACTGTCAACAAAATCACATACTTCCTTATCATCATGTGTGTCAAGTAAAGGCGCATCTTTAATCCAAAAAAGGCAATGAGCATGTGGAGAGCCGCGTTGTTGGAACTCGATCCTATGAAAATGGTCCTTAACATTACCAATGATATTTTTTTTAATTATAATTTCTTGAAGGAATGTATTAAATCAATTATCAAACATTACAGCGCTCATTACTGGGTTATACTGTAATAGTTCCGATTTACCAGTCCAGTCAAGATCCTCCAAAGATTGTGTGCTTTGTTGTGTTTCGTTCCATCTTAAGTCAGCCGCATACGGTTGCAAACCAGGTAGGTATTCCTGGTTGGCGTATACTAGCCATTAAATCACGGAGTGTTGCCTGCCAACGTTCAGAACCAAACTTCCTAAAAGTTTAATTAATCTATCACTTGCAGATATTATAATAAAATTTTCATTATCATTTGAAAAATCTTCTTCATTCCCCATCTCTTTTGAATGACTTGAAAAATTGATTAAAACCTTTAAATGCGATAATAGTTCTTCAAAATTGAACTGTATACTATTTACAGAAAACTGAAGCAATGTTTTATTTTCAGTGTTTGTTTTTTTTGTAAACTGCTATATTTTGGGGCCAAAAAGTGGTCTTACTAACCTACACCTTTAATTTGTGTTTTAACAGCTTCCGATTTATCTTTTTTTATGCTAAGCATTGTGGAAAAATATCGGATCATGAAAATTCCAGAATTTGTAAGTACTTTCAAAGTTTTCTTAAAACAATTTCACAATTTTCACTTAATAGTATACAAAATGTTTTGGATGTCCACTTTTAAATTGGCGGAATTTATTTTCCAATTTTGTTCTATTTGCGAAAAATAAACAAAAATGTTCACCCCATGAAAATAACTCGCTATAAAGTATGTGTTGCAATTTTATGTATGTACAACATTATTATACTTATCTTAGGAAATATCATGATTATTACTTTTTTCATTATCAGGTACTGATAGATGTTTGTTGAGGAAGACGGGACAGAGATAGATGCGGAGTTCTTTGAATTATTACACTTTTAATGGTTATAAAGGCAGCAGAAGAGTGGAATCCGGTACCTCAGCCAAGTACATCCCAATCAGCAGAACATTCTCTGAATAATGGTTTGTATACTATTAATTCGGAAATTAATGTTGCCATTTTTATAAATTTCGTGTTTACCAAACTTTAAAAATTTTGAAAAACTAAGGATTTTCTTATTCCAGGCTTAGATTACCTTAGCCGTATTTGGCACAATCTTTTGGAATTTAGGATCATCAATGCTCTTCAACTTTGTACTTGGGGCTATGGTTTTTTTTGGAAAAAAAGTTTGTTTCCCGTATTTGGAGAAAAAAATAATTTGTTTTTGATTCTGAGAAAAAAAAATTGTTTGTTTCACCCTCAGCTGCCACTATATGTAATGCTAAAATTGAAAGAAAAAAAACCATAGCCCCGCCCCCCCCCCCCCCCCCCCCCCCCCCCCCAGAAAATCAAATGGTTGCTGCCTAAGAACTTAGTAAATACAATATTTGATGTTGGTTTGTGGTTGGTTAAGACAGATGGTAAAAGTTGCTTCCGAATTTTGGCCTGACGATTAATACTGCTGATATATCTTTGGTTTTTTAAAACAAAAACCGTTTAAGAGTCAGATGATCTGATAGTATACCGAGAGATCCCGTCATCATTACAGGTTAATCATCAGTACTAGTGTTATCATGCCTTACTATGTAAACTAGGTGGAGTCTCAAATAAATAGAATTTGGTTTGATGGTAAGGTGTGGGAAAGATACTTTCAAGCCTCTATTCTTGCATCTAACTGCCGAATCAATGTTTAGGATGCAGAAAACTTAAATAATGTAGATATCTGGGAAACAAAAATTGTATTTTGTAGCATATGGTAACTGCAAGCTTGATTTTTTCACTTCAAATGCTAAAATGCATAAAATATTTATATTCAATTCAATATGAATATTCACATTTTGTCTATTAAAACCTTTTAAAAACACACTAATAACAGTAGGTGTTTTCCCTTTAGACCGATCGTTTGGGTGTGTTTGATTATTTAAAAGAAGAACGTTTGATATCCATTGAGCCGTTTCTATTATTTTTTGTGTATAAATATTATAATAAAAATAGTTGTGATTTATTTAATTATTTTTCATGCCTTCATGCTTATTAGAAAAATACAAATTTATGTAATGTGCTATATAAATATAATGTATATTCATGTATATTATGGAGAAGACGGAACTAAGTTGGAAAACTTGTGTCTAATCCATTTGTTTTGAACAATAAAATATGTTTAAACTAAACATACAAGAATCGTTATGCCGACGTTTTGAAAATGCATATCAATATAAAATTTGATGATTTTTTAATGAAAAGGATCTTTTTGCAGGTTCGCCTTTCTTTTTTGTATGTTGGACATACACATGAGGATATTGACGCCGGTTTTAGCGAAATAGCAGATTCCCTCTGTCGAAATGACACAGAAACAATCCCCGAGATATAATTTGGCAATACGATATTAAGAACTGGCTTGAGCCATTCATTGCTGATGTACGGAAACATACCAAGCCATTACATTATAAATTTACAATGGATGAGGTATCAAATAAGATTGAATTGTGTTACAAGTCTAATTATGCTGGGCCTTGGAAGATTTTTACAAGTCAAATGTTCATGTTTAACGATAAAGGTGAAGAAGAATTGCTAACGGGTGTACCAAAAGTATCCATGCCAGTTTTTGACAAAATATCTTCCGGAAAAAAAAAAGAATGTGGAATTAAATGTCTCTTTGCGGATCAAATAGAACATCACCAATTTAATTGGTGGAATAGCCGGGATAACTACATGGCGAAATTAAGAGATGATAATCAATTTATGAAAATTGAAATCATACAAAAGGCAGTTTTGTATTTGGATTAATTGCCGTAAATAAGAGTGACACCATACTGTTTGGATGATAACCCACCACAGGAAATAGAGAAATGAACAAAATTGGTGTTTGTCAAACTGCTATATAACCAGTGTATTTTTTTCTGATAACTGGTTGGTTCAAAATTTTTATGAAAGGGTGGAAGCCAATACTTTTTCAAAATTTTAAGAAAATCAAACGAACCAAATTAATTTTACTGAAAGTTTTGGGTAACACCTTAAATGACTAATAACATAAAATACACAGACAGAATTATAAAAAATATGTTTTTTTGGTTGTTTTTTTTTTCATTCCTAGATTTAACAGTATATTTTTGTAATTTCATTTGTTTATATTTACATTTTTCAGCTACAGAGAGTAAAGAGGAGGAGTGAAAACCAGGCGAGAGGAGAAAATATGAAAATTAACATCAGAAAAAAATGTAAAATAAATGCACTTCAAAAATCAAAATCGTGAAAAATTTACAGAAATTTGCCACTAAATTACAAAAGGAACAAATATATGAGCCAGTGGACACCCCATCCTTATTAGGAGGAATGGGAGTACAGTTATCAAAACCTGTGGCTATGGAGATATGATGAAACATTTCTTTGAAGGCCTCCCAATCACATATGCACCACCATACAATTATAGGCGGAAGCTGCCGGCAATGCCTGCGGTTACACAAGAACAGGAAGTCATTCTGCTGACACCAAAGAAGAAGTTTGGCAAGAGAGCAAAAGAAATGTTTGAGCAAATGCAGATAAATTTTACACCAGCATATGTGAACGTGTCAGTATCAATTATCCACATTGAACTTTATCAATATAAATAGAATATGGATGGAAACCAGTAATGTGTCAAAGAGATACCCCCCCCCATGTTCAAACCAACAAAAAGCCACCAAAGTATGATTGTTCCTTTAAAAAGTATGTTCGAAGGCAATGTTTCCAAACCATCGACAAATTGCTAGTCAAAATCAATGCGGTGAACCATAACTGAAATATGTGAAAATTGAGAGCGGAGACATGAAAATATATTTGAACAAGACCTACTGTTACAAATATGTAAAATAATCACTCTCTTTAATGGTGAACCAAAAACGATTTCGGAGATAAATGTGAAGAATATAGACAAAGAAGACAGCACCAGGAGTTATGACAGACAAATTTGGAAAGAGCTTGGGGAAGACAAAAGAAAACGCCATTGGGAAGCCGAGAAGAATTATGGTCTGATATCAAATCTTGATTGCTTTTAACCATTCGAGCATGTTTGATATTATGTTAGTGTCATATATTCTGTTGTGTTGAATCTGTCACGAAAATAATGCTTGAAACTGAAAAATGTTTTTCTAGTAGGCATTATTCCCGACATGTCTGGCGAACCATTAGTCCAAACATTTATTTACCCATTTGTTAAATACAATGAAAGTGCTTGTAGTACCGCATTTTCTATGCGATCACACAACAATCCAAAGAAAGATGCAACTTTTAAATTAGCATGCCTTTTTATTGGATGTGATATACCTGCTACGAGAAAGCTATGTGGTGTATAGGGCACGGTGCAATAGTGTGTATTCCAAATTCACAAAGAAGTTCCCTGTTGAAGTTGAGAAAACAGTTATTGTGGCTTAGGTTTTCTCAAATGGAGATCCCGCTCTTTTACTGATCATATTCATAACCTCGAGAGAATTAAAGAAGCTACAACTAAAATAGACTTAGAAAACATGGAAAGTCAATTACGCTTTTAATATCCTTTGTTATGCGATTTTGATTACTTTGATCCAATTCGCATGTCTGTCAGTGATTCAGTGCACAATTTATACCAATGAATAGCAAAAAAAAGATGATTAAACTTTGATCAGAACTGAAAACTTTAGAAAGCGACAAATTGTGATCGCAATTACTCATAAGAGTAATCGTAAAAGAGGCTCGGGAAACATAGCCAGTTTTGATTTTACCAAGCTCTTAAAATGTGAATTCTTTTTCTAACCAATTGTCAGCTGAAAAATCAGTCCCATCCAAATGTTCCAGACACTAATAATGCTGCGCCTGTTCTGGGGATATGAACTGTTACAACACCAATCATCACACAACCGGTGGTTACAATCCTCAAAATCACTTACACAAGGCAAGGATGCAATTTCACAAGATCTCATTTAAATACAAGCACACCAGTCGCTAAGAGTTAAATCAATTTGGCCATTAATGCTGTAAAAAAAACACCCAATGTTGGAACAACAGTATGAACACTTTTACAGGAGAGGAAGATCCTTTCAAAGCAGACACTACAATAGAAGGCAGGTGACAGTTGACATTAGAGAACCTACAAGAGTTTGTCCCTTTGCGGAACATTTACAAGACGACTCTATATGTATCTTTAGTCGACCATCTGCGTAATTGAACATAAGGGTTACACCAGATACAGTTGTATCACCTGGTTTAGCAAAGAAACAAAGTTCCATTCCTAGAGATAGTGGACAACCTTTTTTGGCAATTTAGGA
Source organism: Mytilus edulis (assembly GCA_019925275.1). NCBI lineage: Eukaryota > Metazoa > Mollusca > Bivalvia > Mytilida > Mytilidae > Mytilus > Mytilus edulis. Next base: position 3,908,968 of record JAHUZM010000015.1, on the reverse strand, counting down.
TCAAGATAAATAAGGCAACAGTAGTATACCGCTGTTCAAAACTCATAAATCCATGGACAAAAAACAAAATCGGGATAACAAACTAAAACCGAGGGAAACGCATTAAATATAAGAGGAGAACAACGACATAACACTAAAATGTAACACACATAGACAAAATCCCACGAGAATAATATATATGACATCAAAACCAAATACATGAATTTGGGATAGACAAGTACCGTGACACGTCTTATCGCAATGTGAATTAACACTCAAAAATAAGAGAAAACAAACGACACAACGTTATAATGTAATACACACAGAAACGAACTATAATATAACAATGACCATATTCCTGACTTGGTACAGGGCATTTTTAAAGGACAAAATGGTGGGTTGAACCTGGTTTTGTGGCATGCCAAACCTCGCACTTTTATGACCATGTGAAATATAACATCAAAATGACAACACAGGACTACAATATAAATAAATTGGAGAACACAATTGACAAAGAATCACACGAACAACAGCCAACAAAAGGCAACAAGTTCAAAATTTTAATACGCCAGAAGTGTATTTTGTCCACACAAGACCTATGTGTGACGCACAGATACAAAAGTTTGGAAAGCCGAAACGAGTACAAAGTTGAACAGCATCGAGGACCAAAAGATCAAAAAGGTTGTGCCAAAAACGGCAAGGGTTTTCTGTTAAGTTACCAGAAAATCCCTATAATTTAGAGTAATTTATACTTTTGCAAACAGTAAATTTAATAAAATGAATATTCAAAAGATGTACATGATAAAGCTGAAGTATTAACTAATTACAGGAAACAACTGAAATACATTTACATAACTGCAAAAACTAATGAGAGAATGTAAAGGTGTAAAGACTAGAGATGCCTTAAATTTTATAATTAATGAAGACAATTTTGCATAAAGAAAACATTTCGACTACTGCATCTACCACTATAAATGAAATATATCCTTTCTGGTTGACACGAAGACAATTTCATCATGGACAAATCTCCTGACTGATGATATGGGGATTTGAAAAAACAACATGTGAAACAAATACGTTATACAAATATAAATCCATCAGAGTTGTCATTACTTAAGTTAACTTAGGTTAAAGTAAGAGCAGTCCTAAATCCAGTCATTCGTTTTTAAGTTTGGTCTGAAATTTGAGATCGGTTAGTTCAATTTTACTTGGCGTTATGATACTTTTTTTCACGATTCAAAAGTCAAATTATTTACTCGTAAAAATTATTAGAAGTTAATATTTATTTTCTTTTGTTTTTGTAATGAAATTTCCTACAAACTATCTTGACCACAGTGGATAAGATACCCCACCAGTAGATTTTAGAGGCTTAAATCCAATGACCAGAAAAGATGCCTACACATTAAATCGGATTGATGAAGCGCTTGACGCATTACATCGCACAAAATACTTCTGCAGTCTTAATATGCACAAGGTTCCCACCAACTTCCGGTTGCTTCAGAAGTCATTGAAAAGACAGCATCTATAGTAGGAACAAGGGATATTCGTGTCGTTGGAACAATCTGGGAGTTCTCGGACGTTTTATATTGGTAATGGATAAATATGTCGATGGAACCCTGGGACGTTTAGAAAGGATAGTGTTTAGACTTAAAACACATACTAAGTAATTAGAAAATCCTACCAGAGAAGTGTCAATTATTTGAAGAACAGTAAAGGTACTTTGCACATCTCATCTCTCGAAGTGCTCTAGATGACGAAAAGATCAAAGCTATTGGCACATTCTATTTAAGATATAGACCGATGTTTTCTGGTATTTCAGAATTCAAGATGGAGAAAGACACCCTATCTATCTTCAGAAGATTTTTCAGATTGACAGGTTACTCAAGAAGTTCTGAAACTCAGTTTGCAATTGTTTTTACTGTGGAAAACAGTGCATTAAAGGCAAATGTCAAGCATATGGGAAAAAATGCGACATTTGTGGAAAACAAAATCATTTTGCTTCGCAATGTAGAAAAAAATAAACTTAGAGTTATTAGGTAAGATTATACTATATGTAGTAAAATCGGTGTTTCTCAAATACGACCTAGATAATATATCTGCTATATACATATATTTGCCCTGCTTGTACATAAGTACTATATCATAACGCTAGGAATCTCCAAACATTATTTGTGAACTTTTGGGAGCGTGATATATCGACTTTTCAACAAAATTTCCAGGGTAAAACACTATAATGTCACACTCTTGGAAGCGGACTCGCTTTAGGGATAATTCTGTTTCGCTTTTCCATTGACTATCCTGAAGTTAAATGGTCATTACCTCAGAGGAATGTTTCTGATATACATAGTGATGGAATATCTTCTCTACATATCAAAATGGACACCTTTAACAGAGGAACACAACAGTATCTATCAAACTATGGGATATGGACATTGTGGACGCAATTAGTGGAGGCATTAAAGATTAACGTCAAAATCGTACTAATGAACTTTGACTTTGATAACCTAGCTAATGAGAGCTTTGGTAGTGGTAATATAACGGTATCTGTCTGAATGACAAAGTGAGGATTTTTTCAAGACAGAAGAGGAACTTATGAAAATATTGTTGAAAATAGACCTCAAAAGATGCAATACGTGCAGAACAAAAAGAAAACAAATTGATGAGACCAATGAGGCAATATCTGTAAAGGCAGGAAAACGTCACTATACCGAACTTTTAGAAACTCTAATACCAGACAATTTCCCTGGTAATTCGAAGATTCATAAACTTATGTGTCTTGATGGTACAAGGGTTGGTGAACATTTAAAGGCTATAAACATTTATATCCAAATTGAAGAGGGTGTTATTTTTTAGGACTACATTCTTCTTATATCTTCGTATTTGTTAAAATGAAGAAAAAAATGTGGTGAAATTGTTTTCCTTCAGCCAGGAACTTTAGACGATTACATAGACAAGTATGATAAGCTAGCCCGGTTTGAATTAAGAGACGATCTACTCTTGAAAAAATTAGTAACCGCATCATTTTTGTTTGGAATATTAGTAGTCAAGATAAAGTAGACGTTAAAAGTGAGCCTGCCGTTGGAAATTGTCAAACCTGTTACAGTGATTCAATAACAAATCCATTGAATATGAAAACCTTTGATAATATTACAGAATGGATTTTAAATGTTCCTATGTTTGGTCAACTCTTTTAAGAAACATTCATAAATAACAAAAATTCAGAAGAACTGATTGAGACAAACTTGCTTCAAGCAAATTGAAAAAAATTATATATATGGCTGTTTTGACACTCTCTTTAGCCTGCTGAATAAAAACTACTATCCTGTTTTGATTCGCTTATCAACTGTCTTACTCAACTTTTTTTATAGATTGATGAAGAAGAGACATTTAACGAATTTTTGAGTCGCGAAACGTGATTGAGCAAGAATCAAACATTGCTTAAAATTATTCTAATATTTCTTTCGATGATTCCTTCAATTTTACCAGTCTAAATTTTGAAGAAGATGATGAAAGTCGCACTGAAGGAAAGGATAAATAAAATACAAAAGTAAACTCCATATACATAATAATAGGAAAGGCCATCTTAAACGCACAAAAAAACTTTAATGAAAATGTAATAAAACCTCACCAACATGAAATACGAGTTCTTGCACCACAGACACACTCTGCCAAATTAGTGGTCTGAAGTGCGAGTATTCATTCCACTACATACTCAAGGGCAGTTAACTCAATCATTTTAGAAACTGTTCCTCCACAGGCACCAAATTTAATTTCTCCTGTTAATTCATTTAAACGCACGTGCTCAGATTCTAGCACTGTTTTTAACCTAGATATATCCTCATTCTTGAACAGATCTTGCATCAGTATACATAGGCCTTCAAGCTCAAAACCCTTCAGTACTAGGCTTTTAAGGGCTGTGGCCTACGAATGTGGAGAGTGTATACTGAGAAATGCTAAATATACTGATCTTAAAGAATATTGCTCACAGTTGGAGAGAGATGCACAATTTTAGAAAAATGAGTCTTTAAAACTCCAATCTGAGCTAGTTGTTTGCTAATTGTTTTACATTGTCTTATTGGGTCTTTTTATAGCTGACTATTCGGTATCGGCTTTGCTCATTGTAGAAGGCCGTACGGTGACCTATAGTTGTGAATGTTTGTGTCATTTTGGTTGTATTTGTGAATAGTTGTCTCATTGGCAATAATACCACATCTTCTTTTTTATAGGTACATGTTTATTGGTTTCATGGAGTCTATAGTAAAAGGAAGATTATTTTTTGTAACATGATGATGTTTATTATGAAACTTTTGCGTTGACATTATTTTTTAATAAAAATGGAGATAAAATTGAATATTTTTCCTCTTTTTATATGAAAAGGAAATGTTGGAGCCATTGCCAATTAGACAAATATCCATTGGAGTTGCAATGACAATCATATAAAAATGTTCAATTATCCTAACAGCAAAGTTTAAATTATTTTTTGTATTATTGATATAAAAGATGCAGCTGCTTTATACTGGAATACATTGTATGCAAAACTCATAGGAGTGATGATTAAAATAGTGTCAAATCAAGTGCTTTGTTCGGGGTGAATTTGATTCATACAGTTGATTTGTAGATCAGAAAGTATTTGTTTTGGAAGAATAAACGGGAATGATAAGAACATCAATATCCTGTCAAGTCTTATTCTAACATACCCGAACAATTAGCTGCACTGGAAACCCAGAATTGATATTCTTAATAATCAGTTTAATGTTTTGGGAGGTATATCAACAGCAATGGACACAGTGAAAACAAATATGGAGTATCTGATAACCTTGATAAATTCTAGGAGTGCAGGTAAAGGACCTCCATTTAGGCATTCCGCGCACGCTTCCTGTAAATACTTAAAATGATAAACAAGTTCTATTGAAATGACCTGTTACGAAACCAATCATCAAACAAACGGTGGTTACAATCCTAAGGAGCAATGGTGTTATTTAAGGCAAGGATGCAATATTTAACTTTAATACCAGAAAACCAGTCGCAATACGTTAATTTCAGTTGACCACCAATGGAATCAAATATAAGTGTCTTATAAATTCTTACTAATACACAAATACTTTCACATGAGTGTCATGATGAAGAGTAACTTTGAAAAAAAACCAGTAAAATATGTATGCCACATTTGTAAAGCATTCTTTTGAATAAAACCAATGCTAAAAAGACACGAAGAACTGCAAATAAAAGGCATTATAAACCAATCTAGGAAAAAAAGCAAAACCGACTTATTTGGGAACGACAAAAGGAACAGTCAATTACATGAGAAGAAGATAGAAGATCCTTTGAATGCAGACACCAACATAGATTAAGAAGGAAGGTGTTCTGTTAACATTTTAAGTCAATTTATCTATTCTTCATTGTTAATGCATGTCGAAATGTTTTGCCAAGAATGATTATTAAATTGCAGTTTCCTCTAAGTTTAGTATTTTTGTGATTTTACTTTTTAGTTGTATCTAAGCACTAACGTAAAATAGTCTTAAAACAACTTCATAACGATATGTGACATGACGGAAAGGAAAGAGTATGGGCTCTCACTAGAGAAAGATTGTATTGGCCTAATATGTTCAAAGAAGTCAGAGATCACAGATGTGCACAGCGAGTTTAACCAATTAAGCCATGTGAAGTCTAACTATGATAGAAGATGTGAAAGTGATCCTGTATTCTGCAACCCAAACAGCAAGATAACTGTTGCTGAGTATTAAGAAAGATTGGTGAAGAAAATGGCATTGTCAGACATGATGGCAATCTCAGCGCCACTTGTCATTTGTATGCTGTGGTGGGTTACCATACCTATAATCATTAAGAAATTGAAAGAGGAAGCTGCTGTTGTGTCAATAAAAGGTGTGCAAAGTCATTTTTGTTAACAGATTTTTAAAATAGGCTTGCATTGTACATGTATGCATACAATTTGAGCTCTTAGAATGATAAGTGTGTATGGAACTAAATTAATGGAAAGAAATCATGAAATCAATTTTTCATCAACACCAATGCATGCAAATATATAGTTAACTTTCCTTTGAGCATGTCAAATCCTTTAAGGTGGTACCCAACACTACAGTGAATTAACTCTATAAAGTCAGCTTAACGTTTAAATTACGTTATTTTGATAAGGGAGTGTTTTTCAAACTGCTTCAATATATATAACCAGTGTAATTTTTCTGATAATATGGTTGGTTCAAAATTTTTGAAGTTTTGACATTTTGTTAAAGGGTGGAAGCAAATATTTTGGATACCTTCATGAAAAACTACTTCCGATGGTATGTTTATTTCATTCATAGCACCATCATTTCATGGGTTTAGTGCAGTTTCATGAGCTTAGTGCACCAATGCGGCTTGGTGTTTAGACGCTCCCCTTAAATGTTGTGTTCATACTTACCCCAACTGTTCAGGGTTCGACATCTGCGGTCGTTTAAAGATGTGCCCTGGGGAGCATCTGGTTAGACTCTATCGACGTATCTTCTTCATAAGTTATCATTATATGGTATAGGAAATTGAAATCGTGATTTTATCGTCATATGTTTCACCAGATTATTGTATTTCATTAAAGGGATCAGAAGTTAAATGGTAGTTCCTGCGAGAAATGTATGTGATATATATCAAATAACAAAAATATTACAAAAACAAAAAACAAACAAACAAATATTTTATTTGCCAATCACGGCGCCCAGAATGAGCAGAATAATTATAATACAATTTTCAAACATAATGTAAAGTAAATTCAAAATAGGTTAAACATAATATGATTGATTTTGATTTAGTTGATTGATATAATATTAAAGAAAATGAAGTAGGCAATTTGTAAATAATAAACATATATAATACAATATGACCAATAGTCTGTTACTCTGGTCCCTTTATTGGACAGCACACCTCGTAGTATATACTAATAATTTATCAAATGTAAAAGAAATAACTTATGTAAATGCATATTTGATCATACATAATTTTATATAGAGAAAATCTAATTTAATATTGTATTTCTGTTTATATTTAAAACCTCTAATAACTGACAAATTATTATCAAAATGTTTTTATCTTCATTTCCCATTAGCCAAATAAAAAGAGATTTGTTATCAAGTTTTGAAATATTTTTATTTTTACTATATATTTTGCTTAGAAAGGGATTTCTAACATTATCCAGAGTTTTACATGTTAAAAGAAAATGCATCTCATCTTCTATTTCCTCATTACAGAGTTTGCATATTCTATTTTCTAGTTTAATATTAAAATAACGACCTTTTTCTATTTCAAGTTTGTGAGCTCCAATTCTAAATCTTGTTAAAACACATCTTTGAATATATGGTAATTTCAATAAGTAAGGCTCAAAATTAAAATTTGGTTTAAATAATCGATAAGTTCTAAGTTTATTTCCAGAGGTCTTATTTTGTCTTTTATCATTAAATAATTCTTTCTTCCATATGCTGCAATACTTTAAATATAATTTCTTTTTCACCATATTTCTAATGTTTATTTTAGATGAGAGCACCTGATACTCTTTTAAATCAAGTAATTTTAAGATAGCATCAATACTACTAGCCCAACAATTCTTCCCAGCTTTAGATAATGTATTTGAGAGAGAGTATGCATTTGTTAATAAAATATTATTTTTAATATGAATTCTTTTCCAATATTTAATCATGTTTGTTAAAATATCTATCATTAGAGGATAACGACCTAATTCGCCAAATATGGCTAAATTTGTTGCGTGCTTATTCACTCCTAATGTAAATCTGCAGAATTTTAGATGCACTTTTTCATTTTTTAGATCTTTACATAATCTATAGAAATAATTAAGTTCTGTGTCATTATTTAACTTTTTTGAATTAAAACAGCCCCATATTTCTGAACCATATAATAATACAGGTTTCACTGTGTGATCAAAAATGTGCATTAGAGTGGAGATATTAGGTTTATAATTAGTAAAATATTTTGTATATTTAAAGAATGCTTTTAAGCCTTTTTTATATAACATGTTTTTGGCTTCTGAAAAGCTGCCAGATGCACTAAAAGTTATGCCAAGATAAGTATAATGTTGGGTACTTTGGATGTACGTGTCTTTATATGAAAGCTGTGCATCTTTAATACGGCCAGATGTATTAAAAACTACAGACTTTGTTTTTTTTAAATTAACTTCTAACCCCCAATTTTGACAATAAATTTCCAGCTTATTTAGTGCATTCTGTAAACCTTTTTTAGATTCAGAAAGCAGTACAAGATCGTCAGCATAAAGAAGACAATTTAATGAAACATTTGATAGCAATACTGGGTCACAGGTTTCATCTAATAAAGATTTAAAATCATTTATAAATATTTTAAAGAGACTTGGGCTAAGATTATCTCCTTGTCTTACTCCAATATATGATCTAAAGTCTGAAGTTAACATGTTTCGTGTTTTTATACATAGTATGTTATTAGAATACATACTTTTGATTATATTATAAAAATGAGTTCCTACTCCAATTTTACTAAGTTTATAAAACAGTCCTGTGTGATTAACCGTATCAAAAGCTCTTCTAAAGTCAACAAAACATGTGTATAATGGTTTCGAACCTTTTTGTGTGTGTTTATCTATTAGAGTTTTTAAGACAAAAAGATGATCACTAGTCATTTTACCTTTAGAGAAACCAATTTGTTCTTGGGATATAATGCCATGCTTTTCTAAATATTTTTCTAATCTATTATTTAATATTCTGGTAAACAACTTTCCAATATTACTAATTATTGCAATTCCTCTGTAATTGCTAGGTTCTGAGGTGTCACCTGACTTATGTATAGGAGTTAAAAAACTTTTACACCAAATTTTAGGAAAAATTCCACAAGTTAGGACATTATTAAATATTTTCAAAAGGGGTTGAGAAAAATGTAGAAAACCATATTTTAACATTTCATTTGATATTTGGTCAAATCCGCAGGCTTTTTTATTTTTTAAAGATTTCAGTGCATCAAGAACCTCTTTTTCAGAAATTTTAAAATCTAGCTCATTAAATTGCTTACATTTCTCTGCTTCAGCTAACAATTTATTTAGATCCTGGTTATTTATATCTTTAGCAGTATTTAATTCCCTAAAATAGTTCAACCATTCTTCAGCTGATATATTGTCTTGAGATTGCACTCTAGAATCACCACCTTCACTTAAAAATTTATTCAGAAGTTTCCAGTAAGCTTTAGGATTGTTATCTTTTAAATTATCAAGCTGATTTACTAAATTTTGTCTATAGAGACGTATTGTATTTTTTCTAGATTTTCTATAATGCTTTAAAGCACTAAAATAGGATGATCGAATATATGGATCTTTATTATATTTTTTAAATAAATTTTCTTTATCAATGAGATGCTTTTTTAGGACTGATAGAGATAGATTTTCCCAATTAGGTTTTTTCTTTTTCTTGTTAGATTTTTTAAAACTATGATGTTTCTTTCTTAGACTTTTGTTTGCCACATCATAAATTACCTGATTAAAGTTATTAATTAAAGAATTGATTCCTGATTCTGTTTGATCAACATGTAATTTCATGAAATTGGACAGATCATTCTGAATTTCTGATGAGGACAACACATTTTGGAATTCCACCGAAGATTTATCAGTCCATATGTATGAAGGCGGAAGAGGTTCAAGAGGACAACCACCATGTTTACAATCATTTTCTACAGAGTATTTTACATTTAACATCATAGATATTTGACAATGGTCAGACATTGTTCCAATAAAATCATGTACATGAAAAAATGAAATATATTTTACTAAATACTCAGATACAATGAAATAATCTATGACACTACTACCATTAGGTTGATGTGAGGTGTACTGTCCAAAAGTATCTCCAAATGTTCTACCATTTAGAATTCTTAATTTATCTTGAATACATAAATCAATTAAATATTTCCCCCTTTGAGAAAGTATATTATCTTGACTACTTCTAGAGGGTAAATCTAAATCAGGGCTGTATGAATTAAAAAGGGGGGTGTGATTTGAACTATCGCCTTGAATTAGGTCCGGTTCATCTCCAGTCCTGGCGTTAAAATCCCCTGCCAATATAATATCCCCATCTTTTGAGTGTTTAGAAATATCTTTCTCAATTAGTGAAAGAATGTCAGCCTCTAATTGGCGACTATAGGTTGATTCCGCTGGTGGGTCATAAAGGAAACATATATAAATATGTCTTGATATTCCAAAAAAAAATTTATCTAATTTTAACCAGATGTAATCACTGGTTTCATGTTCAAGAAATTTCACCCCTTTTCGAATATCTTTTTTTATATAAATAGATAATCCTCCAGATCGCTTTCTACTTCTTGGAGATCTAGGCCTTATTAAGTTAATCACATCAAATTCAGGTACTTTGAGGCAATTTTTCAAATCACAATGAGTTTCCATTAGACAGAATATATCCTTATCAGAGACCAGACTAACAAACTCAGGGTCTTCAAACTTAATAAAATCTTTTGATTTATACCCATTGATATTCCAACTAGCAATATGAAGTGATGTTTTTTCCATTTAATCTTTCTTATATTTAAATATTTGTTTTACCAAAAAAAGAAAATTAGTTAGTAGATTAGAGCTGTAACTAAGTTTTTGTTGAAAATTAAAGCCAATGCAATAAAGTGTTAACATTAAAATGAGATATCAAAAAAATAATTGTGAAATCTGCATTTTATTTTGTCAATGAATAAATGAAGGATTGATTTCTTTAAATACTTAGAAAATTTCTTTTTCTTTCTTTTCTATCATGTCTATCTTTCTTTTGTTTACCAATTAAATATCTAGAATGGAAATCATCACTGAATTCAGTTTTACATATAAACAAGATAAACATGCTATTGAAATAAAATAAAGTAATGTCTAACAATACAAACTTTTCTATAACCTCAATAAAAACCACCAGTAAAGAACACAACTGTACTACATGTACAGATTCATATATTTTATATATATATATATATAGAGTCAAGCAATCTTACTATTGGTACATGTATTAGTATTCTTATTTGTACATGTATATAAAATAAGTATAGGATGAAGGAGTACTTCACTGTTGAATATATATATGCCTGACAAGTATGTCATTTTAAAAGTGTAAAGGTTAAGTACTTAATGACATACCTCTAAAACACTTTTGAAGTTTGTGAAATTAAAACTAGAGTACAATTTAACAAGTGCAAATAAACGATGAAATATTTACTTTTAAGATGAACGTTTCCTTTCTTTTTTTCCCCTACTTGTTTAATGGATTGATTGATGTTCATCATACTGATTTACTTGTTTTTGGTTTTTGTTCTTTCTTTACTAGCAAAAATTTGACTAAAATAATTATTTGCTTAAAGTAAGTCACCATTAATTTTCTTTTAAGAAGTTGCATACATGTTTTATTACATTTTAAGCATTACTTGACAAAAACAAAAAATTAACATAAGGCGACTAGCCTGCATATATAGTAAAATTAAAAAAAAAAAAAAAAAAAAAGAACATTAATGTAATTCTTTAAAACTGCACAAATGCTATGAAATCCAGCTACAATGTACACTTTATTCGCTTCACATCCTTCATGTATTGTTATAACATCCTAGTAGCCACGTCTTCCTCTGGTGTTAAATTGGCGATTTGAACCATAATTATCGTACGGATTTCTGTAACCACTATTTCCACCATAAAACTCATTCTCGTTATTATTTTGAGAATTATATCGAGAGTACTGTCTGTTTTGATCTGAGTATTGTCTGCTAGGATCTGAGTATTGACTGTTTTGATCTGAGTACTGTCTGTTTCGATCTGAGTACTGTCTGTTTTGATCTGAGTATTGTCTGTTTGTGTCAGAGTACTCTCTGTTAACATCTGAGTACTCTCTGTTTTGATCAGAGTACCTATAATTGTACTGACGAGTTCTATCACTTACATGACTTTCATATTTCTTTTTGAAGAGATTTGGAATGCATAAGGCTTCGCGCACTGATGATTTGATGTTTGCAACAAGTACTTTTGTACCTTGTGTCGAAAGGTGAATTTTGTCGGGGGATATAAATTTGTTGATAGCATTTCCTCCAATACCTATGCAAGCGTTGTCACATACTGAAATCAATTCATTTCCGATGTATTTATGCCTTAAATGAATATTGCACTCCTGAAGCCTCTTGTTGATCGAACTGTAGTCACCTCTAGGTATTGCATCTGAGATAATGATGGGAATTTTATGCCATTTATCATGAATAAATGTGATGAACTTTTCTACAATATCTAAACATTTTGTTGATGAGTGTTCCTTGATATCATTAGTGAAGAGATGAACAACCAGACAATCAACAGGGCCTTCTATTTGCTGTAAGATATGTGTTGCCTCTTGAAATGAGAACGCTATATACTTTTCTGTGTCATAGTCATATATAAAGTCCTTTTCTCTTATTGGCTTGAGGTGTGAATTTCCTATTAACACTAATTTACCTTTTCGTGCATTACCATGATTACCCTGGTAAGAACTATCATTCATTTTTTCATTAGCATCATGTGAATTCTCTTCAAGTGCATTAAATGGTGTAAATCTATTTGATGTTGAGACTGTGTGATAAGTAAGATCACGAGCTTGTGTATCATTTGTTTTTGTGGTACCAGTGTCTAGTTTATTAATAGTTTGACATTGTACATCCTGTGAAGGTCGTCTTTGAGTTTTCACAGATTGAGATTCATTAAGAACAGTAACTGATTGGTCTAAATCACCCATGGCAGTAATTATCTTCTTATTTTGTTGATTTAATGTATTTTTACACCTTGAATTGATGTGTTTGTTTTTTTGAGATCATCTAATTGTTTTCGAAGTGGATTTAATTCAGCATCATTTTTACATCTTTCTAAAAGTTCAGATTTTTCTGCACTTAGCTTAGTAACCTTATCATGAAGATAACTGTGCTTTTGTCTTTCGTCGTTTAATTCTGTCTTGAGGTTGTCAATATCTTTTTCAAGATAAAGCTTATGTGTTTCTGTTACAGCAGCTACAAGATTTGTCTCCAGTTTTTGAAGCCAAATTTTAGTATCTTTTTCAGTTAAAGTTGTGTTTGCACTGCACACACTTGTCTCAGTTGACTTATCTTGAGTGGCGTTAAGTGATAAATGTGTTGTTTCTTCAGTATTAACACCAACATTGACTGATGTTGGTTTTGTTGGTTCTATAGAATCTGGCCATTTGGACAAAAATTCACCAGGCACTATACTACAAATTTCACAAGAATATTTGCGTTTAGAGTTGATTAAAGTGTAGAGTTGATATGAGGGAAGTTTAGTACATAAGTAATGTGTCCACCTATGACAGTCGCTACAGCAAATCATGTTATCATCATTATTATTCTTGCAGTTTTTGGTGCACCCAGTATTGTTATTTAAATCATGATCAGAATTGAGTTGTCGGATATCATCTGTTTCATTTGAATGAATTTTCTCATTTTCGTTATTCATGTTATTAACTGGTTTGAGAACTTCGGTTTGTTCGGTCTCACTATCTGAATTTTCAACGTAAGGTGTTGATGATTTTAAAGATTCATAATTACATGTACCTGACTGACCTGAACAATCATGTCCGTAATGTACAGGGCTGTGTGCCGTACCCTCACTGTCAAATACAGGAATAGCACTGCAAGATGAGAAAGAATTCCCAGCAAAGAGGAATAATATGGCTTGATCAATGCCTGAAAATCCCTTGTATACTGCGTTTTTGAATTTATTTATTGTTAACTCACACGAGCTCCAGTCTTTGTAAATGCCGGGTTTTCTCCCTTTAGCCACACTGTAAAAGTTTTTTTGTACCATTTCGTAGGTTGTATACAAATAGTTTATCTGTATTTATATATAATTATGTAGGGTTCATTCTTTAAAACGGATGGCAAATTGTTGAAGGCCAGCTAATCGAGAATGGGCAACATGTGGGTTTGTTTACGACCGACCGGAAGTATGACCACGTTTTACAAAAAGTACTTTCTTTCACAGTTATATCAGTTGTACGTGTTTCCAGTTGACTAATTGATATATTTGTATATAGATGTTGTCAAATAAACCTGTTTCTTTGGCTATTTCGTTAATTACAGCTCTTAACTACTATCTTTCTCTCTAGTGGAAAATTGTTACCGCCATGTTATTCAAGGGAGGTAATATAGTGACTGAATTGCTACTATACAGATCACATCAAAAATATTTTATGATAAAAAGTTCTTTGTTTCCGGGTTGAAATGAGAGTAGAAACGTAAGAAACATGGGATTCAAGATGTGATTCAAGATGTTCACGATCAAATTCAACTGCAGGCAATAGCCAATTATTATAATGTAAAAGACAGCATTAGTCGGAAACGATTTTTAAATGAAAGCTATCCAATAAAAAGTTATGTTCGTCATCGAATCTCCTTATATGGACATTCGCTTTGATAGTTGTTGTATTTCTGTGTTTGATCTACCTCGACTATTTGAATGTAGTGTTCTGTTAACATTTGCAGGGAATTTAATTTAAACACCATTGTTACCACATCTCGTAATGTTTAAAGGTAAACTCCCGAACATACCAAACACTGATGTCCTGAAATTATGGAGCAGTTGAGGTTTTACAGTGTATACGAATTCATAACTCTAATGCTTTTCTTCAATTTGTCATCACGGAGCAAATTTATCTCCAACAGATAATCTGAGGAATTTTTTTACAAGAAAATAGTTTAAACTGTCCTTTCTAAACACAGTTATGCAAAGATATTATTTCAGCAAAGGAATCAGAATTTACATGGCAGTTCCCTGCGAGAAATGTATGTGATATACATTAAATAACAAAAACATTACATAGTGACTGAATTGCTACTATACAGATCACATCAAAAATATTTTATGATTAAAAGTTCTTTGTTTGCGGGTTGAAATGAGAGTAGAAATGTATGAAACATGGGATTCAAGATGTTCACGATCAAATTCAACTGCAGTTATAGCCAATTATTATACTGCAAAAGAAAGAATTAGTCGGAAATGATTTTTAAATGAAAGCTATCAAATAAATAGTTATGTTCGTCATCGAATCTCCTTATATGGACATTCGCTTTGATAGTTGTTGTATTTCTTTGTTTGATCTTGCTCGACTTTCTGAATGTAGTGTTCATTTGATGTGAATTTAATTTAATCACCATTGTTACAACATCTCGTAATGTTTTCGCAAGTACGTTTGATGAAATGCAGATGAACATCAAAGTTATTTTCTGTTAGCATTCTCTTCAAGCAGTACACTTTTTTTTAAAGGTAAACTCCCGAACATACCAAACACTGATTTCCTGAAATTATGGAGCAGTTGAGGTTGTACAGTGTATACGAATTCATAACGCTAATGGCTTCTCTTCAATTTGTCATCACGGAGCAAAATTGTCTCCAACAGTCTTGCCATGGCATTTCTGCCAGAATCATTGGATATAGAGTTCTCGAAATTTGTACCACAAAAGTGGGGATTCTGATTTTCTCTTGTGGCAATCATAGAGACTCAGAACCCATAAATCCTAAGATATTAATATCGTTGTTGTGAAAGTATAATTTACACGACGTAACGTTATATTTATTCCCGTACTTTCACTTTCCCATTGTTGACGTCAACTTCCGCCCAGCAATTGTTTATATGGTTTTGAAGAGTGAAGTTACGTTGAAGAATAAGAAGATTGGCATTTGACTTGATATGTATTTTATGAAAGGTAAACAGCATACATTTTACACACAATAGTATTTTACTGATTTCCGCATCAGGTTCTAAATATATACTTTGCCCTATTTATAGATCATAGTTTTCCCTGTTAAATATAGCGCGATCGGCATTTCAAACACATTAACGTATTCCTGTGTGAATAAACTGTGTTGTATATTTATTGTATATTATAATAAAGTATTGTATTTTTACATATGTTGTTTGCATATAAACGTAACTGCCGTATAAAGTTGTGGTAATTGTTTAATGAGACAAATACTTGTTGTGAAGCCCATGTATGATTTTACCCGCTCGGACCCGTTTGTTATATAAATAAGTAAGTTCACAACAACTGGTGACAGCCGTGGGATTAATTTAAAATTCGTGTTATTGAAAGATTGCAAAACTTTTCAAAGCAGTTTTTAGCTTTTGGTTTTGTTTTCTTCGTTCGGAAACTTGTCGTGATATTTTACCGAATTTAAAACTTTTTAAAGCTGTTTTAGCTTTTGGTTTTAAGTTCACGTGATCTTAAATTTCTAGACTTTGTAGGGCATATTTTGCTTTGGTCTATGAAATTTGTCCTTTTGTCCCGCGTTTCCCGCGTATCAAAACTTTTCATAGCATTCATTGGCTTTTGGTTTTGACCCTTTCCCCTTTACTTCGCGTTATTTTGATTTCAAAACTTTTCAAAGCGTATTTTGCTTTTGGTTTTGAAATATCGTATTCGTGTTATTTACATTTCGAAACTTTTCAAAGCAGTGTTTGCTTTTGGTTTTGAAATATCGTGTTCCGCTGATTTGTAAGGGTTTCAAAACTTTTCAAAGCGTATTTAGCTTTTGGTTTTGAAATTTAACTAGGGCTAGCATTACTTCTAGACTTTTTATAGCTGATTTAGCTATTGATTTTGAAGGTGTGTTTTTTTTTGTATATGATCGTTTTCGGTATTTCAATAAATATTTCAAATTCATTCAAGGTTGTATTAGCTTTTAGGTTTGAAATTTTTCAGTCGCCAAAAATAGTTAGTAAACCGTGATTTAAGTATCGTGTTTAAATATATAATTTCGACGTTCGTGCAATAGTTTACATTTGAATAAGAATATGATGCTCAGAAGTCGTCAGTTACCTACGGTTCAAAGAACTAGACATTTATATGAACCAAGAAGTTGTTTAGGTTCAGTATCGGATTCACACATATTGAATAAAAATCGAGAAAACGTACCACAAAGTTCAGCAACAAATGAAGTTGAAACAATGACCCGTGTTTCTGGAGGTAATACACCAATTTCCACTGATGAAAGTACCATACCAAGACATAATGATAGTTATAATCAAGAAGAAATAACCACAATGAGACAAGGGGATACAATTCCTAGATGGGAAATGAACAGAGAGGCTCATCAAAGTACCTTACATACTGACAATAGGCGACCAAACAATCAAAGTACAGAGAATACTGTTCCATCTGAAAATAGAGAAACGTATCAAAGAACTTGGAGTACTGGTCACTCAGATAACAGAGATGCATATCAAAGTGCCTGGAATACTGATCACTCGGATATGAGGGAAAATCCAAGTACTTGGAGTACTGATCACTCTGAACGACGAGAATTAAACAGAACATCTGGTCAAAGCAATAGAGAACATCAAAGCACTCACAGTTCTGTTGAAAGGGAGAGGTGTGAAATGAATAGACATGAACAGCAGAAAATGGACTATTCTGAAGTGGGCAGATATCAGTATGTTGATACTTATCCTGATCATAGACAGTCGTCATCTCAAAATTCTGATAGTATGCATCATGAAAGAACTATGGGGTACCCAGAGACTTCCACAAGACATTCAGAATTACTAAGAAATATGCCTGATTATACACATACCAAAAGTAATTATGCTGAACCTCAGATATATGTTCTGTCAGAAACTATACAACCAGTTAGAGGAACAGAATATCCAAGAGCAACTGCTGATAATATGTACTCGATATATGATAGACCTCGTTGTCCAGAAATTGCATATTCCAAGGTATCAAATATGAGTCGTACGTCATCAAATGAACCACAACATAGACTTCCTTTTTATAATGGCAAAACTGAATGGGAATCATTTTGGTGTCAATTCCAGATCATTTCAAGAAGCTACGCTTGGGACAATCAGAAGCAAGCAACACAGCTGCTATTATGTTTGTAAAATGAAGCTTTAAACTTTGCTTCAAGGCTCCCACATGCAGTACAGACAGATATTTTTAGTTTGTTTGTTGAGTTGAAGAAGAGGTTCGGTGACAATATTTTACCATCAACACGCAGAGCAGCACTTCAAGATCTTAATAAGCAGAACAAAGAAAGCCTACAGGAATTTGCTTATAGAGTTGTAAACCTGATAAGTAAATCTTACCCAGAAATTAAAGGGACTCAGCTATTCGAAGAATTGACTGTTGAACATTTCCTTTATGGTCTTAATGATGAAAATATGACGTATGATGTTATAAGCAAGCAGCCAAAATCTATTGATGAAGCTTTGAATATGGTCATGTGGCATGAGAGCTGTAGATCTAGGAGTGGTAAGAACCGCAAATCTTCAATACGAGAAGTACAGTTTGATAGCCAGTGTGAAGGAAACGATATCAGAAGGTTACACCAAAAAAAAATATGTAACTGAAGAAAGACTTAACCAGTTTGGCAGAGAACTCAAAGATTCTATTATTGAGGGAATGGCTAATTTAAATTAAAAAAATGCCTAGTTTGCCAAGTACTAACAATAATTACCAGCAGTCCAATTACGCAAAGAAAACGGAGAGTAATAACAATAGGTGTTATAATTGCAATGGTATTGGTCATTATAGCCGTAATTGTCCATCAAAACAAGATAAATGGGATTCAAAGAGAAATGGCCATTATGGAAACAACCAACAAAGAGATGCATATGCACCAGTCAAAACACCTTTCGATCCTTTAAACTAGAAAGGGCTGTGTCTGTAGGCCAAGCCATAGCCCCAAAGAGTAATGAAGAAATTATGCAGAAAAGACAACAATCTATTCCAAAGAAGGAAATTGAATGTTTAAAAGGAAAATTTGTAACCTCAGAGAAAAACTCTTCTGAGAAACATCTAACTACTGAAGGTTTAGGCCCTGCCCTTCAAGCAGTGATGTTAAAATTATCAGTAAGAAATCAGACCAATGTAGTAAGAATGAACATATTGAAAAACCAGTTTTGTCCAGAGTTGATGCTGTGAATCAGTATAGAGATGATATGAATGAGAAAACTATTGCTTTAACTTCCGGAATTTTACCAGAGAAACACTTTGAAGACAACGAATCTTCTGATGATAGTGTTGATGGAGGAAATAGAGTATGACAGAGTTGAATCAGCAGTTATTCAAACGTCTGTGAGAATAAATGATTATGAGTTAAAAGCGGTAATTGACACAGGTGCTGAGGTCACTGTGCTCAGTGAAAAGGTTTATAGGAACCTTGCAAAAGAACATCATCTTGAGTTGAAGAAAGCAACACGTGGATTGTTAGTAGCTGAAGAGGGGAAAAAGATGTCAGCAACTGGTATTACAGAGATAGAAATGAGTTTGGGACCACTGCGTTTAACTTGGCCAGTATACGTAGCTCCTTTAAATGACGATTTGCTTCTTGGTTGTGATATTATTGATGAAATGGACATCACGGTAAATACAAAACGTGGAATTCAGATAAAAGACATTTGGTATCCATGTGAAGTTGCAATTGCTAGCACCCCGCCATAGGTTATTGCATATAGCCTTTATCCAATGTGTTTGTAATGAATTATTAAATAAGGCCAACGACCAATTAACAGAAATCCTCAATTTTATTTGATATAATATACGTTGTTGTTGTAAAGTAATATCTTGTAATACTCCTATGGGAGCACTGGATTTGACATCATTTAACTGTCTTACACATCGTATCATGTACGGTGTAGCTACAATAAACTTTCTATATGTAAAATTTTTATCAATTTTTAGTGCGAATTTTTGTGTGGCATTCCATCCGGACTCGATAAACATGTTTAACCCTGCCGCATGTTTGCACCTGTCCCAAGTCAGGGGCCTCTGGCCTTCGTTAGTCTTTTATTATTGGTGACCTTCTGCTGTTCTCTGTTCTATGGTTGGGATGTTGTCTCTTTGACATTCTTAATTTTATTGAAAGTAATCCTGTTGGATTAAATATATCATTATTAATTTTGATATAATTACCTCTGCGTGATTTCAATTGAGTTTCCCTTCTCAACTAAAATTTCCTGTAGTCTCGACAGCTGCTCCTTCGACTTTCCTTGGAGGAAGGGATAGGTATACTTGTCTGGTGTCATTTTCAGGGTGGAAATTCTATTTTCCGGCATAAAGGTTTTGTACCTTCGGAAGACCTAAGGACGGTCATCCGTCAGTGCTGATCCTCTTACAAATTTGTTTGCCATACTACCTGTCTTGAATAGGCATCTGTACTTGGTGAATCTTGTGGTACATGCGGTTGGCATCCTTTATCAACTAATACTGCCTGTGACATTACTATGGTCGTTACCTTCTCTCTGTAATTTTATATAAAAAATTAATATCTTTTAATTACCTTGTATATTTCAGTGGGGATAGTACAAATCTATCTTCCATATTTTAAAATTAAAATTTCTTTACAGACAACTCAATCGATACCCAGTACGATTAAATCGGAAGAGTCAGAAGAACAGTACCATGCGTACACCTGGATGTGTTCAACGATTAGTCTTATCATAGGTAAATATATATGCATACAAAAATGTATGTCTTGTTAATTATTAAGTTAAAAAAAAACTGTTGTGTGTAAAAATTGATTGAATAATGGTTTAACAAAATCAGCTAAAAGTGTTATCCAGCTTTAATGGTATACTAAGTACATTTACATAAACATGTATTCGGAAAATAACCAGTGGTCACGAACAGGTAACAAACTAGTCATTTAATGTAGTATGAAAGCGAACAAAACAAGTTCACAATATAAGTGATAAGGCTAAATGCATTTACATATAAGCTTACCATATAATTGAACTTTTTATTGGCATGAAATTGTTCTGTATAATTAAATATGTTATATACTAGTGCTCTTGGAGTTAATAATTGTTGTTATCTTTTTCAACACTGCATAATTTATAAATGGCACATAAACAAACATTTGTCACATTTATGATAAGTTTCCTATATTTACAGTTGTCGTCATTATCTTACTAGTTTGTTGTGGGAGATACGTGTCGAAGAAAAGGCACAGATCTAGAAACGAAAACAGGAATGATATTGAGATGTCCTCTGACATAATGTTTGAAGTTCCAAGAAATCCACCGCAAATTTTTTAAAATCGGATTAGCTATTTTAATAATATAAATGTACTATGTGTGAGTGTAAAAGCAGAATACTATTATGGATTACTAAAGTAAAAAAAATCAATGATTACAGGTTGCCATTGGCAGTATATTATTTGTTGACTCTACCTATAGTGCAAAGACGATTTCCCTTCATGTTTGATGTGGTTTTCTTCAATAATGTACACCGTCTAATTCATGTGCTACATCGTCAAAGACCTCCTACCCCACCAAGACTCGTTTATCAACCACAACCAACTCTAAGAAGACATAACAGGGTACGGCGACAGATACAGAGATTAAATTTGTAGTTTACATGCTTTAAAGTTAAACACTTTTTTATGCTTTATTCAACACTGATTCTCCTAGTCTAAGAATACGATAAATAAAGAGGAAATGTAATGCTTTATAATATTATGTCAACAGAAATAGTAATAATTCCGACTTTCAAAGAGAATACACATCGTTAATTATTCAATCGTCAGATATTACAAGATTTTTAGTTACAGAATTAATCGAACGCTCAAATAACGGAACTCCATATCTCATTAAAAGTCGTGTGCGTGTTCTAGTTGTACACAATAAATTACCTATCTGGCCAATTTTAAGATAGCTGATTTATGTGGAATTATTGCTCCAGGGGAGTTAACAGATTCATGTTTAATTATCGGAATAAGTAAAGCAGATGTAATATTAAAAAACACGAATTTGCCGGATTTTTATTCCGTTTATTAAAAGTGTGTGTGTGAACCAGTTGTACACACTAAATTATCTATCTGACCAGTTTTAAGATAGCTGATCAACGTAGAATTATTGATCCAGGAGAGTTAAAAGATGCAGGTTTCCGGTATATAAGTAAAGCAGAGTTATCTCCCCTATGCAATATTAGAAAACACGAATTTGCCGGTTTTTTATTCCGTTTATTTAAAGTGTGTGTGTGAGCCAGTTGTACACAATAAATTATCGTTGTTTCTGGCTCGGAATCCTTTAAGCGATCCGTTTCCCACGCGTTGTGTATTGAGGACGTGGCGAAAGGTTGTCATGGGTGCCTTGACCCGTCTGTTGGTGACGCCTTTTGAACTGAATTTGACATCCCGGACGAGACGCCGACGATGGACGAGGCGCTTCGGTAGGAGCCTCTTGGCACGTCTGACAAGTCGGAAGGCTGTCATCTTTGTGTGCGAAGTGTAGACGAGCTTGGACTGTTGAACGATATAGGTCTTGGAGCATAGTCCGATGATCATGACGTCACCCTCGTATTCCACTTTAAATAGTCTGGGGGTCCTCTTATCGTACTTGGCATGTTTGGTTCAACACGTACGTGGGAGCCAATCGGGTTCAAAATAGTCTCGGCAACATCCGAACAGTTGTCGTTGGTAGGCGTCTTGCATGTGTAGTTTAACGATGCTAGCCAAGTCGGGTCCGCACAGGGTCATGTATGCGGAATCGGTATCCACAGTACTGAAAATCAGAGCGGTCTACAAACACGTCCAGAAAATCGAAATAGAACTCTAACATTCTTAGTTTGACATACTGTAGGATGAAATAGCCGATTTGGATTGGAAAGTTGATGTCCAATTTCTCCTTCGATTTTTCCACTTCGAAATACTCGTCCTGTTCCATTAGGGTGGTCATCTTTTTAAACTGTGGCTTGTTTGCTTCTAACATCACCCGCCCTTCGCCTTCCACGTACGTCACCGATTGAACTTTTTCCTGGTCCATAATGGTTTCGCCGTAAGCACTTTTGCCGTGAAGTTTAGAGGTTTCGGCGATGATGGTCTTGTCGGGATCGGCGTATCCCAGTCGTCGATTGTCGCTGACGACGTTAACGAAATCCCTGAAACTTCGCTGCGGTTTAAATTCCACGACTTGGTATATATTGGTGACGAGCATGCCGTGTTCCTGGTACCATTTCAGGAGCGGAGTGGCGATTAACATTTGGCGTCCTCGCATGCTTCCTTATTTTTAATATAAGTTGGTTGTTAGATCCATCATTTATATTGAAGTTCCGTCTGTAAATAGATAATAATTAAATAAAATGCATTTTGAGAGGATTCCATTTTATTGCATATTACTCTTTATTTTATAAATGAATTGTACTGGAACCAAATACTATATTTCATTGTTTAAATTTTACTAGTTTAACAAAATTTTAATATAAAGTCATTTTCTTCAAGATTTTAAAACTTTATGGCCATCTAGATACCCTAACGAAGCATCCAGATACTAACACGAACTATCTAGATCATTGTGCGAAGTTTCTAGCTGGAACAACGCTATTTTGATTTAAATCAAACAAGTTTGTTTTGGGTTTACCACGAAAATGTAGCCCTTTTGCGCAAAAAAGTAGCCAATTACCGCAAGACTGTAGCCGTTTACCACAATAATGTAGCCATTTAGCGCAAAAAAGTAACCAATTACCGCAAGACTGTAACCGTTTACCACAAGAATGTAGCCGTTTACCACAAAATTGTAGCCTTTAATCGCAGAAGAGTAACCAATTACCGCAAGACTGTAGCCATTTACTACCAAAAGTAGTCAATTACCGAAAAAATGTAATTTCAATAACACCAAATTGTAGTCATTTAGCACAATAAAAGTAACCAGTTATTACAAAATAAACCCGTTAACCACCAAAATATAGTAATACTGTACTATCCTATACAGATATACTAAGTACATACATGCTCACTTCTCGCTACATTGAAGACCTGTTGGTGACCTTTTGCTGTTGTTTTTCTATGGTCGGGTTGTTGTCTCTTTGACACATTCCCAATTTCCATTCTCAATTTTATCACTTACACACTAGCACATTCACATTAACGGTTGTGATGGAAATACAATACACATACAAGGTTTGCAATTTTATATTGATATAGTTAGTCCCAGTTCCTCCAGAACTTTTGTAACAAAATATATTTACATATACACCAACATCTTCAATTGTTTATTAACTACTGTAAACTCTCAGTTGACGAAACTTCATTTCAGCAGACATGTTGACTGTTTGGTAACTCCAGAACTTTAAAAAAAAAAACTACTAACATGAATACTCAACACTTCTATGTCTTTATTTTATGGAAATATTCATCTTAATGTGGGTAATATCTGCAAATTGTATGGCCTCGCGTAAAGCCAAGTGAGAAGATCCCTTGCCTCTGTAAATTAAGAAAAATCTAAAGAAAAAATGTAAATGGAGATTTTTTTTTTTTAGTTCTTCAAGGCATCATACTGAGAATTTGGGATGTTTTTTCCTGTAATTATCTGCCAAATGTCGGGTGTCCAAGAAATGTTCCGGCTTAGTTTGTGTTATGTTTTCTTGATATAAATCATCCGCAGCTTTAAACAGAGAACACTAAAAAGAGCAAGGCTTAGCTAATGCGAATTTTAGATGCCCGCCTTAAAAGAATTTATATTAAACACACGAATAACTTATAAACTTTGTTTGTGTTACAATGGAGTTGCATTTGATCTTCCTACTGGAAATTATTGTCATCAGATTAAAAATGGCGTTTCGGTTTATTGCAAGTCTTCGGTTCCATGTTCCACATGTAGCACATTGCTTCATTAAGTCATCCAGTGCATCTTTTGCTACTTTTTTTTATCGATGATTTATTCGATTGTATCTCCTTCCTGTTTCACAACTTCAATTGCAGCATTGACAAAGTAGTACAATTGTTAAAAGTGATCCCTTTCCATTTTTATGATTCTTTTAGATGACTGGCTCATCATTTCAGAAGTTAAAGAGTTGAGTAACTCCTGTTGACCATCAGTATTTTCATTTTCCTCATTTTGATTGTGCAAATTGTAAAGCATTTGAGGTTTTAAATCTGCTTTTCCTTGGATCAATAGATCAGAATGTAAGGAAACAACACCTTTATTGGTAATAATAGAGGTAATTACTTTCTGGTTTGGTCTAATGGCACTTTTTCTTCCAATCACTTGCTCATTGTCAAAGACATTCATTAAATCCGCTATTGGAATTTCTGGCTCTTTAGTTCCTTGTTCTCGTAGCCAAGAAGTAACAGTTTGATAATGACCTGCTGGACAACAATTACCAATAATGTCTACCGCTAATCTGCTTCCTGACAATGTGTATATCGAAATATTGAGAAGAAATGAAATAGGTGCAATAAGATAAGGACATCTTAGCATGTACAATTGTTCTACTCCTCAAGCAAGGCTTTATTCATTTCCTTGTTCATTTGGATCTGAGTGAAATTCTGTATTGCTTACACCTTGAAGAAATGATATGATACTTTTGTTTCTTCCGTTTTTACTTAATATTGAAGACGGCAGACAACAGTATCCCATAATGTATGCACCTGTTGATATGTAACTAAACATCTCTTACCTAAAGATGTTGCTTCCATGTTTCTTGTCGGTTGTTTCTGTTATACAAATTATAGTTGAAATTTAACCTGGAACAAAACCCAGATTTCTGTTAAAACTCTTTAAAACCAGCTTACCATAATTAAAAATGATTACATTTAAACTTTATTATGATTTTTTGGTATTTTAACAAAGACAAAATGCTTAGTTTTCTTCTTTCCATCACAAAAAGTTGAAATCTCATTTTGGTCTTAAAAGAACAAAATCACAATTAAAAAATGCACAGGATAATATCTCAATTAAGTCACTTGAGTAATTGTGATTATTTTGCATTTTAGACAAACTATGTACAGTTGTCCCCTCCCCCTTTTTCTCAACAGCTTTTGCTTTTTAATCCTTTGACCTCTATATCATTTCAACTTTTTCGATGAAATTGAAACATCTTGAATATGTTAGAGAATTTAATATTTATATTCTATTCAGAAATAAAGTCAACAATACTACATGATACTAAACTAAAAGTGATCTCTTGGTAATAACACCCTGTTGTTATTCCATGATAAAGTTCTCTCTGTAATAACCTACGTCTGTTATTAACGTGCACAATGTGATTGAAAATTATTCTCTCAATAGAATTAAAGACAAAGTTTTATACACATATTTAAATTATTGAAAGATATTTTGATCATTTTTGAAGAAACATACAATTATAAACTCAGAGTTTACCAAAATATATGTTGTACCAAACATCAGGCTTAAACATGTTATATTGAATAATTAAACATCAAAATAATTTTTAATTCTATAAATTCTCTCCTGAATTTTCTTTTATAATAGATACCTTAAGAATTTTGTATTTAATGGGTTTTTTTTCAGGGGTGGATCATTTATGAAAAAAATCAGAACAAACTAATACAAAAAATGCCAGACCGAATAGAGTGAGAGAAAAAAGGCAGGACAGAGATTATAACTAGAAAAAAAAATAATGTTATCCTCAGCCTACACCCACTTATATCAAATGGTAGCCCTGATGTGTTCTAGCATATATTTTTTTTCAGATTATTTTTAGAATGATATTATGTACCTCCATCTTTCGATTTCCTTCCCCTATGGTAGCCGCAGCGTCCTCTGTCCTAGTAGGTCCAGCTGCTTGGATGGCATTTCTTCCTCATCTTGGACCTCTCCCTGTTAGGGTTGTCACGTCCCCTTCTAACCCGTTATCTCTCTTGGTCAGCTTGAGCCGTCTCAAAGCTGTCACTGTCAGTACCCTCATTCTCTGTTGAATTCGATCTAGACCTTGAGCTTCTACAGTCCTGTCCCCCAAGGGTGACTGGGGAATAGAAATATGGTCACTTGGTCTTCTCCCGACCGGCAGTAAAACGCTTGCCGACGTGGGGCGTCCGTTTGGCTGTGCGGGATGTATCAAGTTCGCAGTCACGTCCGGTCAGAAGGGGGACGTTAAATCCGATGCCTCGTGTAAAGAGAGTACCACGCTCTTTGCACGTTAAGAACCCTTGCAACAACTCTTTGAGGGGTCCGTAGGTGGCTTGTTGTAAGGCAAAATTTCTGTCCCTATCCAATATACCCTTATTTTCCAGTGGCAGTCCAAATTTCCCCGACCATCATCCCAGATGGCCTCTATTCTATCAACCTACCTATTGTATTTATTGTGAACTTGTTCTCGTCCTGAATATGCATGAAATATTTGCCACTGGACGTTAAGCAACCAACAATCAATCAATCTACAGTCCTGAATAAATGATAATTTATAAATATATGTTGCGTGGGCTATACAAATTGTATGCCTCCAATAAATTCTCAAAACAAACAAAAGGTTATACATTGTTCTAGCGGAACTCTTGTTGTGGAACAAAGAAAAACTGTAAAACAAGTGTTCTAAAAGATTTTCCAGTCAATCATACTAAAAAATTTAATTAAAAATTAAAAGAAATGCGAACTCATATTGTGAGAAGTTTAACGGTAAGTAAGAGATTTCTACATTGCCCCCTCAGAAGGCTTTATTGGAACATGTTTCCAGAAAAAGTATCTTGAAATGCTTAATATCACAACCAGAGAGGATGAATCTTTACAGACACGTGTATAGGAACTAGTAAGTTTTAAAAAAGAAAAAAATAGAATTTAAAATATTTTCTTCGGTATTCTTAAAGTATTCACCCCAGCATCCATCATAATTGTTAATATTTTCCGCTATAAAGAAGATGTCTTGAACTAAATAATTCAAAATTTGGTGACTATGTTGAACGCATCATCTATCCCATCGAACTAGAGATAAAGGATACAACAGATACAGTTAAGTCGGCCTCATATCTTGACTTAATATCTACAAACTTTCCTTTTCTAATAGCAACACTCCAGCAGCACCTGCATATATCTCCCAATTGATACGATATTCCCGTGCTTGCCTTTCCTAGCATGATTTTCTTGATAGATGGCTGCTGCTCACAAGAGAGTTATTAAACAAATAGTTCCAAATGATGAAGTTGAAATCATCACTTCGTAAATTTTACGGACGCCATCATGAGTAGGTTGACCTATATGGAATAACCTTTTAACATATGTTTCATGAATGTGACCTACCGAATCACGAAATGAAACTTTTATAGCCTTTTGAAGTCAGAAGAAGTTACAATTACTACAGCTACTACGCCTGGTTCTGGTAAATAAAGAAATTCCACACCAATCAAAATTGACAGGTATATTCATACATAAGATAGATTAAAATCAATAATTAACAACGTGTGCGCATTCCAAAATTACAAAGATTGAAATATACCCGATGTAAAAAAAAATTAAAATAAATTCACAAGTTACTAACTGCAAGTTAGGAAACTCAGTGGCAGATTACCCCCCTCCCCCCCCCCCCCCCCCCCCCCCTTTTGCTCGGACTTTTTAAAATTATTAATCAGACTAGACTTCGTGAACTTTGCCATTTCCCGTGTACTCTAGTATTTATTTATTTTTGCGGCAATTCTTTACTTATAAAAATGCTTTTCGCTGGAATTTATTGATTGTCAATTCATTTGATTCGCTATGGTGGAGTTGACCAGTGCGTCGAAAAAACGCCGCTCAGTCATTTCGAAATTCATATCTTTACAATAACACATTGCTTAGGCTGACGATGACAATCATGACACCTTCAATGCGACATAGGATTGAGCAAGAACGTATTTACTTCTATTTCACTATTCCACCAAACAGAAATTAATACTCTATAGACTATCATGAAAAAAGTTCCACGGCAATATTATTTACCTACGAAAACATGTTCAATCCTAAACGTCCCAGCTTATTTTAAAATAACATAGCTGAATAATGATCTACAGTCAGTATAAGCTCTAGCTATATTTTAAGTCTAAGGTACGAACCATTTGATTTGAGGAGACAGTCTGAGATATTTGAGAGAAAAAAATGACTTTGATTTTTGCCTTAAACAAAAATTTTGGCCGTAACTGGACTGAAAACAATAATCTTGTCCACTGTTTTTGCTATTAGAAACGAAAATTTCCAACTGAATTATTTAGCATTAAATGAACATGATGTATAAAAACAGGCACATTTTGTTGTGGCAGAGGTTTGCATGTGGTTTCACCGAACTGATATATTAGATACTTTTTTCAAGACCAGACTGCAACCTGCCTGCTGGGTGTGGCTTTTATGTCTCAATTTGTCGACCGTCATTCATTAATTCGTTGTCATTTCAGACCGTTATTCGTAGCTTTTGGTTGATTTGGAAACCCTCACTTCTCTTAAATTTGGATAAAAATTGCTTGTTTGTCTTTTTAAACTGGTGTCTGTCGTATTGTAAGTTTTACTGAATAGCTTGGCGTATATCTTGTTTACAACAAGAAATATGTGAGGTCATGATAACTAAACATACAACAAAACGGTGAGAATTTTCAATGTCTATTTTTTACTGACAAGTTCCACATCAAATTTATCAGTACATAGCTTTGGATCCATACTATCATTTTATGATAGACAATTAATAGAGAGAATACAGCATCGAAAATGTCCAACCCTTATACTTTACAGCAACCACAAAATATACATGCCCCACGACAGGAACCGTTAAAAAAGTTCATATTACACATATTTTATGTTTTTATCCCCAAAAAAGATCCCAATATTTTTTCGCCTCGGTCGCTCGGCGAACTTTAAAAACTTCGCCTCCCTTTCCAAAATCCTGGATCCGCCCCTGAAACCAATCTATATATCATATCTTAGTTTCTACAGCTATACTACGCCTGGTTCTGGTAAAAAAGGGGTTCCACACCAATCAAAATTGACAGGTATTTTCATACATTTATAAGATAGATTACAATCAATAATTAACGTGTGCGCATTCAAAAATTACAAAGATTGAAATATACCCGACCTAAAACAAAATGAAATAAATTCACAAGTTACTAACTGCAAGTTAAGAAACCAACACCATATATCATATCTTAGTTGTAACATTTCACTAAATACAAAAAAAAAAAGTAGCCAGTTGTTCCACATGCATTTTGATTACAAATATGTTTAACCCAGTCGCAATGTTGAGCCTGTCCAAAGTCAGGACTGGACTTTGTTAGTCTTGTGGTTTATTTTTAATTCTTGTTCATTTATATGTTTTAGAGTTTAGTGTGACGTCGATTTTCACTAAACTAGTTTATATTTTTGATAAGGGGTCAACTGAATCCCTAAACGTTGCGTGATTTTCTCGCTGTGTTGAAGACCCCTTGGTGGCCTTTGGCTGATTTCTGTAATATGGTTGTTGTCTCTTTGACACATTCCTCATTTCCATTCTCTATTTATATGTGCTCATACAAACAAGCTGATTTTACATATTTTTCCTTTTATCATTGTAGTTTCCAGTGTGAACTATTAGCTGTAGAAAAAGAAAGACTGTCAACATAAAAGAAAAGATTAAGGATTGAAGAAGATAGACTAAGGTTGGAAAGGGAAAGATTTGAAGAACATAAAAAAAATATCTGGAATTCTGCTACGAAGAAACACAAAACCTCAAATTGATTCACACTTGGATGTTCCTATTACACCACCAACAACAGACAGAAGCAGCTCCCAGTATCAATCTGGGGAACCAGATTATAGTTATATGTATGCCTCGCTTCTGCTAGACTAAACATTCTCTTTAAGTTTAATTGTTAAAATAAACATTGACAGTATTGTGAAAGGATAAATAATAAAATCTTTGCCCCATAGAATGTGGATTTTATTTGGAAAGCTTCTTATTCTTTTACAAGATAGATGTATTCACTTACATAATCTGCAAAATGAACTCTAGGTCTTGTCTTGGGGAAATATGTTTTCTGTCTCTCATCTCCTTTCTCCAACTCTGGTGATACAACCCTCTTTTTCATTTCTAAACAATGAAGATTATACAACTTCAAAGATTTTAAAGTGCATTGAATTGTATTTCCAACATTCTATAAAAAATCATCATATTATTTTATACACCAAGTCAGAAAAAAAATATTCTGTAGATTATTGTACAACAGCTTGTCATGTCATTTAGATGACACACATTTCAAACCATTCAATCTATAATGATAGCATTTGCTGATCACAAGTTGATCCATGAAATACATTGAATACTACACAAAAAATTACTGTATATTATAGTTATTATACTTTATGTTCTCCTGTGTATACAAGTTTTTTTTAAGGATCATGGGACTTTGGAAAAATTGTTGTTATGTGATGTCAATAATACACTTTCATGTACATGTAAACTGAACTTGTCCTTGATGCTGTATTGTATGCATTAAATTGTGACTGATTGCTGCGGGTTAAAAAGCACCTTTATAGTGTATTTCTTTTTGCTATTTTCTGTTGGAAAGTTTTTGTTCATTTGGTTAAGGAAGCCAGGAGTCCACCGAGAAAACCACCACATTCGTTAGGAAAACTTTCAATCCTAGCCCTGAAGTAAAAAGACTGCTAACTATAATTAATAAATGTGACATGCTCAATCCTACCTTGTAGTTTATTTTGAAATTCTCTGTTCTCAATTTTTAGATCTCTAATAACTATATCTTTCGCATCACATTGGCTGCATTGACATGATTGATTTAATGATGAATTGTCATCATCATTGTCTGATACACCAATAGAAAATCTTATGGCTTCACTAAAACTGTTATTAGATAAAGGTTGGTGTGGCATACTTCTATTCATGCTTATGGATTGGTAGTCACACAAGGAATCAGATAGGTATGGTTGGCTTTGTGATGAGAATTGTGATTGGTGTGTCAATGAATCAGACAGGTTATGGTTAGGTTGAGCTTGATTAAGATTAATATGTTAGGTGGGTTAGGTTGAAAGTTGTTCAGCTGTACATGGTTAGTTTCGACTTGGTTAACTTGGTTATTGTTCGTTTCTGTGTGTGTTACATTTTAACGTTGCGTCGTTTGTTTTCTCTTATTTTTGGGTGTAATTTCACATTGCGATAAGACGTGTCACGGTACTTGTCTTTATCTATTCATGTATTTGGTTTTGATGTTATATTTGTTATTCTCGTGGGATTTTGTCTGATGCTTGGTCCGTTTCTGTGTGTGTTACATTTTAGTGTTGTGTCGTTGTTCTCTTATATTTAATGCGTTTCCC
This sequence comes from Mytilus edulis, assembly GCA_019925275.1. NCBI lineage: Eukaryota > Metazoa > Mollusca > Bivalvia > Mytilida > Mytilidae > Mytilus > Mytilus edulis. Next base: position 3,876,959 of record JAHUZM010000015.1, on the reverse strand, counting down.
TCGGTTTTAGTTTGTTACTATGATTTTGTTTTTTGTCCATGGATTTATGAGTTTTGAACAGCGGTATACTACTGTTGCCTTTATTTAACTTGGAAGTGGTGAGGTTGGAATTGGTTACTAGGTTGAATGGGGTTGTGTTGGATTTGGTTAGGTTGAATGGTGTTGGGTTGGATTTGGTTAGGTAGAATGGGGTTGTGTGGGATTTGGTTAGGTAGAATGGGGTTGTGTGGGATTTGGTTAGGTTGAATGGTGTTGGGTTGGATTTTGTTAAGTACAATGGGGTTCTGTGGGGTTTGGTTAGGTTGAATGGTGTTGGGTTGGATTTGGTTAGGTTGAATGGTGTTGGGTTGGATTTGTTTAGGTAGAATGGGGTTGTGTGGGATTTGGTTAGGTTGAATGGGGTTGTGTGGGATTTGGTTAGGTTGAATAGTGTTGGGTTGGATTAGGTTAGGTAGAATGGGGTTGTTTGGGATTTGGTTAGGTTGAATGGTGTTGGGTTGGATTTGGTTAGGTAGAATGGGGTTGTTTGGGATTTGGTTAGGTTGAATGGTGTTGGGTTGGATTTGGTTAGGTAGAAAGGGGTTGTGTGGGATTTGGTTAGGTTGAATGGTGTTGGGTTGGATTTGGTTAGGTTAATCTGTTAAACTTTTCCGAACCTTATATTTATTAAATGCATATTAAGGTACAATGCATCTCCGCTTCACCATCGGTATATTTAAATTTAATTTTCTTTAATCCCAGGCCTGCTTTTTGCAGCGCCACTTTTTATGCAGTTTTTTTGTGGTTTTGTTGCTTTTCTATCGGTCAAAAAAAAAAATGGACAATCCAAGTTCTTGTATTTGGTGGTTTTTTTTATTCCGTGTGCGTGGTCCTCCCCTTGATGGTCTAAAGATTTGCATTACTGATATAAGAAAGGTTACATTTTTAAATGTTATACTTAATAATTATTACTACAGTATAACGTATAGTGATAGATAAACAGTATAGTGATAGATAAACACTATAGTGATAGATAAACAGTATAGTAATAGACAACCAGTATAGTGATAGATAAGCAGTATAGTGATAGATAAACATTATAGTGTCCTTTCTGGGAAATGGTCAAGTTTTGATTTATATTATCTGTCAAAACGGATCATTGCCTGGGAACAGATTTTGTTATCAAGTCTTACCATTAAAGACTTTAACTTCCCACCTTGTATTCTTTTTGAATGAGGCACTGTATTGATTTTGCTCTATTTCAAGCAAGGTATCTTTGTCTAGATTTTTAAATCTTCTTGATGTATTTTCTGAGTAATGTACTGTTGCAGGTTCTTGATTATGTTGTTGGGTATTTCAGTAGAAGTTGTGCTGGTAGGGTTTGATCATTGTTGATGCTTGTCATAGTATGAAGTACCATTTCGTCAAAACCTTCAACTTCTTCGTGCATTATTTCAAATAGTTTAACAACTTCGGCATTCATTTCTTCTGCCTGTTGAAATTCGAAAGTTATTGGCAGATCTGGTAACGTAGATATGTCAAAATCCGCATCAAGCTCCATGTTTACTGAACAGATTTTTTTTCAGGTGAATGGAAGGTCGTGTGATTTCTGTATTTTTGACACAATTGTATTGACGAAGGCGAATACGGCCCGTCATTCCAATGTGTGTGTGAAACAACCAAACCTCGAGGAAATAAAGGTGACGCAAGTGCTAAATGAGGTGTTTGGTAAAACATCACCGCGACCAACTCCACAAACTAAAGCATGCTCTTTCTATGTTGGCGATTAGATCACCCCTTTTAAGGACATTGAGGCACACATAGAGGAACACAAGAGAAAGGGTTCTAGAGTTAAAACTCCCGTAAACCATCAGTGGACACAAGTGATGAAGCCAAAATCAGTGGTGAAAACAACAAAACCTACTACTGATGGGAAAAAAACATACGGAGCGCCTAAAACACCGGCAGTTAAAAAGCCTAAAAGTAATAGAGGTAGGCCAAATCTTTTAACATTCAATGCACGCACTGTGCATTGAAGGTGTGTAAATCAAATGAAAAAGATCACTACCTGACAGTGCACAATATAACTACCAAAAAAAAAAGAACGGAGGATCGGGCCAAAAGGGGAAGAAGAACGAGGAACAACAAGAGGTCTTCCAAACTAAGGAAATTCTTTTCAACAACAAAATACCATCTCAAATACTTTAATGCCAGAGGATAAAATACCAACCAGATCGTGGAAAGTGAAACGTAACAACACCAAGGCTTCAATGGAAAATGCACTCTCTGCTTGAAAGAAAAAGTTTTTGCGTACCCGATATTTCCGCCGCAATTACTTATTGGCCCATTATGACAGGAAACATTAAACCAAGGATGGTAACGGCCGAGAGGGAGGTAACACAGACCGCCGTCCGCAATACCAAGAAGTGCATCCAGTATACCATCAAAGAGGATCAGCGGGCAATTGTCATGAACATAGACCTGGAGGAAACCAACAATCGGTTTCAATTTGAGACAATCCACCAGCTGTATCGTGACAATATGACCGCCTTCTACAGGTGTCTGTATGCCTCTACAAAGTGGACCAACACCTTTAAGAATAATGCCTTTTCGGATTATCTCAACTGTTTTTCTGTGTTATTAAAAGGCCAAGTTTTTTATAGATAGATATATTTGTGAGTTTCAAGCACGTTCAGTAAAGTAAGAACTTTAAACACATCACCATCACCAAAACACAATTTGTCATGAGTCCATCTATGTCCTTTGTTAAATATGCACATAGACCAAGGTGAGTGACACCGGATCTTTAGAGCCTCTAGTTTGTGTATATCCTTAAATACCACTTTAAAGGAAATTAGGAAACAGTTTCTGTAAAATAATTTGATTTTACTATTATCAAAAGGACAAGAAGTACAGAGTTACTGCACCTTTGCCTACTCTCCTTTAGAAAGACCTGTTTGTACTTTGTTAACATCACTGTCATTATGATTCATAACAACAGCTGATCAGAGACATGTAAGGCCACACCAATTTAATTTCTTGTTCTACGGATTGTTGAACTCCAAAATTTGGGGCGAGCGAGCGAATTGAATTTTTTTTTTTTTAAATATGTAATTTGCAAAATTTTGAGGCAAAGCTTAAAAAGTAAAGGCGAGCGATTATAATTTTTTTTTTGTAAACATAAAATAGTAGGTTTTGATAATATTAAAACTTGATTTATCACTTGTACTCGACATTTCTTTAATTTCTGAAGTATTTTTCTTTGTTCACCAAGAAATAATTAAATCTGGTCTATGTATGTGTGACTGACAATGAGACAATTCTCCATTCAAGTCATAATCAGTTTGGGGGCAACCCCTTAATGTTATAAATATCCCTTTTACATGTTTTATGAGGGATCAATATAAGTTATAATATATTTGTCTGTACACAAGGGCTCATATTTTCTCAAAGAACTATATATCTATCTGGTATTAAATGGTCAATACATGTCCAAGCATTTTGTAATATTCCAGTACTTTAACTGATGTAACTCTCCTGTTTTTGAGTACAAAATTCTAAGTTTTGAAAGGTTTTGTATAGAAGAACTATATAAAATCCTGGGTATTTCTATTTTCTTTTCTACATCAGTAAAATGACCCCTTGTCTGAGGAAGGGTTGTTCTCAACCTGATAATAACAAACACAGGTCAAAATACGGCCTTTTACACAGGACCTTGATACAGACCAAACAGCAAGCTATGAAGAACCCCAAAATTATTAGTGTACACAATTCGAACAGAAAAAACCAACGATCTAATTTATTTAATATCCAAACGGGAAAATACCAATGAACAACATAAACAAACGATAACTGCTGAACGACAGGCCCCTGAATCAATCAGGACAGGTGCATAAACATGCAGCATCTATGGATAGTTTTGTTTCGCCAGCAAACAATATAATTGCAGTTGAAGGCAAATCCTTCAGAAGTTCTTTCTACTTTATTCAAATAACGAGCATTTTTTGATAGGGAATATAAGTAAGGGGAAAGAAACCTATTTTTTGTTCTTTACATGTATTTCCGCTGTTATTAATTTATATCGGAGCACTCCCACTTTGGATAAATAGGTTTCATGCTGAAACAAATATTCTCACAGATATTTACACAGTGAGGTGGGGTGCTTTTATGTTTAAAATCGTTATATACAGGTTAGACGGATTTTAAAAACAAATGTTGATATCTTTTTATAATATTTACAAAAAAAAAACGATGCGGGAAATGGATATGATTACATTTCCGGATGAGGGAATATAAAAATTAAAAAAAAAAATTGTTTTGAAAAAAATAGGTGCGGGCGGGTCCGTCGAACAAGGAATCAAATTGGTGTGGCCTCATATGAAAAAAATGAAAGAGAACACTTCCACATTTTATTTCTATGAAAGAACACCAATATGTAGTAAAGTTTGTAAACATCTAAATTTTAAAAACTTAAGTGCATTAGATGTAGAGGTTATGCAGTCAGATATTGGAGTTTTTTGGGGATCTGCTACCTCTAAAATTTACAATATCTGCCCTGCTGATGTTAAACTATTTAAAGACAAACATAAATCAAGGATGAGAAGGTATGACAATACAGTGACAGCTGCAATTGGTGATATTAACAACAGTATTACAGTTGGTTCCAATAGAAGTGTGAATACTAATATCACAAATCAAGCTGGAATAAGAATTCCTGCACAACAAAAACTAAACAGACTAAAAATACCAGTAATACAATCTCAACAAAACAGATTTTTGTCATCGTCTATTCTCGTCTACAATGTTGGAAGGTGTGCTTTGTTTAATATTCCCAAAGACCAAAGGTTAGCAGAACAGGCTCTGTAGAGCCTAACGATTAATATGATGTAAGTTGTAACTTAAATCAGTCACTTTTTCAAGATAAAGATAAAATTTTAGACTTAAAAATGATTATATTAATATATATTATACAATTGAAAATGGATATGGGGAAAGTGTAACAGAGACATCAACCAGACCGGTATGTAAATAAAACTAGTATCTTGATTGTAAGTAACACAAAAAAGGTCTTTCCTGTTGTAAAAGCTGTGTCTTTCAAACTAGAGGCTCTACAGAGCCTGTGTCGCTCACCTTGGTCTATGTGCATATGAAACAAAAGACACATGAATTCATGACAAAATTGTGTCTTGGTGATGGGGATGTGTTTGAATTTCTTACTTTACTGAATGTTCTTGCTACTTACAATTATATCTATAATGAACTTTGCCCATTAGTAACAGAACAAATTATTTGGTAAAAATTTACTAAATTTTTGAAAATTGTTAAAAATTGACTATAAAGGACAATAACTCCTTAAGGAGTCAACTGATCATTTTCGTCATGTTGACTTATTTGTAGATCTTACTTTGCTGAACATTATGGACGATGTACGGACAATGACCGAACGCAAACGAAACGCTGACCGAATGTGGTAAGGACGCTGAACGAATGATAAACGAACGAAACCATGTACCATCAACCGTACCATAAACGTTACTTTAAGTGCTTTAAAACCAAGTCAAGAACTACGAGAGATGCAGCCGAAAGTATTTCATAACAGTCTTTTTCAAGGCTACACGAATTATTCAAAAAGATATCTTTAATTTGTTGTACACTCACAGGGGGCTTCAAAGAGTTTTACTAATTATACCCATTGCCTTATCAAATAGTGACCCTCTACTGTTTGTGACTGATTTCTGAAACGTATATATTTTTTATCCTACATGTTCTTGTTCTTCAAGTACAAATGAAAATATCGAAATTTTATATTTCACGCATATTCAGGACGAGAACAAGTTCACAATAAATACAATAGGTAGGTTGATACAATCGAGGCCATCTGGGATAATGGTCGGAGAAATTTGGACTGCCATCAATCAATATAAATGTGAGTTTCTGTGTCATTTGGTCAAAATAAAACGAACAAACAGAATACAAAAAGATGATACATATATGTCAGGGTCTATCAAACATTATGCTGCAAAGTTTAATTGGACTTAACTTTTTGTTACAGATAGCTTAGTTAATAGTATTAAATGAGAAAGATGTTTTGGCAATTATTTCCAATTATGTCTTTCCAGAACACTGGGATAGTTTGTCATACCCACTTATATGCAGCGGTTTTGAATAGACAGGAAGGTCACATTAAAATTGCAAAAGGGCAACTTTCAATTTTACAAAAAAATTACAAAATACAAAATTGAATATAGCATATAAAAATGTTATTATATTCAAGTCGTTTTTTAATTTTTTTCACGTTATCTTACTGTTGATTTTTATGTGTAAAAAATCAATTTGCTCGAGTAGAATTTTAGTCCGAAAGAGCCGCACTTAATTCGAAAGGTCGCGACATGGTTCCGTTTCACTACCAAATTATGCTATACCAGACTCGCCCCCAGAGGCACAGATTGAACATGTTGAACCAGAAAATGGACCAAATCCTTTAAAAACGTCACCTAATCACATCGTTAACAATACAATTGAGTTTCAAGTTACATGCTATAGAAGGATGACTTGCTACTGCAACATTGTACCTGATTTACTATTTGAATGAGAATGACAACACATGAGTGAAAATTATTTTATCATTTAAGGTGTTGTGTGGTATTTTGTTAAGTGATTAACTTAAACTTTTCCTTTACAACAGCATTTCATTTTGCAGTTACTACATCATCTACACATCTCATAACCCCAAGGGTGACTGGGGTATAGAAATATGGTGACTTGGTCTTCTCCCGACCGGCAGTAAAACGCTTGCCGAAGTGGGGCGTCCGTTTGGCTGTGCGGGATGTATCAAGTTCGCAGTCACGTCCGTCAGAAGGGGACGTTAAATCCGATGCCTCGTGTAAAGAGAGTGCCACGCTCTTTGCACGTTAAGAACCCTTGCAACAACTCTTTGAGGGGTCCGTAGGTGGCCTGTTGCAAGGCAAAATTTCTGTCCCTATCCAATATACCCTCATTTTCCAGTGGCAGTCCAAATTTCCCCGACCATCATCCTAGATGGCCTCTATTACAACAACCTACCTATTGTATTTATTGTGAACTTGTTCTCGTCCTGAATATGCATGAAATATTTGCCACTGGACGTTAAGCAACCAACAATCAATCAATCAATCAGATCATGTTTGCATTTAAGTGGTGTCATTTAAACTACAGTTATGCTCTTTACAAGTGGAAAAATTGCTGATGTTTTTGTTTATGTTCTCAAATTAAGTTTGTCTTAAACAAAGGTTATTACCATTGAATACAGATCAAGATTGATTTATTTTATTCTACTGTTCTAGATAATGCTAGAGTTTGCCCTTTATAAATGGAAAAATCGTTGAATTTTTTGTTTCCATTCTTGATTTAAATTTGTCGTAACCAAATATTATGAAACTTGTAAACAATTTGTATTACCTCAAAACTCAGATTAAGTTCAAATAGCATCACTTCTTCCGTTTTTCAGTTATGTTACTTTTTTATGTTTTATGATATGCACCAGCAGCATAGGTATTGACCAAGTGATGTGAAAAATTGAAAACAACACAAAACTAATCAGTTATATTTTTTTCGGGGCACAAATGGAAGAAAATTAACGCTACTGTACCAAGGTAATGGCAAAACACCTGGTGAAGTTATTGAACCAAAGAGAAAACCATGTTTCACTAAAGACTTGACAGTTGACCAAACAGATATAGTTCCAAACAAGGTAAAAATTTACCATTTAAACCTCTGCTTTTATTCAAACAGACGATGTACTACTCTTCAACAACACTCAGGAATTCCTATCCTACTATTCACAGGCAATGAAAGAACAGCCAACACCAAACACCACATCAGCAGAAATACCATCTGACGCCAATAAACTTAATAAAACGTGTGCAACAACCCAAACACAACCGCCTATTATTTGTAGTCAGCTAAGTAAAAGAAATGTCTACCCAGACACCAGACATGCTAGAGTCAACATCTACAATTGAAAAAAGTTAGAAGAACTGTTAAATACAGAAAACACCATTCTCCAAATGTTAAGAAAACAGAATGATTGGAATATCAGTGTCATTCTTAATCTGACTAACAGTATACCGGACCTATTAGACAACAATGAGCCAGATCAACAAAGTATAGTTAAGTATCCATTCTCTGAAGAGACAAAACAGAAATTAGATTTTTAGCTCACCTGGCCTAAAAGGCCATGTGAGCTTTTCTCATCACTTGGCGTCCGTCGTCGTCGTTTGTCGTCGTTAACAATTTTTCAAACATCTTCTCCTCTGAAACTACTGAATGGATTTGAATGAAACTTAGCATGATTGTTCCTTAGATTATTCTGCACAAATTGTGTGCTTCGATTTTTGATCCGTCAAAAAACATGGCCGCCGTTACTTAAAATAGAACATAGGGGTCAAATGCAGTTTTTGGCTTATATCTCAAAAACGAAAGCATTTAGAGCAAATCTGACATGGGGGTAAAAATGTTCATTAGGTCAAGATCTATCAGCCCTGAAATTTTCAGATGAATCAAGCAAACCATTGTTGGGTTGCTGCCACTTAATTGGTAATTTTAAGGAAATTTTGCAGTTTTTGGTCATTATCTTGAATATTATTATAGATAAAGATAAACTGTAAACAGCAAAAATGATCAGCAAAGTAAGATCTACAAATAAGTTAATATGACCAAAATTGTCAACTGACCCCTTAAGGGGTTATTGTCCTTTAATGACAATTTTTCACAATTTGTTTATCACATTTGCTATCTTTAAAAAATCTTCTCCTCTGAAACTACTGAATGGATTTGGATGAAACTTAGCACGATTGTTCCTTAGATTATCCTGCACAAAGTGTATGCTTCGATTTTTGATCCGTCAAAAAACATGGCCGCCGTTACTTAAAATAGAACATAGGGGTCAAATGCAGTTTTTGGCTTATATCTCAAAAACGAAAGCATTTAGAGCAAATCTGACATGGGGTTAAGATGTTCATTAGGTCAAGATCTATCAGCCCTGAAATTTTCAGATGAATCAAACAAACCATTGTTAGGTTGCTGCCACTTAATTGGTAATTTTAAGGAAATTTTGCAGTTTTTGGTCATTATCTTGAATATTATTATAGATAAAGATAAACTGTAAACAGCAAAAATGATCAGCAAAGTAAGATCTACAAATAAGTTAATATGACCAAAATTGTCAATTGACCCCTTAAGGGGTTATTGTCCTTTAATGACAATTTTTCACAATTTGTTCATCATATTTGCTAACTTTAAAAAATCTTCTCCTCTAGAACTACTAAACCAAATTCAACCAAACTTCAACTGAATGATCAGTAGGGTGTATTAAATAAAGTTTGTGCTTTATTTTTTATTTCGTCAAAAAACATGGCCGTCATGGCTAAAAATAGAACACAGGGTAAAATGCAGTTTTTGGCTTATATCTCAAAAACTCCAGCATTTAGAGCAAATAAGACAGAAGTTAAAGTATTTATTAGGTCAAGGTCTACCTGTCCTGACATTTTCAGCCGAATTGGGTAACTGGTTTTTCAGGTATAATGCCCCTGAATTGATGATTTTAAAGAAATTTTGCAGTTTTTGGTTATTATCTTGAATATTATTATAGATACAGATAAACTGTTAAAAGCATTGACCCCTTAAGGAGTTATTGCCCTTTAAAGACTGTTTTCACAATTTGTTCATCATGTTGACTTACTTTAAAAAATCTTCTCCTTTGAAACTGCTGTATCAATTTCAGACAAACTTAGGCTAAATGAGTTTCAGAGTATCTAGTATAAATTTTATATTTCATTTCCTTGTATGTCAGAAACAGCTCCTATGGCTAAAATAGAACATAGGAGAAAATGATTTTTTTTTGCTTTTGAAGAAAATAGGACGATTCAAAGAACATTTAAATAAATTGAAAAGCCAAAATAATCATTGATGAAAGATTTAACCAAAAAAATTAAGGTGAGCGATTCAGGCTCTTGAGAGCCTCTTGTTAATGATCCGACAGCAGTCTCGAGAGACATATTATCTCCACCAGCTGATTCATCAGATGAAGAAACATTCTTGCCCCCATGACTAGACCTAGAAAGACTGCCAAACAACCAGCACAATCAACAGCCTTTGGACCAGATGACATATTGTCTTCGACATTACAAGCCATTCAAACTTTAGCCTGTAAACTGTGATACCAACTACAACACCATCCATGCAACCATCATCATCAGAGTCGATTGTTTCAACTGACAAATCTCTTACCACAGTGCCAATATGCAGTCTTTTACAGGAACGTCAGCACCACTTCCTACAACACTACTGATACTTGTTGAAACACATCCAATTCCATTTCCAACTTGTCTAACGGTAGACCTAGCAAAGAAGTAGCATGGCGTAAAACAAAAACAATTACCAAATGCTTTAGTGGTGCACTGTTAGAAATTGTAAGTCAAGCAGATTTGTTACCTGCTCTTGCAGACACAGAGGTTCAAATTAAACCAGACAAAGGGATCACAACAATGATCGTATCAGCAAGGAACTTTGGTTGGAACCTTATGAAGATGCTTTTTTCTCCACAAGAAATTATCGGCAGAAACTTCTTGGGTAACAAAGGAAAAATTTCATTGTCACCAAGACGTCGTCGTGCTATAGAACATGCCATTAATGATACTTACAGCCAAGAGAAGCTTCAAACTTGCATAACAGGTATAAACACTGGAATCATCCGTAACTTCCGTTCAGAACGATAGTGTTACACGTTAACAACATTGTGAGATTAAAGATGTTAAAGTGACTGTGATTTACAATTGAATGTAACGAATATATATATATATATATAGAGAGAGAGAGAGAGAGAGATTTGTTTTGTTTGTCTAAATGTGATAAAAAAAAATGTTGAAATAGGAGTAATCAAGGAGACTGTGATTTACAAATAGTGTACTGTAAATTCATAAATTATTGCATGTATTTATTTTTGGATTTTGTAACTTAAGACTAAAATGCAATTAAATTGTTCACGATATTGAAAAAAGTCCTTGAGAAAAAACACAATAAAATTAACAGTACCAATTTTCTTGCACCATATGCGCATTTCGACAATACATGTCTCATCAGTGATGCTCGTGGCAAAAATATTTGAAATCCAAAGCTTATATAACAGATGAATAGCTATAATCCAACAAGGTCCTAAAAGTAAAGTCAAATCCGGGAAAGGAATCAGAGCTACGCATGAGGGAGATACATTCCTTAATTTATAATAATTTCTATCAGATCAGCATTAATTTCTGAATTTACAGTAATGAATGTTCATATCATGTATATAGATATGTGTTTATTATTATTTTATAAAATTGTTGGCATCTTAATGAATACATTAACATGATTAAGTAATCCTGGTACCTTTAATAAAAAAATTAACGGTACTAATTGTCTGACAACAGATGCGCATTTCGACAATATATGTCTCTTCAGTGATGCTCGTGGCCAAAATATTTGAAATCCAAAGCTTATATAAGAGATGAAGAGCTAAAAACCAAAAGGTCCAAAAAGTAAAGCCAAATCCGTGAAAGGAATCAGAGCTTAGCATGAGGGAGATACATTCCTTAATTTATAATAATTTCTAATATTTTGTAACAGCAAATTTTAATAACACAAAAAAAAACCGTATTTTCTTGACAGTACCGAAGTACTGGCTACTGGGCTGGTGATTCCCTCGGGGACTAAGAGTCCACCAGCAAAGGCATCGACCCAGTGGTAGTAAAAACTTCACGGTACTAATTTTCTTGCACCAGATGCGCATTTCGACAATACATGTCTCTTCAGTGATCCTCGTGGCCAAAATATTTGAAATCCAAAGCTTATATAAAAGATGAAGAGCTATAATCCAAAAGGTCCAGAAAGTATAGCCAAATCCGTGAAAGGAATCAGAGCATTGCATGAGGGAGATACATTCCTTAATTTATAATAATTTCTAATATTTTGTAACAGCAAATTTTAACAACACAAACAAAATCCGTATTTGTATGCCAGTACCGAAGTACTGGCTTCTGGGCTGTTGATACCATCGGGTACTAATAGTCCACCAGCAGAGGCATCGACCCAGTGGTAGTAAAAAATTAACGGTACTAATTTTCTTGCTCCAGATGCGCATTTTGACAATACATGTCTCTTCAGTGATGCTCGTGGCCAAAATATTTGAAATCCAAAGCGTATATAAAAGATGAAGAGCTATAATCCAAAAGGTCCAAAAAGTATAGCCAAATCCGTGAAAGGAATCAGAGCTTTGCATGAGGGAGATACATTCCTTAATTTATAATAATTTCTAATATTTTGTAACAGCAAATTTTAATAACACAAAAAAATCCGTATTTTCATGCCAGTACCGAAGTACTGGCTAAGGGGCTGGTGAAACCCTCGGGGACTAGTAGTCCACCAGCAGAGACATCGACCCAGTGGTTGTAAAAAATTAAAGGTACTAATTTTCTTGCACCGGATGCGCATTCGACAATACATGTCTCTTCAGTGATGCTCGTGGCCAAAATATTTGAAATCCAAAGCTTATATAAAAGATGAAGAGCTATAATCCAAAAGGTCTAAAATGTATAGCCAAATCCGCGAAAGGAATCAGAGCTTTGAATGAGGGAGATACATTCCTTAATTTATTATAATTTCTTATATTTTGTAACAGCAAATTTTAATAACACAAAAAAAAATCCGTATTTTTATGCCAGTACCGAAGTACTGGCTACTGGGCTGGTGATACCCTCGGGGACTAATAGTCCACCAGCAGAGGCATCGACCCAGTGGTAGTAAAAAAATTAACGGTACTAATTTTCTTGCACCAGATGCGCATTTCGACATTAAATGTCTCTTCAGTGATGCTCGTGGCTAAAATATTTGAAATCCAAAGCTTATATCAAAGATGAAGAGCTATAATCCAAAAGGTCCAAAAAGTATAGCCAAATCTGGTTGATTTCTCAAAATATCAAAACAGTTGTCAAATTTACAGTCAAATCTAGAATTAAAGGTATAAAGCTGTTGCAAGATATTGTTAATATCTTATCCAACTGTAAGTACACATCAGAAAATTATCTCGATCATATGACCGATTTAAGGTAACATCAAATAAAATTATCCAAAAAATTGTCAAAATTACAGTAAAATGTGACAAATTATCAATACACTGATGGCAGGTTTGGTGAACATTCGATACAAATATCCATAAAATATGGTTGATTTCTAAAAATATCAAAATAGTTGTCAAATTAATAGTCAAATCTAGAATTAAAGGTACAAAGCTTTTGCGAGATATTGTTTCTATCTTATCCAACTGTAAGTACACATCAGAAAATTATCTTGATCAAATGACCGATTTAAGGTAACATCAATTAAAATTATCCAAAAAATTGTCAAAATTACAGTAAAATGTGACAAATTATCAATACACTGATGGCAGGTTTGGTGAACATCGATACAAATATCAATAAAATATGGTTGATTTATAAAAATATCAAAATAGTCAAATTTACAATAAAATGTAGACTAAAAGACATAAAGCTGAGTTTTGTTATTATTTATATCTGATCCAACTGTAAGTAAGTATACACATCAGAAAATTATCTTGATCAAATGACCGATCTAAGGTAACATAAAATAAAATTATTCAAAAAATTGTCAAAATTACAGTAAAATGTGACAAATTATCAATACACTGATGGCAGGTTTGGTGAACATTCTATACAAATATCAATAAAATATGGTTGATTTGTAAAAATATCAAAATAGTCAAATTTATAGTCAAATGTAGAAAAAAAGACATAAAGCTGAGGTTTGTTATTGTTTATATCTGATCCAACTGTTAGTAAGTATACACATCAGAAAATTAATTTGATCAAATGACCGATCTAAGGTAACAAAAAATAAAATTATTCAAAAAATTGTCAAAATTACAGTAAAATGTGACAAATTATCAATACACTGATGTCAGGTTTGGTGAACATTCTATACAAATATCAATAAAATATGGTTGATTTCTAAAAATATCAAAATAGTCAAATTTACAATAAAATGTAGACTAAAAGACATAAAGCTGAGTTTTGTTATTATTTATATCTGATCCAACTGTAAGTAAGTATACAGATCAGAAAATTATCTTGATCAAATGACCGATTTAAGGTAACATAAAATAAAATTATTCAAAAAATTGTCAAAATTACAGTAAAATGTGACAAATTATCAATACACTGATGGCAGGTTTGGTGAACATTCTATACAAATATCAATAAAATATGGTTGATTTGTAAAAATATCAAAATAGTCAAATTTATAGTCAAATGTAGAAAAAAAGACATAAAGCTGAGGTTTGGTATTGTTTATATCTGATCCAACTGTTAGTACGTATACACATCAGAAAATTATCTTGATCAAATGACCGATTTAAGGTAACATCAAATAAAATTATCCAAAAAATTGTCAAAATTACAGTAAAATGTGACAAATTATCAATACACTGATGGCAGGTTTGGTGAACATTCTATACAAATATCAATAAAATATGGTTGATTTGTAAAAATATCAAAATAGTCAAATTTACAGTCAAACGTAGAATAAAAGACATAAAGCTGAGGTTTGTTATTGTTTATATCTGATCCAACTGTTAGTACGTATACACATCAGAAAATTATCTTGATCAAATGACCGATTTAAGGTAACATCAAATAAAATTATCCAAACAATTGTCAAAATTACAGTAAAATGTGACAAATTATCAATACACTGATGGCAGGTTTGGTGAACATTCTATACAAATATCAATAAAATATGGTTGATTTGTAAAAATATCAAAATAGTCAAATTTACAGTCAAACGTAGAATAAAAGACATAAAGCTGAGGTTTGTTATTGTTTATATCTGATCCAACTGTTATACGTATACACATCAGAAAATTATCTTGATCAAATGACCGATTTAAGGTAACATCAAATAAAATTATCCAAACAATTGTCAAAATTACAGTAAAATGTGACAAATTATCAATACACTGATGGCAGGTTTGGTGAACATTCTATACAAATATCAATAAAATATGGTTCATTTCTAAAAATGTCAAAAGCTGTTGCAAGATATTGTTTAAATCTTATTCAACTGTAAGTACACATCAGAAATTATCTTGATCAAATGACCGATTTAAGGTAACATCAAATAAAATTATCTAAAAAATTGTAAAAATTACAGAAAAATGTGTCAAATTATCAATACACTGATGACAGGTTTGGTGAACATTCTATACAAATATCAATAAAATGGTTGATTTCTAAAAATATCAAAATAGTTGTCAAATTTACAGTCAAATCTAGAATTAAAGGTATAAAGCTGTTGCATGGTATTGTTTATATCTTATCCAACTTTAAGTACACATCAGAAATTATCTTGATCAAATGACCGATTTAAGGTAACATCAAATAAAATTATCCAAAAAATTGTCAAAATATACAGAAAAATGTGACAAATTATCAATACACTGATGGCAGGTTTGGTGAACATTCTATACAAATATCAATAAAATATGGTTCATTTCTAAAAATGTCAAAAGCTGTTGCAAGATATTGTTTAAATCTTATTCAACTGTAAGTACACATCAGAAATTATCTTGATCAAATGACCGATTTAAGGTAACATCAAATAAAATTATCTAAAAAATTGTAAAAATTACAGAAAAATGTGTCAAATTATCAATACACTGATGACAGGTTTGGTGAACATTCTATACAAATATCAATAAAATGTGGTTGATTTCTAAAAATATCAAAATAGTTGTCAAATTTACAGTCAAATCTAGAATTAAAGGTATAAAGCTGTTGCATGGTATTGTTTATATCTTATCCAACTTTAAGTACACAATCAGAAATTATCTTGATCAAATGACCGATTTAAGGTAACATCAAATAAAATTATCCAAAAAATTGTCAAAATTACAGAAAAATGTGACAAATTATCAATACACTGATGGCAGGTTTGGTGAACATTCTATACAAATATCAATAAAATATGGTTCATTTTAAAAATATCAAAATAGTCAAATTTATATCAAATGTAGAAAAAAAGACATAAAGCTAGGTTTGTTATTGTTTATACTGATCCAACTGTAGTAAGTATACACATCAGAAAATTATTTGATCAAATGACGATTAAGGTAACATAAATAAATATCAAAAAATTGTCAAAATTACAGTAAAATGTGACAAATTATCAATACACTGAGCAGGTTTGGTGATATCAATACACTGATGGCAGGTTTGGTGAACATTCTATACAAATATCAATAAAATATGGTTCATTTCTAAAAAAAATAGTCAAAAGCTGTATGCAAAAATGGTTGTTAATTTTATTCCAACTGTAAGTACACATCAGAAATTATCTTGATCAAATGACCGATTTAAGGTAACATCAAATAAAATTATCTAAAAAATTGTCAAAAATTACAGATAAAATGTGTCAAATTATCAATACACTGATGGCAGGTTTGGTGAACATTCTATACAAATATCAATAAAATATGGTTGATTTCTAAAAATTATCAAAATAGTTTCAAATTTACAGTCAAATCTAGAATAAAGTATAAAGCTGTTGATGTATGTTTATATCTTATCCAACTTGTAAGTACACATCAGAAATTATCTTGATCAAATGACCGATTTAAGGTAACATCAAATAAAATTATCCAAAAAATTGTCAAAATTACAGAAAAATGTGACAAATTATCAATACACTGATGGCAGGTTTGGTGAACATTCTATACAAATATCAATAAAATATGGTTCATTTCTAAAAATGTCAAAAGCTGTTGTGCAAGATATTGTTTATATCTTATCCAACTGTAAATACACATCAGAAATTATCTTGATCAAATGACCGATTTAAGGTAACATCAAATAAAATTATCTAAAAATTGTCAAAATTACAGAAAAATGTGTCAAATTATCAATACACTGATGGCAGGTTTGGTGAACATTCATACAAATATCCAATAAAATATGGTTGATTTCTAAAAATATCAAAATAGTTGTCAAATTTACAGTCAAATCAAGAATAAAGGATAAAGCTGTTGAAGTATTGTTTATATCTTATCCAACTGTAAGTACACATCAGAAAATTTCTTGATCAAATGACCGATTTAAGGTAACATCAAATAAAATTATCCAAAAAATTGTCAAAATACAGTAAAATGTGACAAATTATCAATACACTGATGGCAGGTTTGGTGAACATTCTATACAAATATCAATAAAATATGGTTGATTTGTAAAAATATCAAAATAGTCAAATTTATAGTCAAATGTAGAAAAAAAGACAAAAAGCTGAGGTTTGTTATTGTTTATATCTGATCCAACTGTTAGTACGTATACACATCAGAAAATTATCTTGATCAAATGACCGATTTAAGGTAACATCAAATAAAATTATCCAAAAAATTGTCAAAATTACAGTAAAATGTGACAAATTATCAATACACTGATGGCAGGTTTGGTGAACATTCTATACAAATATCAATAAAATATGGTTCATTTCTAAAAATGTCAAAAGCTGTTGCAAGATATTGTTTAAATCTTATTCAACTGTAAGTACACATCAGAAATTATCTTGATCAAATGACCGATTTAAGGTAACATCAAATAAAATTATCTAAAAAATTGTCAAAATTACAGAAAAATGTGTCAAATTATCAATACACTGATGACAGGTTTGGTGAACATTCTATACAAATATCAATAAAATATGGTTGATTTGTAAAAATATCAAAATAGTCAAATTTATAGTCAAATGTAGAAAAAAAGACATAAAGCTGAGGTTTGTTATTGTTTATATCTGATCCAACTGTTAGTACGTATACACATCAGAAAATTATCTTGATCAAATGACCGATTTAAGGTAACATCAAATAAAATTATCCAAAAAATTGTCAAAATTACAGTAAAATGTGACAAATTATCAATACACTGATGGCAGGTTTGGTGAACATTCTATACAAATATCAATAAAATATGGTTGATTTGTAAAAATATCAAAATAGTCAAATTTACAGTCAAAGGTAGAATAAAAGACATAAAGCTGAGGTTTGTTATTGTTTATATCTGATCCAACTGTTAGTACGTATACACATCAGCAAATTATCTTGATCAAATGACCGATTTAAGGTAACATCAAATAAAATTATCCAAAAAATTGTCAAAATTACAGTAAAATGTGACAAATTATCAATACACTGATGGCAGGTTTGGTGAACATTCTATACAAATATCAATAAAATATGGTTCATTTCTAAAAATGTCAAAAGCTGTTGCAAGATATTGTTTAAATCTTATTCAACTGTAAGTACACATCAGAAATTATCTTGATCAAATGACCGATTTAAGGTAGCACAATACAAAGATTTTTACATTCCCAATCAGATAACTTTAAACTGATGTAATTCATTTCATCCTTCTTTATATTTTATAAATGAGGTACCAAAAGAAAGAAGAAAGATTAATCTTTCAAATTGTGATAATTTCATTATGACATAATTATTACATAATCAATTTGTTATGTAATTAGTTGCTATATTGTGATGTCCACACTTGAATGAATTTAGCGTCTTTGTTCTTCATAGCTTCCCAAAATATTTTATAGATTCTTGTACAACACAGCTTGACCTCCAAAACTGTGTCTCAGATTTCCAAAAACATCAATAGAACAAATTTTATACCCAATTGAATTTAATGATCTCTTATGAATTGATGTTGCAAACTTCATTGAAGATTTATGAGAGAATGAAATACAATAGGAAAAATCTGAGACACAGTTTTGGAGGTCAAACTGTGTTGTGATAGAATCTATAAAATATTTTGGGATGCTATGAATAACAAAGAAGCTAAATTCATTCAAGTATGGACATCACAATATAGCAACTAATTACATAACAATTAATTATGTAATAATTATGTCATTATGAAACTATCACAATTTGAAAGATTAATCATTCTTGTTTCTTTTGGTACCTCATTTATAAAATTTAAAGAAGGATGAGTGGAATTAAGTCAGTTTAAAGATGTCTGATCGGGGATGAAAAATCTTTGTATTGTGCTACCTTAAGGTAACATCAAATAAAATTATCTAAAAAATTGTCAAAATTACAGAAAAATGTGTCAAATTATCAATACACTGATGACAGGTTTGGTGAACATTCTTATACAAATATCAATAAAATATGGTTGATTTCTAAAAATATCAAAATAGTTGTCAAATTTACAGTCAAATCTAGAATTAAAGGTATAAAGCTGTTGCATGGTATTGTTTATATCTTATCCAACTGTAAGTACACATCAGAAATTATCTTGATCAAATGACCGATTTAAGGTAACATCAAATAAAATTATCCAAAAAATTGTCAAAATTACAGAAAAATGTGACAAATTATCAATACACTGATGGCAGGTTTGGTGAACATTCTATACAAATATCAATAAAATATGGTTCATTTCTAAAAATGTCAAAAGCTGTTGCAAGATATTGTTTATATCTTATCCAACTGTAAATACACATCAGAAATTATCTTGATCAAATGACCGATTTAAGGTAACATCAAATAAAATTATCTAAAAAATTGTCAAAATTACAGAAAAATGTGTAAAATTATCAATACACTGATGGCAGGTTTGGTGAACATTCGATACAAATATCCCTAAAATATGGTTGATTTCTAAAATATCAAAATAGTTGTCAAATTTACAGTCAAATCAAGAATCAAAGGTGTAAAGCTGTTGCAAGATATTGTTTATATCTTATCCAACTGTAAGTACACATCAGAAAATTGTCTTGATCAAAGACCGATTTAAGGTAACATCAAATAAAATTATCCAAAAAATTGTCAAAATTACAGAAAAATGTGACAAATTATCAATACACTGATGGTGGGTTTGGTAAACATTCTATACAAATAACCATAAAATATGGTTCATTTCTAAAAATATCAAAATAGTTGTCAAATTTACAGTCAAATCAAGAATCAAAGGTGTAAAGCTGTTAGAAGATATGGTTTATATCTTATCCAACTGTAAGTACACATCAGAAAATTGTCTTGATCAAATGACCGATTTAAGGTAACATCAAATCAAATTATCCAAAAAATTGTCAAAAATACAGTAAAATGTGACAAATTATCAATACACTGATGGCAGGTTTGGTGAACATTCTATACAAATATCAATAAAATATGGTTGATTTGTAAAAATATCAAAATAGACAAATTTATAGTCAAATGTAGAAAAAAAACACATAAAGCTGAGGTTTGTTATTGTGTATATCTGATCCAACTGTTAGTACGTATACACATCAGAAAATTATCTTGATCAAATGACCGATTTAAGGTAACATCAAATAAAATTATCCAAAAAATTGTCAAAATTACAGTAAAATGTGACAAATTATCAATACACTGGTGGCAGGTTTGGTGAACATTCTATACAAATATCAATAAAATATGGTTGATTTGTAAAAATATCAAAATAGTCAAATTTACAGTCAAACGTAGAATAAAAGACATAAAGCTGAGGTTTGTTATTGTTTATATCTGATCCAACTGTTAGTACGTATACACATCAGAAAATTATCTTGATCAAATGACCGATTTAAGGTAACATCAAATAAAATTATCTAAAAAATTGTCAAAATTACAGAAAAATGTGTCAAATTATCAATACACTGATGACAGGTTTGGTGAACATTCTATACAAATATCAATAAAATATGGTTGATTTCTAAAAATATCAAAATAGTTGTCAAATTTACAGTCAAATCTAGAATTAAAGGCATAAAGCTGTTGCAAGATATATTTTATATCTTATCCAACTGTAAGTACACATCAGAAATTATCTTGATCAAATGACCGATTTAAGGTAACATCAAATGAAATTATCTAAAAAATTGTCAAAATTACAGAAAAATGTGTCAAATTATCAATACACTGAAGGCATGTTTGATGAACATTCGATACAAATATCAGTAAAATATGGTTGATTTCTAAAAATATCAAAATAGTCAAATTTACAATAAAATGTAGACTAAAAGACATAAAGCTGAGTTTTGTTATTATTTATATCTGATCCAACTGTAAGTAAGTATACAGATTAGAAAATTATCTTGATCAAATGACCGATTTAAGGTAACATAAAATAAAATTATTCAAAAAATTGTCAAAATTACAGTAAAATGTGACAAATTATCAATACACTGATGGCGGGTTTGGTAAACATTCGATACACATAACCATAAAATATGGTTGATTTCTAAAAATGTCAAAAAAGTTGTCAAATTGAGTCAAATCTAGAATTAAAGGTATAAAGCTGTTGCAAGATATTGTTTATATCTTATCCAACTGGAAATACACATCAGAAATTATCTTGATCAAATGACCGATTTAAGGTAACATCAAATAAAATTATCCAAAAAATTGTCAAAATTACAGTAAAATGTGACAAATTATCAATACACTGATGGCAGGTTTGGTGAACATTCTATACAAATATCCATAAAATATGGTTGATTTCTAAAAATATCAAAATAGTTGTCAAATTTACAGTCAAATCTAGAATTAAAGGTATAAAGACAGTCAAATCTAGAATTAAAGGTATAAAGCTTTCGCAAGATATTGTTTATATCTTATCCAACTGTAACTACACATTAGAAAATTATCTTGATCAAATGACCGATTTAAGGTAACATCAAATAAAATTATTAAAAAAATTGACAAAAATTACAGTAAAATGTGACAAATTATCAATACACTGATGACAGGTTTGGTGAACATTCTATACAAATATCAATGAAATATGGTTGATTTATAAAAATATCAAAATAGTCAAATTAACAGTCAAATGTTGAATAAAAGACATAAAGCTGAGGTTTCTTATTGTTTATATCTGTTCCAACTGTAAGTACGTATACACATCAGAAAATTATCTTGATCAAATGACCGATTTTAGGTAACATCAAATAAAATTATTCAAAAAATTGTCAAAAATACAGTCAAATGTGGAAAAAATTACCACAACACCGATTGCAGGTATAATGTACATTTTATACAAAAATTGGTCGATTTTAGATTTCATCTAATACAATAAAATTAAAAGTAGTTAAATCAACTAACAAAATGTATTAAAAAAATAGTAAAGCTGTGGTTGGTTCAATTTTACTTCTAATACAATTGTCAATAGATCTTAAAAGATTATCTTGATCAAATGACCGATTTAATGTAACATCAAATACAATTATATAAAAAAAAATTGTTTTTTCGGTCAAAGTGGAAAAATTAACAATACACCGATTGCAGGTTTAGTGTACATTTTATACAAATATTTAAAAAAAAAATTGGTCGATATAAGATTTCATCTTATACAATAAAATAAAAAGTAGTTAAATTAACTAAGAAAATATATAAAAAAAAATAATAAAGCTGTGGTTGGTTCAATTTTACTTCTAATACAATAGTCAATACATATTAAAAAATAATATTGATCAAATGACCGATTTAATGGAAAAATTAACAATACACCGATTGAAAGTTTAGTGTAGATTTTATACAACTATTTATAATAATGGTCGATTTAAAAGTGTACATTTTATACAAATATTTAAAAAAATTGGTCGATTTCAGATTTCATATAATACAATAAAATTAAAAGTAGTTAAATTAACTAATAAAATATATATAAAAAAAAATAAAGCTGTGGTTGGTTCAATTTTACTTCTAATACAATTGTCAATACATGTTAGAAAATTATCGTGATCAAATGACCGATTTAATGGAACATCAAATACAATTATCAAGAAAAAATTAACAAATTTACAGTCAAATGTGGAAAAATTAACAATACACCGATTACAGGTTAAGTGTACATTTTATACAAATATTTAAAAAAATTGGTCGATTTTAGATTTCATCTAATACAATAAAATTAAAAGCAGTTAAATTAACTAACATAATATATAAAAAAATAATAAAGCTGTGGTTGGTTCAATCTTCCTTCTAATACAATTGTCAATACATATTTAAAAATTATCTTGATCAAATGACCGATTTAATGTAACATCAAATACAATTATCAAAAAAAGTAACAAAATTTCGGTCAAATGTTGAAAAATTCACAATACATCGATTGCAGGTTTAGTGTACATTTTATACAAATATTTGAAAAAAATTGTCGATTCAAGGTCTCATCTTACATACAATAAATCAGAAAGTGGCAGAATTGACTAAAAGTCAAATTGACAGAAAAATGTGGAAAAATTATCAATAAAGGTAATTTCCGAATATTCAACAATAGTTTAAATTAAATAAAAAATGTTGAAATTTTTAAATAAAGCTGTGGTTGGTTCAGGTTTACTTCTTTTACAATTGTCAACACATATTAGAAAATTATCTTGATCAAATAACCGATTAAAGGTAACATCAAATACAATTATCCAAAATTAACAAATTTAGTCAAATGTTGAAAAATTAACAATACACCGATTGCAGGTTTAGCGTACATTTATACACATATTTAAATAAAATTGGTCGATTTAAGATTTCATCTAATACAATAAAATAAAAAGTAGTTAAATTAACTAACAAAATATATAAAAAAAATAATAAAGCTGTGGTTGGTTCAATTTTACTTCTAATACAATAGTCAATACATATTAGAAAATTATATTGATCAAATGACCGATTTAATGGAACATCAAATAGAATTATCAAAAAAAGTAACAAATTTACAGTCAAATGTGGAAAAATTAACAATACACCGATTACAGGTTAAGTACATTTTATACAAATATTTAAAAAAAATATTGGTCGATTTAAGATTTCATCTAATACAATAAAATAAAAAGTAGTTAAATCAACTAACAAAATATATAAAAAAAATACAAAAGCTGTGGTTGGTTCAATTTTACTTTTAAAATGGTCGATTCAAGGTCTCATCTTATACAATAAATCAGAAAGTGGCAGAATTTACTAAAAGTCCAATTGACAGTAAATTCTGATTGATTGATTGTTGGTTGCTTAACGTCCAGTGGCAAATATTTCATGCATATTCAGGACGAGAACAAGTTCACAATAAATACAATAGGTAGGTTGTTGTAATAGAGGCCATCTGGGATGATGGTCGGGGAAATTTGGACTGCCACTGGAAAATGAGGGTATATTGGATAGGGACACAAATTTTGCCTTGCAACAGGCCACCTACGGACCCCTCAAAGAGTTGTTGCAAGGGTTCTTAACGTGCAAAGAGCATGGCACTCTCTTTACACGAGGCATCGGATTTAACGTCCCCCTTCTGACCGGACGTAACTGCGAACTTGATACATCCCGCACAGCCAAACGGACGCCCCACTTCAGCAAGCGTTTTACTGCCGGTCGGGAGAAGACCAAGTAACCATAACCAGTAAATTCTAGAAAAATTACCAATAAAGGTAATTTCCGAATATTCAAAAATAGTTTAAATTGAATAAAAAATGTTGAAATTTTCAAATAAAGCTGTGGTTGGTTCAATTTTACTTCTAATACAATTGTCATTACATATTAGAATATTATCTTGATCAAATGACCGATTTAATGTAATATCAAATACAATTATCAAAAAAATGACAAATTTACAGTCAAATGTGGAAAAATTAACAATACACCGATTACAGGTTAAGTGTACATTTTATACAAATATTTAAAAAAAAAATTGGTCGATTTAAGATTTCATCTAATACAATAAAATAAAAAGTAGTTAAATTAACTAACAAAATATAACACTTTGCCACTCTATGGCTTCACATAGAAGAGAAGGCTGATGTAAAACTTTGCTAAACATATCGTTGATTTTAATGATTGATTGATTGTTGGTTGCTTTACGCCGCATTAGCACAAAAAGGCAAGCATAGCAATTCAAAAACATTACAATGGCTTTCCCCGAAAAATGGGCAGTCATGTCTTTTAATTTTGCAAAGAACTTCACCTCTTTGACACCAGTGTGGTGTATTTGAAGTTCTTCTTTCACAGCAGGGTTCCATTTCACCTCCTGCTCTTTTCAGGCGTCCATCATCTTCCTCAATCACTATGTCTAGAAAACGATGTAACAATTTAATACATATTTCCATGTGCTAATTATGCACAATATAAACGGTACCGTTTCAAAACAATTTGTGTAATCAATATTAATATATATAACTTACTTAACATTGTTCCTTTGAAAATTATATAACAAGATAGTAAAGAAATAACCCCGAATATAATATATTGAACGCTCCTTTATCGCATCACGATTTACTGAGGTGTTAATGTAAGATGTCACTAAACTGTCGTCAGTGGCGGATCTAGAAATTTTTATAAGAGGGGGCCCACTCACTGCCTAAAAGGGGGGGGGGGGGGGATTCCGCCACACATCGGTGATTCCCTATATAACTAACCAACATTTTTTCTGAAAAGGGGGGGGGGGGGGGCGTAACTGTTTTAAAAATTTTACTCACATCAGACAATATCTATCATAGTTTGTATATTTTGAAACAATTTGCTGGGCATTAAACATGTTAAAAGAAGAATGGGAGAACCAACGATTCAATGTGAACCGAAAAATATAACTAACTGAATTAAGTTTAATAAAGGTCTAAAATCTGGAAGAAAAGAAAATACTTTTTTGGTATCAGAGGAAATGCTGACTGAGAGAAAAGAAGATTGAAATAGAGATGTTCATATTATGAAATCCTTTCTGTACAGCAAATCACAAGTTTCTTTTCTAGAATGAGCAGGAAGAAGAAATGGTTTGATGATTCAGTTGATGTATCAACGCAGCGACATGAAGGTGGTTTCCCGCAAATCAGAATTATAAAATAGTGCAGGAGTTATTACCCCATCCTGGAACAATATTCATAATGGCGGGGGATTTCTGACGTTGCAGTCACAGTAATAAATGTAGCAATAGGTAAGCTACGCGCATCGCATAAATGTTAAAATATATCTTATATGGTGTCTTTTTTCATGTTATATTTGCACATAAAGTCATGAAAATAATTCGAATAAAAGCTGCATTTATCAATATAAGATTGCAAGCGGAGTTTAAGAACAGCCAACCCTTTACCTTATTAGGAAATTTAGGGTAGTGGCTAAGGATAAAAATCACCTTTAATTAACCGTTGCTAGGGAATATTTCTGTTGTAAGGTTGTTGCTAAGCATCTTGTAAACTTAAATTGAAGTGACTATTCATTTGTAACTTCAAGTTATTCTCAAACCAACAACCTTATCTGGAAATATGGTTATTTGTACAGATACAGCAATTCACATGTGCTTATTCTATTATATAATGAAAACGATTACTTATTCAATATAGATGTATGTTTAAAAAACAGGAATTAATTGTTAATTTCTAATATTCTGTTAATTTTTTTCCTTATCTTTACAAATATGTTTATTCATATTTTCAGATAGTCAAGGCTACGTATAAGCATTTAATTCTCAAAATGCTAATAAAATGAAGAGAGAGCTAGTCAATCTAAATCAATGCCTTGGCAGTGAACCATT
The DNA here is from genome assembly GCA_019925275.1 of Mytilus edulis. NCBI lineage: Eukaryota > Metazoa > Mollusca > Bivalvia > Mytilida > Mytilidae > Mytilus > Mytilus edulis. Next base: position 3,850,392 of record JAHUZM010000015.1, on the reverse strand, counting down.
GGATTTAAATTCAGTTTTTTCACCTACCTCACCGATATTTGATTATCTTGATTGTGTAAAGATTTCTACCAAGCAACAAAAAGCTGTTGAAGCCGAATCTTTGCCTCTTCGTGCAAAAGAAGAGAAGAAAGCTATTTATGAAGAAGTCGGATTTTATTTGCAATACTTTTTAAAGCAAAGCACTGAAATACTGGAATGTTTGTCAACTATTGAGGCTCATCAAAGCCGTAGGAAAGCGTCAATATCTATATTACAAATATTTCAATCTTGAATTATTTGGATATTACTGTAAGGATTTGATTAAAAATTATATTGAATTTAATATTCCTAAAATGTTCATGGGTTATGATCTATTGAGATTTTGAAATCATCGCAACATGTAAATAGTTTGGAAGACATAACATCGGATGACCTCCATTCAATCCTTAAATAGCTCAGAGATTTAGAACAATCACCAATAGAAGAGGATGAAGCTAACAAAGATAGAGACATTGAAATTGATGAAGATGTTGAAAATTATATTGATTAGATTTGTGAGAACTAAAATAAACTTTTTAGAAACACACAAGAGCAATTATCTCCCCTTGATAAAAATGACAAAAAAGTTTTCTATCTGCACATCTACATTTTATGTAGTTTTAATGTCAGGCTTTAAAGAAGTTAAACTTCATGCACAATTTAATACTAAAATCCACTATTAGTAATTTGAACTATCAATAGCACATGCTTTGTTGTTGAAGAGAGATGTTACTGCAAGAGAAGTCAGCACGGTTTTAAGTACAAGCATCCCAAATGCTAGTGCGATGGAAAATGATAAGGTAAATAAAGCTAATTGAGAACAAGTTAATCTTAGTCTCATTAATCTTTCGCAGTTTAAATTTTGAAACATATTACAAAGTTTTCCCCACAGAAGCCAATTTTTTACAAGACCAACTCTTATCGCTACTTCCCGCTCATTTTTTATAATGTCAATCATAATTGTTTCATGATGATTTGATATACAACAACCTCACCTTAGAAGACAATTTATTTTCTGCACTCAATGACCCAATTTTTTGAAGACGTCAACTTGATAATTGAAATAGGTCATTCAAATAGCTATGTTAACCTCTTCAATTTTTGAAACTTTTCAAGTGGTAACCTGTTGATTCAGAAATACACTCCCGGTCGCATAATTTGAAACTGCAATTTTTTTTAATACGAAAGCAGATATCTCAAATCAGATATCTCATCAAAATTGATAAATGACCTGCAGTTGAAGGACAACATGGTAGAAAAAAGTTCAAGGTCAAAACGAATCATCAAATATATAATTCAATACAAAATTTAAGATCCGAAAGCCGTAGATACATGGAACTATCACCCTGCAACTCAGCACCACTTGATCTTTCAAATATCAGAAGGCCAAGGTCAAATATTATCATGACCTGACATGGATTGATCTCAAATTGAAGATCTTAAACTACTGATATTTTTTTGCAGTTTATAATAGGTTAATATCTGTTACCATTAAAGTCAACTTAGTTGGAATTAACTGTCCATCTCTATTCAATTGTAAAAGGATAATATAGTATCTGATGGAAAAAAACTTGTTTACAGTTTCTTATTTTTGAAAACAAATGTATAAATTTGAAAATAAAAGGGTCGTTATGACTTTTTAATCACAGCGAATATTTTATTGATTGACTGTTGGTTGCTTAACGTCCAGTGGCAAATATTTCATGCATATTCAGGACGAGAACAAGTTCACAATAAATACAATAGGTAGGTTAATACGATAGAGGCCATCTGGGATGATGGTAGGGGAAATTTGGACTGCCACTGGAAAATGAGGGCATCTTGGATAGGGACAGACATTTTGCCTTGCAACAGGCCACCTACGGACCCCTCAAAAGAGTTGTTGCAATGGTCCTTAACGTGCAAAAAGCGTGGCACTCTCTTTTCACGAGGCATCGGATTTAACGTCCCCCTTCTGACCGGACGTGACTGCGAACTTGATACATACCGCACAGCCAAACGGACGCCCCACTTCGGCAAGCGTTTTACTGCCGGTCGGGAGAAGACCAGGTGACCATATTTCTATACCCCAGTCACCCTTGGGGGGCAAATATTTGAAAGATTGGGATAAGATTTTGCAACTACTAGCATTTAAACATTACAGTAGCCATCAGAATATAACAACAAACTAATTCAGGAAAAAGAAAATTGTTTGTTAATCTGTATTATATAAAATATTATGAATTCCTCCCTCAAATCTTGCTTCAATAGTGCAGAAAATGAATAATCTGTCCTCTCAGTTTACAAAAATAAATAACCGATCTAAAACAAATCCTCCTGCCCCTCCCCCCCCCCCCCAGAATATCAAATGGTCGTCCCCTAACATCCATTTTAGTAGAAAATGCTTTCACTTTCCGTATTTCAGGTTCATTAAGTGACAAATCGGGTGTACTCGCATCTGCGTCGAAAGATTGAAGTGTCCTTAAAAATTTCGGTCCGGTAAATCAATTTGAGTTTTTCAACAAATAATTTGCCCTTGCCCTCGTGAGGCTACATTTGCAGGGTTTTCCTTCGTGTCTACATACTTCCACTGTGTTGAACTATAGTGTCCTCTAATCATCTACCTTATTTGTTACATATTTATCTTGGAAAACCGTATCACAAAATAATAAAATGGTGGCAAATATTTAAAACTTAAACCATGACTGTATACACATGATAATAATGTTCAACTTCATATAAATAAATACATATTTTTACAGATACATCAGGATAAATGAAGAAATACCACCACTTCAAAACTTCAACAACTTAAAACCATGAAAAGGACAAGACATCTGAAGTTACGGCAAGACCACTCAAATCTGTTGAATCACACATACGTCAGTTTTAAAAAAAAATATCCTAATAAAAAACCAATTGACGTAGCATCCATGGTTGAAAGGCCAAAACTTTACATACTTGGTCAATCCAAAACTAAAGACTAAGACCAACTAAATTATATACATGAAAAAATAGCTGATCTGAAGGAAATAGACATTCCTTTAAAGAAAAATGACATACAAACTTACGGGCCAATGAACATAAAACTCTTTGCAATGAATTCCAAACATTTGTCAAACCTCTTGAATATAGAAGAGTCAAATTCATAGAAGGGCTATATTGAATAAGCTTAAACGAAAACATCAACCCATTTGTAAATCTAAAAACAGATGAACTAGAGGCCAAAGGCATCAATACCATGCCAGCCACATGAAAAAAAATGAACTGCAACAGGTTCTTCAAGACACATTAGAAGAGATCCAAAGACCACCTGCTTTGATGTGTTAAGAACCAAAACTAACTGCAGAGGAACTTCACATCCCTAAATATGAAGTGTTGGCGTGCGAGCCATTGCATGACATAACAAATGTTGTAACTAACATCATACATGAACTTCCTCACCATATTAAAGGAGAAAAAGTACAAAAACAATACGAGCAATTAAAGGCTCCGATATAAGGTTATATGCTGTCAGATTAGCAAAATGTACCCAAATCATGCATAGCCATGGTAAAGTTAATGATGACATAATGAATATATGCAACTCTTTGGTGGAAATCATTAACATTTGTTATGAGCACACCAATGAAAGAAACCCTGGCCGTATCTTCAGACTCTACAACCAGTGCTTTCTTTTTTCATCATTGTGCATTGCAGTCATAGGGACACCAAAAACAGATGACTGAAAGGAAGTTTTGTGGAAACCAATTCTATAGTCTGGTAACCCATGCACCAGAAATGTACCGTCTGGTCTGTCTGAGGTCTGTTGTAATAGAACAAGAAGAGAAGTTTTGGAGACTTGAGGTCTGTTTAAAAAAGATATAAGTAATCGACAACCTTCACATGTTGTAGACAATGCTGTTTTGAGATACAATGCTCAACAAATGAACCATGAACGAAACTGGTTAAAACATCAAGAATATATCGGTAGTTAAAGGATGGATACAACGTTTCCTATTACTTCAATACTTAAAAATCCTTACAAATTTCAAGTACATTTTCAAATAGATTGACTGGACTATTAATGTTTTTTTTTACATTACAGATGACAAAAAGAGACACAAAAAAAGAACAAAGAGGTTATGAAAAGAGGTACATTTAATTAACTAACTATCAACATTTTTTTATTGGGTGGGGCGCAAAAAGTGCAATGTTTTCTTGAGAACTTTGTCTGTGTGTACAACACAACTCGTCAACATGCAAAACAGCACATAATACATTGATACTAAGGATCAATTAACACCAGTTTTCAAGAGTGAGTGATTTAAGCATTTTAGAGTTGGGTTTTGCAGGAAATGGCGAAGTTAAGGGAAACATTGATGAGGAAGACATGAAAAAGAGAAAACTAGAAAATAAATTGATAAAAGGTGAGTGAAATATAAGTAATGACTGTCGGGTTTGTTTTAAAAGAAATTTATTCACAATTGTGGCAACAAAAGAACAACAAACTGAAGCACAAGAACAATAAAAGGAAGCACAAGAACAACCAGAGGAAACACAACAACAAACTGAAGCACAAGAACAACCAGAGGACATTTTAAGGAAAGGTATACTTTGCTACTGTCTTTCCTGTTGCAAGTTCATTATATTTACAAAATATTCACACATAAATACATGACATAGGGAACTGCTGAAAGATGATCTTTATAATTCACAATTAAATAAAACAGAAAGGAAATGTTTCAATTTCTTTACTGTACTTTCAACATTGACAGAAGTAATTTATCAGGAATCTTTGGGGGACACAATTAGTTGTACCACAATCAGGTGCTAAACCACAAGTTGGCGCTATTCCACAGGCAGGTGTTATACCCATACAGTGGGCTGAAGAAAGAGATGGTGTAACCTTCTTTGAAAATATAAAGTTTGTGTTTTCTATCATTTCATCACAAGTAAAAACGTGAAAAAAGGATCAGCTTCACGTCAAAATTCAAAAATAGTAATTGATTTAAAATAAATTTCAGGTGGATGGGTAATAAGTGTATATCCCCACTCCATGGTTTATGCATCTAAATATCTTCGGCGTTGAGAAAGTCCATGAGATTTTATAGATCATTTGCGATAATTTAAAAACCAGCCGAATGTTGTAATTGTCGATGTGGCAATCGTTTGCGACCAGGAATGTTTCATTCACATGAAGGAAGAGTTGCAAACACAACAGAAGAAAATGTATGTAGAGCTGAAGAGGGTTTACCATTCAATCTTCTGTTCTTACAGAAAACACAAGATGAAGTGAACGAATCGTGCAACCCAACGACTGGTTCTTAGGACCATTACTGTCTGATTGGTTCCATGAAGGAAATTGCAAGGAGCAAAAAATAAAATCTCCGCAAAATTTCCCTTGTCGAAGAATTGACTGGTTCTATTGATACTCAAGCTGCTGAACAATTTTAAACTCTTTAAAACGTGACTTATATTTTATAAATCAGATGTCACCGTTAGTTCACGTATTTATTTGTCGCTTATTGTTCCATCTTCACAACGAAACTGCCACCGATCACTTTTGGTCACAGCAACAAAAAATGACAGCAGACAAACAAATTAAGAATGAATATAGTCAGGTTCAACATACAAAAAATGCAGTGACAAACGCAATCAAATTTAGCTTTTTTAGAAGAAGTTCGAATACTTAGTACCATAGAAAAAGATGCAACAGACAATGTTCGTACCAACATCAAACAGGAACAAGAGGTAATATTGATTGATTGATTGTTGGTTGCTTAACGTCCAGTGGCAAATATTTCATGCATATTCAGGACGAGAACAAGTTCACAATAAATACAATAGGTAGGTTGATACAATAGAGGCCATCTGGGATGATGGTCGGGAAAATGTGGACTGCCACTGGAAAATGAGGGTAAATTGGATAGGGACAGAAATTTTGCCTTGCAACAGGCCACCTACGAACCCCTCGAAGAGTTGTCGCAAGGGTTCTTAACGTGCAAGGAGCGTAGCACTCTCTTTACACGAGGCATCGGATTTAACGTCCCCCTTCTGACCGGACGTGACTGCGAACTTGGTACATCCCGCACAGCCAAACGGACGCCCCACTTCGGCAAGCGTTTTACTGCCGGTCGGGAGAAGACCAAGTGACCATATTTCTATACCCCAGTCACCCTTGGGGACACAAGAGGTAATATATACAGCAGAACCTGTGACTGTTACAATACTAACGCAAGATAAAATCTATGAAGTGCCAACAGATAACAGCTTGTTAGAACTATTAAACAAAAAAGAATAGATTATTTAGAGGCGTCTGAAGAATTGTGTAAAGGAACAAGAAGCACTCAATCATTTTTTTAAATGTTTTTCTGCTCTGTTTTGATCTGATGATTTATGCCCTTTTCAACTGATATCGGAAAATTATTTATTCTTCTGCTGTATATGAATATTTTTCTGCAACAACAGCCTACCTTTTCTTAAAAAAATCAAAAAAAAAATCGTCTGTTTATTTATCATTCGCACTTTACATACACTGTAGTGAAAATTAAACCAGTACATTTAAATATCTCTGAATAGAAAGTGTATACTATATAGCTTACTGTTATTTTTTCATAAATCAAACAGAACTCAACTCTAAAAGAAGATAGTCTGCATTCGCCTTCAAAAACATTGCAACAGAACTAGATGAACACAAATGCGAAGGCAGCTTAGATAGTTATTCCAAATTCCAACCAGCAGACATATATTATTGGAGGATGAAGATACACAGCATACCAGAAGGGAATGAGAGAATGGAGAAAATATGCCAATTATCGTCTCTGCTGTCAATATTCAAAAAACATAAACGTTGTCAATTGTTCCATGTCGACCAGAGGAGTGTCTGCCGGTATGTAACAGTATGATCGTCTTTGACAACATGGAGACCGGATGCAGCCTTTTTGTCTTTAAAAATAAAACTTGTGACTCTTTCTTTTAAAAAAAGTCGATTCATGGAGGCATTGCCATTGACAGACGACTTACCATATGGCAAAGGAGGAAGATGCCAGTGGTCCTGAAGGATGCTGCGATAGAGCTCCTACCACCAGGAAAGGACAATTTTTGTTTTGGTGTAGTGAGCGGTAGGACACTGGCGGCGCAACAAAAAAAGGCAACTGGACAACCTGTTTCTACATGTTAAGATAAGACATCAGATGCCAAGTGATGAGATAATAAATAATTATATTTTACTCCACCACATGAATACTTTTACGAAGTCTGTTCAATACATTTCAGTATCAATTGTTCTAATTAGAGTTTATTTCATTGGCACGACTGTGATTTGTATTTTTTCTATACAAGTCGTCCATGGATCACCATCCCCCATTAACAACCACAGCCCCTGCACATGCTGAAGCTCAACCTGAACAAAAACAACCAGAACGGCAACTTGAACAGCATATATCACAAGAGGACATTGATCAAAGCAAAGAAAAACAGTCCGGAAAAGGCTGTACGAAGAAGCTTTTAAGCAGAGGTAGAAACTCGCGTACAAACATCTCCTTAGGTATAAAATCAGTAATTCAGAGTCATTTTGCTTTTTATGTTCAGCACCAGTTAGTTTTGATTGAAATTTATTGAATTGTCTGTAACTGTTAAATAAATATGGTTTCTTTTTACAGATTAAACCAGGAGCCAAGATGGGACCCATAGAGAGCCTGAAAAGGCACTAACTCCTGTAAATAATGTAAATAGAGATGATAGTGAAAGTGTAAATAGTGTTATTATAGATATTAGTAGTCAGGCAAAATTAAGTAGTAATGGTGGTGATAATGGTGAGGAAGGATTGACAAGACCCAAACCCGATGCAAAAAAAAGACTAAAAACAATATCAGATGGTATTAAAAACAGGAAACAGTCACTACGAATGCAGAAAAGTTGTGCATTATGGAAATTTAAAAAATTGAAGGACAAACTGATTATTGAACAAGTCTACGAACCAAAAGTTCTATATGTAATTTATGAAAAGGAAACATTAAAGTTCAAGTATGACGGTTCCGATTTTCTTCTCAAAGCATTTGAAAATGGGAAGCCTCTATCAAAGGGAGTTTCTAAGAAAAACCTTCAAGACAGAAGAGCTGTAAGTTGTGAATTTAGATATGAGCGGGAGCAAAGAAAAGGGGGTAAAAAAATTAACCCCAGATAAGTTTTTGTTTTCTCTGGGTGAGGCGAGAAAAGAAGTGATGAAAATGTCAGCATGGAAATGGATGTGGAAAAAAGGTCATTAGCAGATGACCAAAGAGTAGAACTAGAAACAATTATATATAGCTGAAGGGGAGGAACGCGCCAAAATGAAGGTGCCAGCAAAGATCGGGTAATTGACTGTTATTTAGGAACATTGACATTAACTATTTTCCTTTAAGCTTTTTGATAATGATTTATTTTTTTATGCAAAAACCAAATGTAGTACAGACTACAGGACAACAGTTCTTTTGTTGTTTTATTATTATACTCTAATTTTCGGTCAAAACTTGATATAGAAATTTGTGGTATGAGTGCCCATGAGGCAACTCTGCATCCAAGTCACAGTTTATAAAAGTAAATCATTATAGGTCAAGGTACGGGCTTCAACAAGAAGCCTAGACTCACACTCAACAGCAAGCTATAAATTAAAGGGTTTCAAAAACTTGACAAATTTAACAAAAGGGTGTTTGTACAGCTTCTCTTTAGTCTAAAGTCTTTGCTCTGACATGCATAACAATTATTTCAATTCACTGCAATCACGATGATCAGAGCTTGTAATTATGCACTGTGCAAGATTCCAAGATTCAAAAGATTCAGATCAAGTACAAATTAAGGTAGTGTTACTTTGACCATTTCTTCAATTATGTCCCTGAATAACTTTACATGATTTTAATAGCACTATCTGTAATTTTTGTGTTTCATGAACTCATTCCCACTGTATTTATCCAAAAATATATTAATTTGGACATAAAAATGAAAATAGCACAATGATCACTAGATGATAATTTTAGATGTTTTAGTGTGGCTGAATTGTCAATTAATTCCTTCTAGAAGTAATTATCTTAGTGGGGTTTTTTTGTTGTTTTTTTAGCAGGGTAGCAAGAGTCGTTTAGTGAAAGTATTATATCAAGGAGCTGGAGATTATAGTCAGACAAGAGCCTTTCCACAGAGAGAGCCATGTTTAAGGGAGGCTTTACCCAAGACCAAGCAAATATTGTCATCAATCTAGTCCAGTATTACGAGAAAGGTGTTGTTGACAAACAAGCTGAGACTGATTCTGTCATCATCTTATCAGACTAGAAAGATTTGTGAATATACTTACTGATAAGTCAACTCCAAAGACCACAGTGTCAATACAGACAGATCCTCCTTAAATTCAAGATATGCCAAGCCAGATATTGGAAATTCGCAGGGTAGTAAAAGACAGCCGTGGAAACATCCCCATCATCACGGCAATTATTTTCCAAACAAATACAGTAATGGCTCCTACTGGATACGCTACCGCTTCTTCCTTAGTTTATTATAATCCTCCTTTAAGTTCTTTACAATCCAACCCTTAATGTGCACAGCATACGAAACTAGTAACCGCTTCAAAACCAAACAAATCAAGCTTCTCAGATAGCGAGGAAAATATTGCAAACTTGTTTTTTCCTTCAAATTTCAAACCGATGAAATGTGCTAGAATTAAGAACATTTATAACTTTGATGGATTGATTGTATTGGGAAATATCAAACAACTGATTAAATCAGGTAAAGATGTGTTTGACGGTGGTAACAAAGTGGTATGACGTGACCTTCTGCTGTTGTCTTTTCTATCGTCGGGTTTTTGTCTCTTTGACGCATTCCCCATTTCCATTCTCAATTTTTAAGTATACGTCGTTTGTTTTCTCCTATTTTTGAGTGTAAATTTACATTGCGATAATACATGTCATGGTACTTGTCGATCCCAAATTCATGTATTTGGTTTTTATGTTATATTTGTTATTCAAGTGGGATTTTGTCTCGTGCTTGGTCCGTTTCTGTGGGTGTTACATTTTAGTGTTGTGTCGTTGTTCTCCTCTTATATTTAATGCTTTTCCCTCGGTTTTAGTTTGTTACCCCGATTTTGTTTTTAGCCCATGGATTTATGAGTTTTGTACAGCGGTATACTACTGTTGGCTTTATTTATGAAACTTGCCGATGGTAAACCATTTAAAGTTAGAGGAATAGGCAAATTGAACGTTGAAATTGAGAGAACACTTCTGAAACACAAGAGACGAGACAAGACATCTGCATCAATGTGTTGTTTACCTGGCCTATGCTTTATGACCAGGTCATATTGGCTGAGCTCTTCCAACCATAGCTAATTGCCCTTGGGGCTCTTTGAAATTGACAAGCCATGTCAAACTACTATGGTCTGTCTTAACAGTGAATTGTCTTCCCAGAAGGTAGTGTCTGAACTGTCTAGTAAATCTAATTACTGCCAACAACTCCTTTCTAGTTGTGCAATAACGTTTTTGTTCGGCTGTAAGTACAAAGCTACCATATGCTATGGTCCGTTCCTCTCCATCTTGCACCTGAATGAGTTCTGCGCCTATTTCATGTTGGGAGGCGTCTGCATCCAGGATGAAATAATCCTTGTTGTTAGGCAAGGTAAGTACTGGTGCAGATAACAAGTTGTCTTTTAACGTCTGAAATGCAAGTTGACGTACATGGTTCCATGAACACAATTTTTTTCCTGTCACTTCATATAGTGGAGCAGATATTTTGGCATAGTCCTTGATAAATGAACGGTGGTAGTTCACAAATCCCAGGAATTGTTCAACTTCCTTTGTGCTAGTAGGCACAACCCAACCACTAACTGGTTGCAAATGTTGCTGACCTATTTGGAGGCCCTGGTTACTGACACTCCTGCCTAAAAATTCTACATTTGTTTTGAATAAAGCACACTTCTTAGGCTTTAGTCTAAGTCCATATTCTCTAAATCTGGCAAATACATTCTGTAGGTTAGTGAGATGTTCATCAAAAGATGGTCCTAGAACCAATTTGTCATCCAGGAAAGCCAAAACAGTTTTCCACGTTAAACCTCTGAGTACAAGGTTCATCACTCTGGCGTAGGTACTTGGTGCGTTGCAAAGTCCAAAAGCCATCTTGACACACTCAAACAATCCATATTTGGTGACAAATGCGGTCTTCTTACGGTCCTCCGGCTTGATCTTTATTTGCCAATATGCGCTGTTAGCGTCCAGTTTGGAGTACCATATGTTTCCAGTCAAAGTATCCAGACATTCGTCTATCAGGGGCAAAGGAAATAAATCACGTGATGTGACTGAGTTTAGCCTTCGGAAATCTATGCACCAGCGTACCCCGCCATCTTTCTTCCTTATAAGCACTGGTGCTGAAGCCCATTCTGGTGTTGAAGGTTGTATAACTCCAGCATCTAACATTTTCTTGAGGTGCGCCTCCTCTGGAACAAAACAAGCTGGTGTTCTCCGCATACGGAGCTAAATAGGCCTGGCATCGCCAGTATCAATTTCATGTTCTACATGACTAAAATTACCAAGGTCAAACTCTGTCCTTGCAAAAACATCACTGTACGTGTAAAGCAAAGTTCTCAGTTTTGACTTGTGTGGTTACATAGATGTCTAGATTGTCACCATTGATCATCCCGTCTTTCCGCGGGCTATTTCCTGTCTAATACGTACATATGAGTGATCTGCAAATTCCTGAATTATATTTCTTTTTGATTCATCTGAAAGTGTCATGTGTACTTTATTCAGTCTTTTCAGAAGCTGCAAACATAGTAGAATAGTTACCAAAGGTACCAGGATTATAATTTAGTAAGCATATAATACAGTAATCGCATGTTAAAGATGTCAGCCCATCATTTTACCGCACCAACTGAAGAAAAATGGCCAGAGGACTAAGTCTGAAGTCTTTATTTGTTTTTCTTGGTGGATATAATAAAAATGATAAATTGACACAAATCAATATGAGATAACAGTTAAAATGCTTTATTATATGTTTTATAATTAAATAACAGAGTGAATTTTAAAGGAAAGTTCAATTATTGGAAATATTATAGGTTTTCAATAAATTATATATATATATATATATATTGTTGTATTACTTTTAATTCCAAAAAAAAAATTACTGATAAAAATTACATGTATGTTAAGAGATAAATAATAATTAGTATCAATTTTGTAATCAATACTCAGTACTTCGAGCAAGACTTAAGTTGTTTGATATTCCCACTTAAAAGATAGTAATGGTCCATTTCATAACATTTGCCTAACCTCACAGAACTGTACTTGTTTATTTCAAGAAATTATGTCACTTTCATGGCCTCCAATGAATTTAATTTGCATGCTATACTAAATCAAATGATATGAAGATTGTCTAAAGATTTCTCAACCCTCAAGATATTCTATAAAAATTATATTCAATTCAGGAGCTAAATGGTCATAAGATCACAGTTCTGTATGAGGGTGTTGTTAATCCTCAACGGACTCCTGTTTTCGTTAGAGACCTCACCACTGACCAAAAGGACATATTGAATCAGAGATTAAATGATCACAGAACAGGGAAATCAACAAAATGCGTCAACACTGATGAGGAAATTCGCGAACTTCAAAAGAATCCACCTACAAATGATGCATATACTCAAACTAATTTCACTACAGATATCTCACTGCTTGAAGTCCTTCTCAAAAACTCTACACAGGTACAGCAGCTTCTGCCACAGTTATCAAAAAGGAAACATCCAGATCAACTAGAAGAAACTAACAATCCATCACTTGTAGAGTACCTACAGTCTGAGAACATTAACTTCCTAATGGTCCAGATACCAAAAAAATGAAACCAGGTGAGGAGACGTCAGTTTTGTCCGAACCAGTTCCTCTCAACTCTACTGAATTGACAGACCTCACAACTCCAGCTGTTTAAATTAATCCTCCATCACCAGCAATACTACAAGTTCACCAAGATACGAAGAACTATCAGCATATCCTGTAGCACGTCCAATGTCTCCGTTGTCTCCATTACCAATTCATGTCTGTCCAGGAACACCCAGTCCTGAATGCTCACCTTTATTTCCAGAACTATGTAGGAGAGTTCAACAAACAACAACTTTTAATTCAACACAAATGCAACCTAGTGTACCAAGTCAACCCTTTCACGATTCTGTACCATCCAATACAGCATTCCTCCCATCCCGGTAACCTAATATACAATCAACTCTATACAGAACCAGTTCCATCATTTTTAGTTAGGATAAATTGCCGTCCATTCAAAGGGTGTTTCAGTGCTTATGTATACCATCATACTTTGAACGACAAAATTATTTTATTTATTAATACTACTTATTCTGTTAAGTCTGGGTTTTCTTGTGATATACATTTGACGTGACTGTAATTATGTATCCCGTCACAGTTAATTTATTATTATTATAATAACATTTACTGTTAAGTCTGTTTTTTGTTAAATCTACTTTATATCTACTTTACCTGACTCTGTATTTATGTTTGAACGTCTTCAAAACTATTATTTTGTTCCCCTCAAAAAAAGAATTAAATTAGTTAATTATCAGACATATATCTTAAAAGAAAGTTTAAGAGTAAACTTAAATGGACAAAGTAACACAAAAAGGAATATTCAATAATTAAGATTTAAATAAAGCCTAACTTAGTAATGTTTCAGATTAAATATTTTAGATTTTTGAAAGTTCTATGATTCCATATAATCAACTTCTATTTTAACTGAAGAACAACTGGTAAAATAGAAATATGCTGATATAAATTATGCATGTTCTGTACAGTAACATAACAGTTAATTTTAGTGGTGTACAAAGTAATGATTAATCCCAGACCATTAAATAGCAATCGATATTTGTATTAATCCTTTTATTTTTTCTGTCAAGAAATAAATGAATAAACTATGTCCTTAACTATGTCCTTTTACCTTTTACTAGTAAATCTATTTCACTCCTTTTAATCTGTGCGTTTTAAGATATTTTGATTAACATTATTATATCGTCGCTGTTATGCAAAAACCTCGTATCTCAATATTTTGCGGAAATCTTTTTATCGATTATTTAGAATTAAATATGTATGTTCCACTATATGCGAAAATATCTGACCTTCTAACCAATCATTAACCCGAGTTCTGTCATGTGACGAAAAAGTGAAGTTGGATTAGTGAGAAATATTGTTGTGCGAAAATATCGTATCTCAAAATAAAAACACTCGGCACGGCAACTGACATAATTTCAGGTATAGTTTTATCAATTTAAGGTTTTCAAAGCTGATATAACTTAGAAATAATGAAACGCTTTAAAATTACAATATAATTTAACCTTTTTATGCATGTTTTGAAAGATAAACAAACAAAACAAAAAGTAGTAATACCAAACACAATTCTGTACGGTACAAACAGGTTCTTAAATGTTGCTGACAGACATGTTAACGTTATTTTCAATAAAAAATACAATTGTAGTGGTTATTTCATTCGGTAGATGTGTTTATATGAGTTGTAATTCGTTCATTTGAAGATTTTTTATTGTCCGACATTTTAGCTCCAATGTTGACTTGAGTTACGATGCTTTAGACCGAATCATAGATAATGATTGTTGCTTTGATAGGTGCAATAATACAGATAAATAAATAAAACTAACATAAGAAAAGCACCCCTTTTGAAAATATAAAAAAATGATTAGAAGACAAAGAATCTAAAATAAACTTTACAGATAAAAAATACGAAATTTATAGTCTTTTAAATGGAAACGAAAAAAAAAATGCATTTAATTCAAGATTTATTTAGTAAAAACAATATGTAAATAAATTAGTCGTGAGCTGAAAATAAAATGCTTGAAAAATACAAATAAATTTTCTTTCTCAGGTTTATCGAATAATGTCTAAACAAGATGTCACAGTCGGCAAATTCAGACTCTACTGAACACGAAGAAGAATGGACTTGTTTTATATGCAATCTTGAAGCAAATGATAGATTTTCTTTGGATACTGAACTACTAAGTGCTTCATGTGTTATATTGATTGAGTCAAATGGAACCAGATGGTTAAAATGTGCTGGATGTGATAGACGATACCACATGAATTGTGTCACAAATATACCTAAAAACATAACTGACGACGATTTTCCTGAAGGTGTTTATTTATGTGACGAATGTGGATGGTTTGCTAGTGGAGCTTATGATTCTGACAACAATTCAAATTGATCATGTCCAAATATGAATGGCAGAGAAACACTCCTTTAGACACTGATTATCGTGTGAATAAAGATACAAATATATTGCAAACATTTTTAAAGAGAGAACGTGGACATTATTCTTCAAAGGGACGGCATTTTGACTTCATTCCGACAATATATTACACTTGGTTTAAAGTAAATTCACCTCGATATCAGGTCATCGATAGAAACCCAAATAATTTTGACCAGTACCAAAGCATAGAGTGGAAATTTCACCCAAATTGCAAAAATGGATGCTAATAGATTATCACGAGGACAACAGTTAGTTGAACTTGCATTGAAAAACAAAGAAATCGAAGACAGACCTTTGGAATCTTCTCAGTCTATTTCTATGTTAAATGCATCAACGTTTCTTCGCATTCAAGGAGAAACACTTCAAAATTATCGTCAGATCAAAGAAAAAGACTTGGAATGTAATGAATCTGACAATTTTGATTCAGACAAAGAATTTTCTCAGCATGATTTAGATGATTCCACAAAAGACCCAGACTGGGGACCAGAAAAAGATTCAAATAATAATGATGCAATTGATTCAGAAAATGATGATTCAGACTTGGAACAGAACAATGTACAATCAGAGAAATCAGTTCTGGAGCCAGATAATAACATTATCCAAACAGATGATGCAGGTCTTGAAAACACAGGACACACTAGGACTAAAAGAAAGAAAAAAGCACCAGCCGAGTGGTTGAAGAATACAAATAAAAGACTAAGAATGGAAGGCAAACAATACAAAGGAGTCCTAAAAAATGAGAAAGGAATAAGAACCTACTGTATTGACCGAGAACAGAGAATAATGGCTCCTAGTGGATGTACCAACAAATGTAAGAAATCAGAGAAAAGAAAGTGTCAAATATTTGAAGAAAAAGAAAGAGAAGAAATATTTAACGGTTTCTGGCAACTCATATGGGAGGAAAAGAAAGTATTTGTTTGTAATCTAGTTGAGAAACATGATGTGAAACAAAGAACAACTGTTGGCGCAAGCAGAAGGAAATGTTCGTACTCATATTTCTTGACCAAAAACGGTTCAAAATTTCCTGTGTGCAAAAGCATGTTCCTAAGTACACTAGGTATCGGAGAAAAGATGATGTATGAATGGATTTTGAACTCAAAGAATGGAATTCCTCATAAGTCAAATGTCAAAAGACCTGCAAAACAGTATGACATTGACAGAAAACAATATGCAAAATCATTTTTAGAACGCCTGCCTAAACTTCCAAGTCACTATTGTCGTGCCTCTAGCTCTAAAGTATACCTGGAACCTGTCTTCCAATCAATCTCAGAATTGCATAGGGAATATAGAAAAGAGGCCCAGAAAGATGAGAGTCCTGTGATTAGTAGAAGTCTTTTCCACAACATACTTGACGAATTAAACATTTCATTGTTTCAGCCTAGAAAGGACCAATGTGACACTTGCTGTGGGTATGAAGCCGGAAACATCAATAAAGTGATGTATGACCAACACATAGTTAAGAAGGAAGCAGCCAGGGCTGAAAAGAATAAGGACAAAGAAGCAGCATTGACAAAAGATGACATGAAAGTCATTAGTTTAGATCTACAGGCTCTTTTAATGTGCCCTTTATTAAAAGCGAGCGCAATGTATTACAAGACAAAACTGTCCTGTCATAATTTTACAATATTTGACATGAAAACTAAAGATGTTATTTGTTATTTTTGGACAGAAGTCGAAGGTGACTTAACATCAAATTCATTTTCATAATGTGTTGTCGATTACATCATGAGTTTGGACAATAGCATTAAGACTTTAATAATTTACAGTGACGGTTGCACGTACCAAAATAGGAACGTTACTTTGTCCAATGCACTATTGAAAGTAGCCTATGATAAAAAAATTACTATTTTTCAAAAGTACCTAGAAAGGGGTCATACACAAATGGAGGTTGATAGCGTTCACAGTGTCATAGAACGTAAACTGAAAAACAAGCCAATTTATGTGCCGCAGAATTATGTAGATATCTTTAAAGTATCCCGCCTTGAACGTCCATATGACGTAAAATATCTCTCACATCAGTTTTTCAAGAAGTATTCTGATCTAAATTATTACAACTCTATTCGGCCGGGTTCTAAGGTTGGTGATAATGTTGTCACTGATATTCGTGCTCTTATGTACTTACCTGAAGGAGAAATTAAGTATAAACTGGCAATGTCTGGGGATTACTTAGAATTACCAAGACGGGCAAAAATTTCAGCACCTGGAGATACGGATCAAGTAGGTAATCTTCATGATTCTGCTTTGTGTATCAAAGCCTCGAAGTATAAGCACCTCCAAGAACTAAAAAGTGTTGTTCCTAGAGATTTCCATGCATTCTATGATAACTTACCACATGCATAACAATGTCTGATGTTTTATGTACATGTATAAAGAAGGATATTTTGTAGTCTGATGTTCTTTGACTTTCTCATGTGTTAATTTCATAACAAAAACTACTAAATGACTTAGGAAAAGTCATGTTTTGTTTAAAAAATGCATTGACATTTTCATTAGTATTTTTATTATCATAATTTAGATACAATAGCCTCGAAGTATAAGCACCTTCAAGAACTAAAACGTGTTGTTCCTAGAGATTTCCATGCATTCTATGATTACTTACGACATGCATAACACTGTCTGATATGTTTTATGTACATGTATAAAGAAGGATATTTTGTAGTCTGATGTTCTTTGACTTTCTCGCGTGTTAATTTCATAATAACAAAGAATACTAATTGACTTAGGAAAAGTCATTTTTTGTTTAAAAAATACATGGACATTTCCAATGTAATTTTTTATTATCATAATTTAGATACAATATCAAAGGATCGGTGTTGAAAAACTGTTTTGACAACAGATTTACTTTCTAATTCTTGTTTTTTATTGACAGTTTTATATTGTCTATTTTTTTTCTACTACAATTCTATATTCAGCATTAAGAATTGTGCATGTACGTTTGATTATGTTTGTATGTTTTTATTTACAGTTTAAAGAATAAACAGTAAGATTATGTGTTATTTATGTGTTTATTCAAACAATGCAAATTATAATTTGCATCACCCAAAGCAAAGGTCACCGCTGTTTTTTGTGGGGTTTGTGTTGCTCAGCTGTTAGTTTACTGTGGTGTGTTTTGTGGACTGCTGTTTGTTTTTCCATATTTTTTGCCAGGGTTTGTCAGTTTGGTTTACATATTTGAGCTTGGTTGTCTCTTTGGTAGCGTTCGTATCTCTTTTATTGTTGTCAGTAAAAAGCCATCCTTTTATATGAATAAAACATGACGCCTTTGAATCACTGATTTTCTTTTGAAATATAGTCCAGTTAATATTTCAAACATTATTAGGATTGATATTTTTCCCATATAAACGTCAAAATACCTTTTGTGTGTCAATGAATTATAAACTATCTTTAAATCTAAAGATTGTGTCCTCTATGTTGCTCTTTTTTATATTCAATATGAGTCTAAAATATCGTAGATTTTTTTGGTCCAAGGATGTATAAAGAAAAAAATATCGTATCTCAGCTGACAACCAATGAGATTGCAGCAGGGAAAAAAATTACATACATTATCAATACTTGATTTAATTTAAAATCACATTTCAAATTTAAGGTTTATATAATTAAAAAGATCGATCTGAGTCAGTTTTTACTGCCTGGTGTAAAATTATCAAAACCTTATATACGAGGTTTTTGCATAACAGCGACGATATGCTTAATTTATATTAAATAGTAGGTGTAAATATTTTTTATGATAGATTTTACATTAATACATGGTTTTAGGAGGACTTACCTTGTTTTAATGGATACCTAAACTTCACAAAATTCCGTACAAAAAAAGGTATATAGCCGGCTCATCTGCATGTTCCACTAAAGAATTGTCCATTATATTGACTAAAATTCTTTTTCTGTGACAAATAGGCAGTAAAATGTTTATCATCTCTTCAAGATAAGTATGTTATTGTTCCTGCGAACAAAGCTTCAAATAATATTGTCTTTATTTGAAACTCGTATTACTACGAGTGTCTTGTAAACGAATTATGAATAAATGAGCACTCAGGTAATCCCACATACAAAAACATATTATTTGACAAGGATGAGTTTTTGGCGAATCATAAGTCCTTCATGGCTTCAATGGACATTTCATTGAACAACAAATCAGAGGACTTACCTTGTTTGTACTGGATACCTTAACTTCACAAAATTCCGTACAAACAAAGGTACATTGCCGTATCATCTGCATGTTCCACTAAATTTTACATTAGATTGACTAAAATTATGTCCGCAGTGAAAGAGGGTCTTCAGATATACTGTTTATTCGCGTAGTGGTATTAACAATATGTGGATTTTTAAAAACTCTAAAGAATTTCTGCATAATTTGAATTCTTGGGTCTGAAATAAGTTCTATCATAACTTATGAGTTTTCAACCTTGTAAACAATTTTCCCCATGTGAAATTAAAACCGTCTAAAAGAAATTATCTACAATGCTTTTCATCATATAAATGGTAGCATACGCTTTAAATTAATCACTTTACCATAAGGCATATTTTGTTAATAGGAAACTGAAAGGCAAAACATGCTGCACAAAGGAACAAGTGATCAGTATGTTGGAGTTTCTTATTGACAACATATTTGTTGAATTTGGAGACTGTGTGCTGTGTGCCTCTCCTTGCCGACCTCTTCTTTTTTCATATGAATCGGAGTTTCTTCAGACGCTTGTCAACAACAAGAAGATAGAAGAAGCCAGGTTATTTAATTTCACTTTCAGATATGCTGATGCTGTTCTTTCCGTTAACAATCCAAACTTTTCTGATTGGGTTCCATTAATATACCCACCAGAACTAGAAGTTAAAGGGACAACAAACACGGCTTCCTCTGCCTCATTTTTAGACTTGTTCCTCGAATTTGACATACAGTCATCTCAGTACCGGAATCTATGACAAACGAGACTATTTTTATTTTGAAATTAACAATTTCTCCCACCTTAGAAGTAATATACCAACTTCACCCGCATATAGAATATAAATTTCCCAACTTTTTCGGTATTCAAGTGCTTGCAGCTCCAATTCAGACTTTGTAAAACGTCACCAGTGTCTGAACAGAAAGTTGATGAACCAGGGGTATGTCAAAGAACGTCTCGTCCTTTTTCTAAAAAAAAGTTCATCGGAAGATACCAAGAACTTGTTGCTAAATATTCCGTATCAACTTCACTGATAATAAAAGGTCTTGAAGTATAGATTGTTCGTACTGACGTTGGTTATCATCTTAATAACGTGTTATAGTATTCTTTTATTAGTCTTTAATAATATTATTTTTTACTGTTCAGTCAGTTGTTTGAGATATTCATTTGACGTGACTCTGTGCTTATGTAAAACATCATACTTTAAACGACAAAATTATTTCATTTATTAAAATTACTTTTACTTATGGATCTTGACATACTTTGAACGACAAAACTATTTTGTTCAATAATACTACTTCGTCTGATTTTTTTTTTTAATACATTTGACGCGAAACTATACCAGTGTATCCCTTCATACTTTGAACAACTCTATTATGTTAATCATTATTATAACTTTTACTGTGAAGTCTGTGTTTTGTTATATCTACTTTACGCGACTCTGCATTTATGTAAGCCGTCATACTTTGACCGACAAAATTATTTTACGTCTACCTGTGCGAATTTTTAATGTTTGTACTGAAAACCGTCCATCCTTTAGTTGTGACTTTTTATTTAACGCATCATGTAAATATAACGGAATTTGAGAGGGTATTTAATAATACTCTTGGTTCAATTTAACTGTAGTTGGTTAACCGTTAAAAATCTGATAATATAGCCCATATGACACAGATAGATTGAAAATGGCTTTGTCGTTGTTCCAGGTTATATCCAGCATTTTCTACATTAGAAAATGCCTGTAACAAGTCAGGAATATGACAGTTGATATCCATTCGTTTGATGTGTTTGGACTTTTAATTTTGGATTTTTCTTTTTGAATTTCCCTCGGAGTTCAGTATTTTTGTGTTTTTACTATATGGTACTGAACATTGGAATTAAAGTCCAGATGACACAGGTAGATTGGAAATAGATTTGTCGTTGTTGGTACTGAACAATGGAATTGAAGCTAACCAAATACTTCACAAAAAATTTGAAACCGCGTATTAAAACATTTGTAAATGAACCAAGGAGAAAGAATAAAGACAAATCCGAGAAACTGTGGACAAACAATAATGCGGAAAGTATTAACCATGTTTTTAAGGTTGCAATTAAGTGGAAACCCCAGTCTACTCCAGAGTTAATCAAAAAACTTTATGACTGTGTGCTGGTACAGTTTGTACACCTCAGAGGATGTCTTCATGACCACGGAGACTATGCATTAATATTCAGTGAAACACATTACAAGATCAGTGGCCAAATTTGGAGATGTAAAACAGAGCAAGAAAAATTGACAATTTTTGAAAATTTTCTCCTAGACAAGAAAAGAAAAAGAAAAATAACCATGATAAGTTCCTCCGATGGGAAATATTCTGTTGTAAACAAGGCCAAAAAAGAAACCTTGCCAAAGAAAACAGCCAGTAAACGAGAGAACCCAAAAACGATAACCACTCTGCTTTATTTATGTTGTAAATTATGTAATTCATGTATATATAGTCATTGATGTAATAAATAATTATATGAAAATATTTGTCACTTGTATTTGTTAGTAAGAATTTTAACAGAAAAACGAAATCGATACCAAACAAAAAAGGATAGTAAGATATACACAAAATAAAAGTAATATATACACACAGAATGTAGGAAAAGAATAAATTTTATTTCCCAAAGGGCATAAACATTAAAACATCAATTATTTTCACAATACAGTACACACAATGACATAAAAAAAAAGATTAATAAGATTTATTTGGTTCTTAAAGAATATGTAGAATCAATAGAATGTAATCCGGAAAGTAGTGATGAATCCGGAAACGTTTTTCTTTATATATAGATTTTCGACTTTCACATTGATAGATCCTCATAAAAATAAAAATAAATGATGACATTATGCGTTATTTTATCTATTTCATCGTATTATTGTACAATTTCACAGTTTTTCATAGTGGTTAGCATTTTTTGGGGTGTTCGGTGGTGAAAAGACCCACCCATCGAAAATAGCTTTGTTGTTGGTAGTCTAACAGGAGGGTCGGATAGCTTTACGTCAACAAACCCTGCTGACTAAAAAAAGTTAAACAAGTTGCTTTCTTTCAAAAAACAACACCTGAACCAGCTTTTTTTCTGTTATCGGTCAATGACGTTTGTTATAGACATAAAGCTGGAGGCACAAGTCATTATTTTCCCTTCAGAGCTTATTGAGTGTTTTCTTCTTTGTGTTCCCCAAGGGTGACTGGGGTATAGAAATATGGTCACTTGGTCTTCTCCCGACCGGCAGTAAAACGCTAGCCGAAGTGGGGCGTCAGTTTGGCTGTGCGGGATGTATCAAGTTCGCAGTCACGTCCGGTCAGAAGGGGGACGTTAAATCCGATGCCTCGTGTAAAGAGAGTGCCACGCTCTTTGCACGTTAAGAACCCTTGCAACAACTCTTTGAGGGGTCCGTAGGTGGCCTGTTGCAAGGCAAAATGTCTGTCCCTATCCAATATACCCTCCTTTTCCGGTGGCAGTCCAAATTTCTTCGACCATCATCCCAGATGGCCTCTATTGTATCAACCTACCTATTGTATTTATTGTGAACTTGTTCTCGTCCTGAATATGCATGACATATTTGCCACTGGACGTTAAGCAACCAACAATCAGTCAATATTCTTTGTGCATTCCCCAAGGGTGACTGGGGTATAGAAATATGGTCATTTGGTCTTCTCCCGACCGGCAGTTAAACGCTTGCCGAAGTGGGGCGTCCGTTTTGCTGTGCGGGATGTATCAAGTACGAAGTCACGTCCGTTCAGAAGGGGGACGTTAAATCCGATGCCTCGTGTAAAGAGAGTGCCACGTTCTTTGCACGTTAAGAACCCTTGTAACAACTCTTTGAGGGGTTCATAGGTGGCCTGTTGCAAGGCAAAATTTCTGTCTCTATCCAATATACCCTCATTTTCCAGTGGCAGTCCAAATTTCCTCGACCATCATCCCAGATGGCCTCTATTGTATCAACCTACCTATTGTATTTACTGTGAACTTGTTCTCGTCCTGAATATTTGCATAATATTAAGCAACCAACAATCAATCAATCAATCTCTGCAGCCATACCATCATTAAATATTTTTTGCACATATCTATACAATGCTTTCCTTTGTGTAAAATATCATTGAAATGAATCCAAACATTTGATCTTAATTGAAAAAAACACTGCAAAAAGGCGTATTTGTAAGTAGTAAAGCATGATGCAATAAGGACAATGTGCAATGCAGTAAATCCCCTTAACAATTAACTCATCATAGCTACCAGAACTAACTTTAATATATACGCCTGACGCGCGTTTCGTCTACAAAAGACTCATCAGTGACGCTCGAATCCAAAAAGTTAAAAAGGCCAAATAAAGTACGAAGTTGAAGAGCATTGACAACTAAAATTCCTAACCTACAGTTAAGGTAATCTATGCCTGAGTTCGAAAAAACTTAGTATTTCAAAAAAATCCAAAATTTGTAAACAGTAAATTGCACATTAAGACAGTCTAAAAACTTGGAAGTCCAATTGTGACCTTGAATATCAATAAGTGTCCAATTCTCTACATTTATTTTCTATGTACAAAGTGAGGACAAATTCAATATACATGTTAGCATATGGACTGTAGTGTTTTCACAAGAACGTACAACCTCTAAATTGGGTAATGTGACTGACCTTTGCCTTTAAAA
Source organism: Mytilus edulis (assembly GCA_019925275.1). Lineage (NCBI taxonomy): Eukaryota > Metazoa > Mollusca > Bivalvia > Mytilida > Mytilidae > Mytilus > Mytilus edulis. The sequence continues at coordinate 3,826,333 of JAHUZM010000015.1, read as the reverse complement.
GAGTTATCTTTCTTTGTATAGAATAGTAGTTGATAATATATGTTGGAAATTTGCCAGACATGACTATGATGTCATTTTCTATTTTTATTTGCCAATAACTTTATGTAAATAACTTCATTGAAATTTGCCAATATAAAATGTTGCTGATGAAGCTTTTTTTCCTTATCTTATCTAAAATGTTTTTAGATAATGTATGTTGGACATTTGCCAGACATGACTATGATGTCATTTTCTATTTTTATTTGCCAATAACTTTATGTAAATAACTTCCTTGGAAATTTGCCAATATAAAATGTTGCTGATGAAGTTTTTTTTTATTGTTTTATACAGTAAACAATGTATATTCACTTTTACTACCAACCAATCTTTACCATTCAATGATAACAAGCACTTTATTTTACATTTTAATATTTTATGATGTATTTAAAAGAGTAGTTATTGTTGCAAACTCCATTAGAAATTTGAATTGATATCAGTTTTGGAAAAAGGGAAACGGGGATGTGAAAAAAAAGGGGGGGGGGGGGTAAATTTTTCTCATTTCAGATTTCATAAATAAAAAGAAAATTTCTTCAAACATTTTTTTGAGAGGATTAATATTCAACAGCATAGTGAATTGCTCAAAGGCAAAAAAAACTTTTAAGTTCATTAGACCACATTCATTCTGTGTCAGAAACCTATGCTGTGTCAACTATTTAATTTTAGATTTAAAAAGTTTGAAGAAGAAATCTTTAATTGATTTGTAAAATCTTGACATTTGTTTTGTGTAAAAAAAAAACATGTAATGTCAAAAATTTGATCACAATCCAAATTCAGAGCTGTATCACGCTTGAATGTTTTGTCCATACTTGCCCCAACTGTTCAGGGTTCGACCTCTGCGGTCGTATAAAGCTGCGCCCTGCGGAGCACCTGGTTCTCTATATGTATCTGTTTGAGATATTGCTAAAACCAGAGGCTTCAAGGAGCTATTATCGCTCACTCATCTTCATTTGCCTATAATTTAGTAAATATAATGATTTCTAATCATATTCACATGTATGCATGTTCATTGTATTAGTAACTGATGCTCACATTTATATGTAAATGCACTGAGACCTTGCAGAAATTCTGCATTTATTAAAGCCTGGAGCTGTTTTATAAGCTTTGATCAAGATTGAACAATAAAATTCATATTGTAGATAGTATAAAGGAAACTAATCATACAATACTACACATCAATAGAGACGTATTCTACAAATAAAATGAAAATACAAGTTAAGGAGTAAGATGGATTTTAAAATACTCAATATCAATATTTCTGTATGTACGAAGGGTCCAACTTAAATAACATTCGAAGTAAGGTAACATTGAAATATTTATAATACCAATCTAGCATGATTTGGTGATTTAAATGTCACATCTTGTGGCCATCTAAAAGTTTCTTTGAAATTGCTCACCACTCTTGCCATTTAAGAATATAATATCTTTTCCTTGCTTCAAAGTCATTAATACTAATATATTGTAAAATATTTCTGTCTCCAAGCCAGAAACTCCAATGAACGAGGCACTATCCCTCATAGCATTCATAATGTTCTCTTCTGCAATAGCCAGCTGTGTGGATGGTGGTCTAACTCCAGTCTTGCTCATTTCCATTCTTTTATTTGTATTTTTATTTAGCACCCCGACACATATCGCGATATCTGCTTTATCACTTCTCATACAGACACCCAATCCATTAGCCCCCTCTGTTGTGGTTTTCCACAATAATTTTTCTTCTGATTTGTCTGATTTGAATCTAGTAGTGGCTAATTACTTTCTAATGGCACTGAGAGATGAAGTTAGTCTGTTAACAGTATTAACTAATCCAAAGCTTTCCTTTGAATATCATAAGAAACTTCTAGGTAAGTGAAGCCTTTCATCTAGTTGATCTCTTATAGTATTAAACAGAGAGATCTTGGTGTTCATCTGATTTTAATTTTTGAAGCCTCTTTTGCTTATGGAGGTTCATTATATGAATACGTTGATACCTTGAAACCAATGTCCTGAGCACACTTTCTAAAGAAAAAAACATTGAAACGGATGACCAAAACTTGGGGTGGCACATATTCAAGTATTAAAGCTGGATTTCCATCAAACCTAAATTCTCAGCAACTAACTAATGCTCTATGACAAGGTTTTCATCTGACATGTTATTTCATTTGTGTGTATATAATTGTTGACGTATGACACAATCATGTGCATGGAGAAAATCAATAAAGTTCAAATTGAATGGTATAAGATTTATATGCTTACTTATTTCAAGATATAAATGTGCCCACAAAATATTGAAATTACCATTAGCATTCATTTTCAGAACCTTTTTTTCCAATTGAGTTGTTACATCATTTATGATGGTATTTTGTTTTCAGAAAAGCACTGTCAATAACGCCATTATGTCTTCCAAATTCGAAGATGTTCCGATGCAGAATGCTGCCTGCCACCTTCCAGAGAATGGCAGTGGTTACCAGATCCTATTTTGGATTATACAGGAAAACACTATAAACCGTTTGAAGCAGTATTGGGTACAGTGACTACAGAAAAAGATAGACCCTCATTCATGAATCAGACGATAGCAGCAGTTGCTCAGGAACAACAAGTTAGTAAATTTATAAAATAAGTTGTTTGTTGTTCAATGTAAATCAGGAACAGGAATGTAAGGATTTTTCTCATCCTGGAATCTTCACCTTTATCTTTGTCAAACATGTGTGTGATTTGTAATATCTTGCTTAATATCTCTTCTCAGATGTAGATGTTTAATACTAAGTTATAACTCTGACGGTGTCTGACATGTAAAATGACAAATTTCTACCACTTGATGAATATATCTCTTTAATATAAATGGAATGAAATATTTACTCTTTTGCAGGGTTGTGAAAACAGGATACTTATTGCCCAGAATGTTAGATCAACAGTAACATGCACTGAATGTGACAAACCCAGATGTGTCTATTCCAAGTTAAAGTTGACTCCCAGAGATGTAAGAGCATTAAACACACCATTGAAAAATATGACTACACTTGTGGAGCAATTTTAGCACCTGAAGGTATAAATATTTGTTATTCATGTTCATTAATCCGACAGCAAAATAATTTTGAAAATTGGGACACTTGTCAGAACCAAAATTATTTGACAGTTCTAAAACACCATCAACACGGACCCAAACAGCAAACCATCCACAGATCTGCTCAGGACGAGCGAGCCATATCTGCCACTTTTAAATAGCCATCCACTTTAATGAATGTGGTAAATAATTGAATTACTATCCAGACTCTGAAGACACACATGAGAGAATACATTCTGATGATAAAAAGAAAAATTTAATGAATATATAAAATATTTTAATCAAATTCAACATTGCCAGGACCATACACCTTTTTAAAGAACTTTAATATCTGACAGAGGTCAACTGTTTATAAAGGCCATGGTACATGTTTATTTGTTTTATTTATTTATATAATGAATGTATCCTTGTACAATTTGAGCATATGCCTAGATCAGATCCTTGTTTGACATTAAATTATGATGAAACTTTGCCTAAAGGAATGACACCTTAATAATATGGAGTTGTTCATGTAGGAAAATAATTGCTCTCATATCATTGAAGGGAAATAATTCGACTTTAGACATTTCAGTTATTCAAGTCAAAGATTTGAATCTGACATTTAAGCATTGGTTCAATACTGGTACTACAGTTGTAAATATATTTTTCAAAGAAATTTTAATTTGAAAACAGAATACGTATGTCATGTATGATAAAGATTTCAAATCATTCAAATGAACACTTTAATGGTATATAGGATTATTTTAAATTTTGAAATTTGATTTTTTGCAGGTGATGTTCTACATGGGAAAGTATTTGTAAGACTTCAATTGTCATGCTCTAGCCACATTGAATTTGCCTTTTATGCCTCCAATATTGGTAGGGTGGATCTATGTGCTCATTGTGCTTCACCTGAAACGAAGAAGGATCAAGAACTGCTAAAAAAATTTAAAGTCGTATTACCTGTTTGTGGAGAGTGTATCCAAAGAAAGAAAGATATCCCCAAAAGAAATCCCAAAAAGTGAAATTTTGACATTCATATTTGTATTTTCAAAAGTACTTAATGAAGAGACTCTGACACCCAGAACCGCAACAGTTTTTCTGCTGTTTTATTGATTCATTGTTTGAAGTTCTGTCCGACATTTGTTTTATTTCTATTAATTTGTTTTCAATCTAGTCATTTGTTTAATTCAAAATTCATTAAAGCATTAAAATCTGTCTGATGTATTGATAAATAAGTGTCAAGGCTATTCCAACAAAGAATCTACCCCCTCATTACTCAGGACTTAAAAATCACTTTGTATCTATTGAGACTATATATGCATATTAGTTTAGTTTGTTATCTTTTAGCTTAAATAAAGTTCATTCTAATAATTTTATTAATATTGGTGATGTCCTCAATGTCAGAAGCAAAATCTGAGTCCTGAGCTGTCAGAGGGTAAATTGTTTGATGGAACATTATTCAGGTTGAACAACTACAGTACATGCATATATATATTTAAAACAGTTTGCTACTTAGTAGTCACTGTCAAAGAGGGAAAAAAATCACAGTCTGACATGAACAATTCTGAGATACAAATCCAAATAAAATCAAATAAAATTAATGTCAAGTTGACACCTGACACAGAGAGCTACAAACATTTAGACAATTTAACACGTACATTTAAGTTGCTACAGATGGCTATATATGCCAGACATACACATAATCGATTTGTTTTGCTCTGTTGGATATTAAAAAAATATCAAGATATAAAAAAAAAAACCCTACCTACCTACCCACCTACAAAAATGTGGGTAGGGGTTTGGGGAAACATACATTCTTTTAATTGTGGCCTGACGTTGGGCGCTTTAACGGATAATTAGTGATATACAAAATTTAGTCCTTGAATCTGTGATGAGTTTATTTTCGAGGCACCAGCCTGGCAAATTGCGCATCTTACTAGGTCTCGCATGGCGCTCCTTTGTCAAGACAAATATAGATAAACTATACCTGATTTTAGACAGACAAATTAAACTTGAGAATATCAATGGCCACCGCTGTTGCAAAGGGGCACTAAGTGTTGCCCTGGTCTGTCCTGTCCGACCGTGCATCACCAAAATTGGTTTTCGTTTTTTAACTTTAGTATGCCTCAACTAAATGCCATAACACTTATTCATGTAACAATGCTTACGACCGATAATTTAGCTAATTTTATTCTTGTGTTTTGTTGGAGCGCAGTCTGAGACCTATCTTTGCCAGTCAAGGGTTACGATCAACTCCAGTTCTCTTCACCCTTGGCGGATGAAGCCAACATTTTTGTCACGCCCATTCCGAATACATTATTCGTGACCAATGGTAGCACTTGGACTCTTCAATTTGGAGATGAAATCACGGTAGCATCTAGATTCTACACACTTGGTAAAATCAGAAACGAAAATATACATCAACATTTATGCATTTGTGCAAGAAATATACAAAGGAACTTTTATTAGTCGATTAAACATATCAAAATTGTCATTGAATGTGTTCGTATGTTTAGGGATGTAAAGACTTGTTGTACCAAAACACGTGGCAATTGTTTACAAACACTTTCTATATTTACGGCTGATCATGTAAAAGGCGCTTTTTGATTGGATGCAGCGAGTTTCGACTGCAATCAAAACTAGAGGCTCTAAAGAGCCTGTGTCGCTCACCTTGGTCTATGTTAAAATACAACATTGTACATAGATGGATTCATGACAAAATTGTGTTTTCGTGATAGTGATGTGTTTGTATATCTTACTTTACTAAACATTTTTGCTGCTTACAATTATCTCTATAACAGTAGTTTATGTGGAAAATGTTTGTGAAAATTGTTTAAAATTGACTATGAAGGGCAATAACTCCTTAGGGGGTCAATTGACTATTTTGGTCATGTTGACTTATTTTTAGTTCTTACTTTGCTGTTCATTATTGCTGTTTATAGTTTATCTCTATCTATAACAATATTCAAGATAATAACAAAAAAACAGCAAAATTTCCTCAAAATTACCAATTCATGGGCAGCAACCTAACAATCGATGATCCAATTCATCTGAAATTTCCAGGGCAGATAGATCTTGACCTGATCAACAATTTTACTTCCTGTCAGATTTGCTCTTTATGCTTTGGTTTTTGGGTTATAAGCCAAAAACTGCATTTTAACCCCATGTTCTATTTTTAGCCATGGCGGTCATCTTGGTTGGTTGGCCGAGTTACCGGACACATTTGTTAAACTAGATACCCCAAAGATGATTGTGGCCAAGTTTAAATTAATTTGGCACAGTAGTTTCAGAGGAGAAGATTTTTCTAAAAGATTACTAATATTTACGAAAAATGGTTAAAAATTGACTGTAAAGGACAATAACTCCTAAAGTTGTCAACTGACCATTTTGGTCATGTTGACTTATTTGTAGATCTTACTTTGCTGAACATTATTGCTGTTTACAGTTTATCTCTATCTATAATAATTTTCAAGATAATAACCCAAAACAGCAAAATTTCCTTAAAATAACCAATTCAGGGGCAGCAACCCAACAACGGGTTGTCCATTTTCATGTTTTTTTTTAAACAAAAGTTTGTTTCCAGTTTTTGGCAAAAATTGCTAAAATTGAAAGAAAAAAAAATGTTTTCATCTTGTCGTCAAAAAAAAATAGATTGTTGCGAAAAACAAAGTTTGCGAAGAAAAAAATCAATACCCCAGAAAATCATATGGTTGCTGCCTTAGACCTGTGAGTACCATCAATTCAGAAAAGAGATTGTTTTGGAGCACGACTGTATTAAAGTTGAATTTTCATGAATCAAATAAAGCGATGATTGCAATGACCCATGGGTTGAAAGGTGATAATTGTACAATAAAAGGTTAATGATAACTAATATGAACCATGAAGCTTTATTTTATATATTCCAGACCAATATTTGTTTATTGTTATAGAGGTATTCTTGAAAAGAAACCAGATGCATTGCAAGATTTCATTTTTTTTTTATCAGTTTGAAAAAAAATCGTACTAAAATGGCTACAAAAGTAATCATAAACCTTAAAAACTTTGGGAATGTATCTCTAACGATCATCTACATATTGTTGATCGTGTTAATATAACTGACGAATTCATTTAGGACAAGAAGACATGGAGTGACAATTATTTTTTTACCGCACACGGGGGCCAAGTTCAGATGGATATCTAGAGTAGATTGAATTGACATGGTCATATATAACACCCGTTATGATTGGATAAAGCTTTTCCGCCATTAACACTCGAGGAACCCTGGTTGTGGCAGGGTTCCTAGAGATCGACTCGATATCCCGGATGTTATGACGTCAATCCAATCAAATTTGAATGTAAACATATTCAGAGTAGGGGCCTTGTACTTCCGGTAATCTAGAGACCTTACTCTTCAAAATTATTTACCGTTCATATTGAACTCTAGTCAGAACTCTAGTTCCATCCGAACTTGGCCGGGTATAAATGCAAAATGAATTTGTCGTTAACAGTTTTTATGTTCTAAACAATAAGGATGTCTTATCAAAAGCTTAAAACATAGCCATATTGATATCACCCTTTTTAACTGTTGATTTTCAGTGCTGTACAACTTCTTTCCTTTTTTCACTTTCGATTGATTGATTGATTGTTGGTTGCTTAACGTCCAGTGGCAAATATTTCATGCATATTCAGGACGAGAACAAGTTCACAATAAATACAATAGGTAGGTTGTTGTAATAGAGGCCATCTAGGATGATGGTCGGGGAAATTTGGACTGCCACTGGAAAATGAGGGTATATTGGATAGGGACAGAAATTTGGCCTTGCAACATGCCACCTACGGACCCCTCAAAGAGTTGTTGCCAGGGTTCTTAACGTGCAAAGAGCGTGGCACTCTCCTTACACGAGGCATCGGATTTAACGTCCCCTTCTGACGGACGTGACTGCGAACTTGATACATCCCGCACAGCCAAACGGACGCCCCACTTCAGCAAGCGTTTTACTGCCGGTCGGGAGAAGACCAAGTGACCATATTTCTATACCCCAGTCACCCTTGGGGTATTTTCACTTTCGATCTTTTATATCTGGGCGTCACTAGCGAGTCTTGTGTGGACGAAGCGCGTTTTTTGGCGTATTGAATTTTAAACCTGATACGTTGTCCTATTTAGTTGTATTGTAGTCCTGTAATATTACGTTGTAATTTCAATGTTATGTTTAACATAGCCATTAAAGTGCGGGGAAATGCAGGCCACAAAACCAGGTTCAATCCACCATTATTATCATTAAAAATGTCCTATACCAAGTTAGGAAAATGGCAATTGTTATATCATTGTTCGTTTCTGTGTGTGTTGTAACATTTTAACGTTGTTTCCTTTGTGTGACGTGCCACGATACTTTTCGATCTCAAATTATGTATTTGGTTTTTAGCTCACCTGGCCGAAGGGCCAAGTGAGCTTTTCTCATCACTTGGCGTCCGGCGTCCGTCGTCGTTAACTTTTACAAAAATCGGCAGTAAAACGCTTGCCGAAGTGGGGCGTCCGTTTGGCTGTGCGGGATGTATCAAGTTCGCAGTCACGTCCGGTCAGAAGGGGGACGTTAAATCCGATGTCTCGTTTAAAGAGAATGCCACGCTCTTTGCACGTTGAGAAACCTTGCAACAACTCTTTGAGGGGTCCGTAGGTGGCCTGTTGCAAGGCAAAATTTATGTCCCTATCCAATATACCCTCATTTTCCAGTGGCAGTCCAAATTCCCCAGTCACCCTTGGATTACAGTAAATTTGAAGCAATACAAATCTTTAATGTAAAATGTGAAGAAAAAAAAAACCAACTTACATAAAGTATTCTTTTTATTAATGACAGAAATTTAAACTTTTCTATATGATTGTTTTATTTATAGGTTTTCGTAACAGAGGATGAACTATTTGAAGTTTCTTCAGATGAAGAGGTCAATGATGACGACGCAGCACATATTTCCTTGACAGTAGGAACAGTAGAGGCTGTGGTGAAAGTAGACCCATATTTAGCATGTCCAATTGCGTCTTGTAACAATGTAAAAATGGTCACTGTGAAAGGTGAAGATGACATATACAGGATGAATTGTAAAAAGTGTCATGGGACATTCAGGGCAAGTTCTTGTAATAAATACATTAGAGCTGTTATGGTTTTGAAGACAGATTCTGAATTGAAAAAGGTGGTGATGTTTTCACCTCAGATCCAGAAGATGTTCGTTTCTCGAGGTCTTGATTGCACAATCCTATTTGAAAAGATTGACATGATAATTTTTTTTTTTAACAATGTTGCCAGTGGAAATCAAATACAGATTGGTGAACAGCATAGTCCGAGAACTAGTTTGCAAGAGAGTGTATTAGTAGATTGTGCAAGACAGAGAGTGTTGATTGACATCAAAATTTTAATCTTTTAAGTTGCTGTCAAAAGTTATTTTAAACTAAGAAATATTTTAAACTTTAATTGCTAATTTATGCTATGTTTAAATTTTTCAAGATTAAGTTAAAGTACATGTAACAGATTTTTCTAAAATATCATAATTTGTATAACTTTGTTATATCTTCAACCTGAGGCAAATTGTTAGTCATGGTCGTGGTTCAAATAGACTAACAAACTCATAAATGTTTTTTTTTAATGTTTCATAATTTACTCAGTTGAGCATTAGTTACATGTTTTTAATATCAATATGTAATGTTGCAGCAATCAGCTATGGTTTAAAATGTAAACATTTATGTTGCAGCAATCAGCTATGGTTTAAAATGTAAACATTTATGTTGCAGCAATCAGCTATGGTTTAAAATGTAAACATTTATAATATTGTACTATCTTTATTGAATAATTAACAAGTAGCAGTTGAAGGGAAATGCTGCATTCTAAATTTGTGTTTTTCTAAAATCTTTTTCTTGCAACTTTAATTTGGCAATTAGATGTGTGTACAAAAAACAATACTATTTTATTAAACAATTTAAATATTTTTAAATGTGTTTTTCTTTAAAGAATAAAAATCATTCTTAGATCTTATTCAATTTACATTGTTTTTTTTTCTTATTTAAAAATAAGATTACATATTAAATAAAAATTATTAAAGTTTTAAAAGTACATTTGTGGTTTTAAGAAGTTTTTATTTAAAAGATAATTGAAGGGTTTTAAAATATTTGCTAGGGAAGTACATGATTGTTTAACTTCTTAAAAATATGTGTTCTTTGAAGTATGTTTCTGAAGAATGTATTTGGTAATGATTAATCATAGCAAATATTTTCAGACTTGAGTGTATATATTTATGAATATGTAATATAGACTTTTTTTTAAACTTGCTTTTTTCATTAATAAATGCATGGTTTTTAAGTTTTTGAGTAAACTTTGATTGGAATTTCTTTAAAAGAATCATACTCTTTTGTAAATATTTTAAGAGCTGTAAATTTTATAACTGGATTACAAGAATAAAAGTTTATTGCCTAATTATGATTATTTTGTTAGAAAAAAGGATTTCTTCACTGTCAAAAAAAAAAATATTTGCCAATTAATTACTTAAACACCTTTCTAATTAAAAATTTCAAATTTCAAAATCAAAGTTTGTTCAAGTAATATCTTTGCATGTAAATTATACATTGTATGTGTCTGAAAGTTTCAAAAGATTCTTAATTTTGAAAGGTTATAAGAATCTTTATTATTTTGTTATACCTGAGCTTTTGTATTATTATAAATAAACTTGCCATGTTTGTTTAAAATAAAATGTTATTGATATTAAATTGCTTTGTTTTTTGCATTTACCTTTTCTTTCACTTAAAAGATTTAGGAAGATGTGGTGTGAGTGCTGATGAGACAACTTTCCATTCAAGTGACAATTAAAAAAAACATTATTGGTAAATATACGTCCTTCAACACGACAAACTAGAAGCACCAAGAAACTTGACATTGAATGACATATATAATTGGACATTGCTTTCTCTAGATTCAACTGGTTTGTGTTAAAAAAAAAATCAATATTGGAAATCAATTTTAACTTTTCATTCAAAACAGAATCACTTTAAAATTCAGAAGATGTGGTATGCATGTCATTGACACAACTCCCTTTCAAGACACAAAGTGGTACAATGAGGCAAATTGTAAATTTACAGGTTACATTTTTTCTTTCAACACAAACCATCTCAGTGATCAGTAGGTTATACAGTGCACCCAAATGACTAGATTAGAATAAGAGAAGAAGGATAGGTCAATATAAGAAACCTACAAGGCTACTTCGATTCAATTTAAATATTTAGATTATTCTAATGAAATAATCAAATGTCAGAGAGAATATGTGTTTTTAAAGTGGTAGGAATACCAAAAAGAACTCAAGATATTTGAAGTAAGGAATTGCAGGTTAAATTGTAGCCTCCAGTATTTGGCTCACTAACTGCATTCTACTAAGGGTACCAAATAAAATTGAGAATGGAAAAGGGGAATGTATCAAAGAGACAACAACCCGACCAAATAAAAAAAAAACAACAGCAGAAGGTCACCAACAGGTCTTTAATATAGCAAGAAATTCCCACACCGGGAGGCGTCCTAAAACACTGTTATAACATATTCAATTAACATGCTTCTGACTAAAACATGTGCTTATGAACAAACCTGTTTTAAATTTTTTTATATACATGCCATAAAACATTAATGTAACTATACAATGTTAAGGACACTTTTTTAAAAGTTAAAGAAATAACATGTTCAATTATAAAAAGAAACACGTACTTACAATGTATATGTGAATTTAAAACAAACTCATATTTAACAAAGGGTATTCAGTGATAAATTCAGTTCGTAAATGTTAATTTTTTAATTAAATTTCAATTTTGTTTGTTTATTTGTAAGAACTTAAACTTTTCATAGCACAAATTACATAACTTTAAATTGGAAATGCTTACAAGCCTAAGCATCACTAAAATATTGCAGAGCTGGTGTAAGGATCTTAAAAATACAATAACAAGTTCTTATTCAAATAACTATGAACATACACTACAGCTCGGGTGGATTCTGCTTTGTCTTCCACCCACCAAAAGAGTGGGCACCGGGTGGGCAAAAATTTTACTGTATCCATTCTGCCCACCATAAGGAGTGGGAGTGTATTTTCTTTTGTTTAAACTAAAAAAACATGCAAGTAGAACCACTTGAAAAAAAAGACATTACAGCTACTGTGGGCACGGAAGGGCAGGTGGAAAAAGCAAAATCAAACACAGGTTGTTGTGTTTCTCAAATTCCAATAAAAACAGCTATTAAGTTTCACATATTGCACTTTTTTTTAAAAGCACAAAAATCTTAAACTTTTTTTAAGCCTAGAAACTATTAACTCTTTTCTTAAAATACCAAACATGCATTTTGGGTTTACGATTGCATTTCTTTTTTTAAAGAAAGCAACTTGTATATATATTTACCTTCCTAAAAGATGCAATAAATATCCTGGTGCAGCCAAATATTTCATTAGTCATATTTAAGTTATCTTGAATGCATTAGTAAGATCTTTCAAAAAGAAAGATCCTACATTTTATTTCATGGAGATTGGATGTATATTTTTGAGGTACGACATTTTGAAAGTGTTGAATATGTTGTATTTTTAGACCGTTTCTATGATAACTTTAATACAGTAAGATGGCACTGAAAATAGTTAAAAAGCAAGATTCAAATAATGAAAATAACAGAACTTTTTAATGCCTCAACCTATTGATATAAAGAAATATAAGAACCTTAAATGAGTATAAGAATTTTTTCTTTGTATTAAAATTGAAAAAAAATAACATAGTTACCATGGTAACGAAACAGAAAAATATGAAAATAACTGCTTTGAAGGCTTTTAACTTGCAGTAGTATCTACATAAGTCAGCTTTTTTTATAGGAATTGTTAGTTTATTGATAAAACAAATATAAAGGTTCAATTTCTGCTGTTAAATTTTGATATTTGATTATAAAATTTTCAGTTACCGTGGCAACAGAAAGCATTATTTCGTATTTTTGTGAAAATTTCTTCTCAAATGATAAAATTCAAAATGTGGTAACTTTTCTGTAACTACAAAACATTAGCACTGTTTTTATGATAATTTTAGAAATAAAAATGCTTATTAAGTATAATAATATCGTCATACATCTCTAATGAATCTAAACAGCTAGAATATAAGAAACACGGACTGATTGACATTTATAGATACAATTGTTGTATTGAGTTTGCTTATTGTTGAAAGCTGTATCAGTATGCGGATAAATCTCCGTCACTGACTCCAGTAGATGGTGGATGGTTTTCCATTTGCAAATACTTAATATTTAAAAAACTCTTTTCAAAGCAAAACCTAAAAAAAATGCATATCAAAATCAGAAAATTGAATTACCAATTGTTAGTAAGAAAAACTTCACAACACTATCAACAAAGACACAAGACTTTAACATTTAGTTAGAACTAGAGCAGTAATTTCTATATTTGGTAGTGATTGATTGCAAACATTTTTTTCCAGCTTCCATGATCGAAGAGAAGAATCATTTGGTCCGATTTACTTTCTGCTTTAACGTTCTAGTTTGGATTCCTTTTGTTATTGAACTTCCAAAGAAAGTATCTGAGTGATCCTATCATAATTTAAAGCTAGTTAACAACAGGCCATTTGTAACCTAGTAAAAAATGTTGATTGGAATGTCCTCAATTTAAACTTTACAGATAACTACTCATGTGTGAATCAAAATGAGACTCAAAGTGCCTTTTGGGGCCACAATCAAATGACCATTCCCCCTATCATGACTCATTATTAATGTCCAAAGTGCTAAATAAATATTCAGGAGGTCCTGATATTTGAACAGTCTTGTATGTATCTTGTTTTTTTCAATTTCTTAATTGTTTTGAGTAAACATTGAAGGACAAAATGTCTTCTTGTGTTACGTGTACAATTTTAAAATGGCTGAATCTTGTTCACAATTTAGGTGGTAGAAACCAGTTTTTTTACACTAATTCACGTGCTAGTGTAGGCCAAATTAAAAAAAAAAAATCTGAAAATAAATCTGCAAGATTTAAACATGCTTTGATATTTTTTTTGGAGTTCAGAATTGATAATAAATGACAGTGAAGTAAGTACTTCTGATCAATGTTTTTACACGGTTTCCTTATCCCGCATTAAATATAAGACAAGATGATCATAGAAACTGTAGAAGATATTCTGTTGTTTGCTCTGCTCATCTATTCATGTATAATACAAGCCACTTGCCACATGCCAGGCATTTGGAACTGAACCAGAATGACATAATTAAATTGAAATCAGTCTTAGCAAAAAACTTTTCCAACTCTGAGATACAGAAAATTTCCCGTCTTTCAACAACAAGAGTGAAAGTTTACACAGTAAGGTATTTTCATTTGCACCAAAAAATACTATTTGGACAAGAAATTTTGAAGGTTTATGTCATTCTGCCGTCTATTCCTCATCTATGGGAAATCCTGTATATTACTTGCAAGCGCCATAGGACTGAAGTACAGAAAGACGGATCCATTTATTAAAAATATGAGACTGTGGGACAAAACGGGTAAATATCACACACTCAGAAAAACTACTCGTCAGTACAAGTTTATCAGATTTAAATATAGGCGAAACAAAGGAAACAGGAAGTTGATGACAAACTCATTATTTAACTGTGCCAATGAAAACATAATTAACGAACATCAATATGCTAACAGGAGAGACTTTACCTGAAGTTACAATATACACTTTGAGTATCCATAGTGCAACAAACATTCTGCATTATTTTTGCAAATCTTGCGCCTGTTATTTACACTTAGTGTGGTTCTAAAGATAAATGTTCTTTCCTTACACATAATTCATTGTGACAAACATGTGAAACATTCAATTTATGATCCATTGGTTTAAAATTGTCATTCATAAAATAGCTGAGTCTATGGGCATAAATTTTATTTTTTCCCCCTCTAAATCTCGTTTCATAAACTCCATAGCCTCTTTTCTGTTGATCTGTCCAGATCAAACATCCACTAACATAGATAGTAGAGAAAAGCTTATTTTTTTCAATTTGTGAAAGGTTACATTTAAAAAAGTAAGACATTGGATTGTGTCAGAGCCTGAAAATATTCAATGCAACAGAAATGGGTGGATCATGCTTGTAATGTGAAAGGTTGTTAAGTGGGATATTGTACAATAGATGGCAATTAAAAAAATAAGAAGTATATGTGAAAACGGTGGTGAAAAAGTGTTTAATGATGAGGGTTCGACTATTCAATATTGCTGCCAAAAGGATCCCGAGGGAAACACTACAAACCAAACAAGTAGGAGTATCTGGCCTTTGTTAGTCTTGTATTATTTTATTTTAGTTTCTTGTGTACAATTTGGAAATTAGTATGGCGTTCATAATCACTGAACTGGTATATATTTGTTTAGGGGCCAACTGAAGGACGCCTCCGGGTGCGGGAATTTCTCGCTACATTGAAGACCTGTTGGTGACCTTCTGCTGTCGTTTTTTTTCTATTGTCGGGTTGTTGTCTCCTTGACATATTCCCCATTTCCATTCTCAATTTTAAGTAATTAGGATTAATGCTGCATATCTGTTTAAATTGGAGTTTTATTATAAAATATGAGGCAATTACGAATATAAATAAATCAGCAAATCCTTTTTATATCTGTGTTCAGAGTGTAAAATGGCATCCATTTTTCTAAATTAGCATATATATTTTTATTGGGCGTTAAAGGCAAATATTTAGCCTTGGGATGTTTTCTGCTCTTTCGTAAAGTTATTATCTATTTGACACATTCTTAATTATATTCTTTATTCTTAAAAATTCATACAGATAACAAAAGGGTACCAATTTAATTCTATGTTATAATTTTGACAAAAGGTTAAAATTAATATTAGTTTGCAATAATGATGATGGTCGGAGAAATTTGGACTGCCACCGGGAAAAGAGGGTATATTAGATAGGGACAGAAATTTTGCCTTGCAACAGGCCACCTACGGACCCCTCAAAGAGTTGTTGCAAGGGTTCTTAACGTGCAAAGAGCGTGGCACTCTCTTTACACGAGGCATCGGATTTTACGTCCCCCTTCTGACCGGACGTGACTGCGAACTTGCTACATCCCGCACAGCCAAACGGACGCCCCACTTCATATGGTATGACCGTTCATTAAAAAAATATAGGTAATTTTATTATTTTAAATGTAAAAACACTAGTACTACAATTGTTCAAAGAACCTTACATTTTATCACATTCCGTTTCTGGAAAGGCTGCCAACACCAAAATTGTGTAAATGACTAAGAAACTAAAGCGCCTTTGGTTTGCTGCAATTGAACACCACCCTTCCACAAATCGGCAAGCGTTTTACTGCCGGTCGGGAGAAGACCAAGTGACCATATTTCTATACCCCAGTCACCCTTGGGGATTGAAAGTATCATAAGATTCATCCTAAGTTATTGATAAAACCGATTTATAGGATCGAGTTAGGACACTATTAAGTTGCGTCTCTAGGCGATCTCAAACGCATCTTATGTAAGGACGTCCTAAACATATCCTTATGTGCGAAAGTCTAAATAGTTAAAGTAATTGTTTATGAAAACATTTATTAGAGACGAAACCAATAAATAAAAATATTTATAAAATTTTGTAATAACATGTATTTAATTAAATGCATGATTTCAAATGTAATTATATAATAATGATTAAATTATGGATGTAACGCGTCTTCTGATTGACTGACGTTACTTTGTTATGAGCCATAGACATACATTAGTCATGTGACCGTGACGTCATCAACGTTTTTTCATAGTTTTCTATGTTTTAAAATGGAATTTAGGATAAAATTATTAGAAATGACTGTAATATTTTTTCTGTCTATGAAAAAATAACAAAAAATGTGAAGCACACTGAATAACGTGCGTAAAATTCCATTCTCAAATGAGAAAACTCTCGTCTATTTCCATCTGACCTTCTGCTGTACTCACGGTACACATGCTCACAAAACATTTCACGAATGTAACTGGCCCAATTCACGGCAGTGTTCTCGTAATCCATGTTAGCAGTTTTTGGACTCATTGACCAACTATGGCCTTCTAAATAGTATTTCACGAAAAATATGAGATCTCGGACATTAAAGGATGAACGTTCAAAGAAACTCGTGACCATTTTTACACCGAAATGTAAATCCATTTGGTTTGTTGCTTCTTTTGTTAATTCGGCAGATTTGGGGACAAACTGAACATTCAAGATCTTCAATTAATACCCTTCTATGTAACCATTCGAATACAAAATGATTTGATGAGCGCAATAAATTGGTAAAACTCCAAATATTGTCAATATCAACAGCATCATACTTTGAATATCTTTACTACCTTCTCCGTGTTTTTTCCTACGCCGCGTGTCTTGTGCCATCTTCATCAATGAATACGTACTGCAACGTGTTCGAAAACCGGTGAGAACCTTTCTAACCAACCAAACTACCCAACAGACCAGACCAGACACCAACAACGAACCAAAGAGAACTTCACAGGAAATATAAAAGCTCCGGATAAATTAGTATTGCTATAGTACTGCTACAACAACTGCATATCACCAAGGCATAGTTTCTAGGTCGGCACCAAGTTTCTTTATATGTGTGTATGTAAGTCGGATCGGCTTTTTATATGTAATGTTATCAATTATCAGCTCAGTTTTATGTTCTGAATGGAAACACAAAATCGTTTCTAGTGTATAACTTTATTAACCAGACATAATATTAAAAACAACTGGACCATGGATTAACAGCAATAAATCTCTTAAAACAACAATCAACAATTAACAATAGCCCGTATAGACTAGACAAACGGATAATAATACTCTAAAACAGTTACTCCAAAAATCAACATTCAGGAAACAGATTATATCAGCAACTCTCCATACCAATACATGTAAAATACTACACAAATAAACACGTCACTATTTTCGTAACTTTCTTTTTATATTATTGAAAGATATATGAACAGCCACCCTAACTATTCCTTTTTTTTTTATTTAAGGTTAAAATGTATTACAAGACTTTATTCTCAAGACTTGGAATCTTTAGAAAACAAGAACGCTAGTAAATTATGCCTCCGTTTAAACTAGAAACTGGAACAATTATATATGAACTGCATAAATAGTTATATTGCATATAAAATGCAATAAACAGGAACTTAAAATGCTGCTTTAGAAAAACTGTACCTTGAAAGTTATAAGACGAAGTTTATTTTACTGCTATCCGAACTAGGGACAAGCTGGAACTGACGTAAAATACTATCCATCTTACGCTAGTGTTGCTATTTCGCGTGAGAGAAATTCCAGATATGGGAGGGAAATCAATGACGTAATAAGGAAACTTCCTTCTGAGGCATATATCTTTGCACTTAACGTCTTAGAAACACGACGTCATACCAGCCCTATTACTGTGAAAAGGTGAGCAAAGTCGGTCCAAAAATAGTTCATAAGACGATATTACAATAATCCGAATAAAACTCTATTCTACATAAATCTTACATAAAATGTTCTAACATATATCTCTATATTAAAAAAAAATATGGTCAAGACAGTCTACAAATTATATTATTTCTCAGCCTTTCCACTATTTTTATCACAATACGTGACTTCCGGTTAAAGCCAAAGTGAAAGTAACGTACATTTTATTACAAGCTACCGGTCATAAAACCATGCTTTCTGTTATCCAGGAACTTACAATATAAAAACATTTATACAATACAAGGGTAATTATGACATAAGATATACACACTCTTTGCTATATATAATAATACTAAGTACAGTCGTGGTAGAGATATAGACAAATAATGTCAACCTAATTAAATTAAAACATGTAATCTCCATAATTCATAACTTTTTTACAAGGTTTGGTAATAATACTTCCCAAACAAGTGAACAATATTAATAAAAATTTACGCACATCTGTTTTCAAAAATCGTCACATTACCCCCTCCTTACAAAAAGTGCTCGGCCCGACCGTGGGTTATATACAAACAAATACGGTTGCTGTCACTACTTCATATCACATAGATAAACTTTGTTATACATATACATAGTAAATAACATTATGACAATTTTAAGAGATAATAAAATAATACTATTTGACCTATTTTGAATTTGTAATGGTTTCCACTATTAATTATATCCACCCATATAATACATTTAAACTACAATTTTCTTTATTAATCCCCCCCCCCTTTTTTAAACTTAAGTTATACAATTTAAAATAGATATTATAAATGTATATAAGTTCTTTAAGTGATTTCGTGATAAGCATATCACTACTAGAGTGTTTACAAAGTATCTTCTTCATCTGGATAGTTGTTGAGATCTTGATGTTATATAAAGTTACTAATGTAATTATAAACCAAGTATACAAATCAAATATAATAAGCACTTGCATTATTACATTTAAATTTTTTTTATACAGTTGATTCTACAACTATGACATTTCTATAACAGAAAAACAGGTAACTATTTCAAATTTTAAACTTTTAAAGCATAAAATACAATTTATAATAGCATATCAATTTCAGATATCTTACCCATGTTTAATCGAACGATAGACTGGGTCTACAACCAACACCAATACTACAGGTTTGGGTATCTGTGGTATTGATCTCCTTATAATTAGGATCAGTAACTTAGGTCGAAGTCAATTCGTATACATTTCCGTCCGGTAGGGTGTCTCTCTCTAACTTCTGCATACAAGCAAACCCTACCGGAACAAAACGACGAGTACGTTTAGAAGACATTTTGGCCATGTTCCTAATATCTCGGAGAGCGGGACAGGAGTTGACATAAGAGGATGGTGCACCCGCAAAGCAAAACCTCAGATCCTGCATCTCGAAATCATATGTAGTTCGTTCAACAGGTCTTGCAGCCGGGATTATCTGAGCGGGAACAAAGTCCTCCTGGCGGCAAGGAAATCTGAAGAGGGAGACATGAGGGGAAACGGAATAGTGGACGGTACAGTAGACATGACAGGAACGGAGTAGGAACGAAAGACATGATAGGAATTGAACAGGAACTTGACGGTGCAGTAGACATGACAGGAACGGAACAGGACCTTGACGGAACGAACATGACAGGAACGGAACAGTTGACATGACGAACGATACAGTAGACACTTCAGGAACAGACCCAGAACTTAACAGGACGGGAGACGTGACAGGAACCGAACAATTTCCAGTGGACACACCTGGAGTATTTGAAGTACACACGCCGGACACATCGCTCAATCCAGCCGCTGATAATACAACATCTAATAAAGACCTGCCGGGCGATCCCTGCATCTCCATCAACTCGATATCTAGCTCTTCCCAGTCTGAAACGTCTTCCGGCAACCCATCTGTTATCAGCACCTTCCTTGAGGGAGGACTGAACAAAGATTCCTCCTGCTCAGTCAGTGTCTCATCTGGCACAGGTACTGCCCAGTAATCAATGTTTGGTAGTGCCTCCCCAATCTCTGATTCCATCACAGGACATTCTGAGGGACGGGGTCTCCTCGTTCTACCGGCACTGACTGGCGACTGTCCTGCGGGTGACCCTCTCCTCAACACAGGATGCACACGCTGGATGTGGCGGTGCATTCGGTCTGGCTTTTGTCTGGGGAACGACACATCACATCCAACAAACGGGCATACATCTTGTGGTTCATGAACATGTTAGTAACCGGGCAGCGGTTGGAAAACTCACAGGACAATTTGGGCTCTGGTAGACAGTAAATGGCACCTGAGCTCGCAGCATATTAATCTGCAATAAATAAAATGTATATCCTATTAAGAATTAGACACATAAAAATCATGGGGAGCTGCACCTTTTTATCGCAAATCGGAAGTTCATGCCACTGCCAAGCAACAACACAGACATACACAATAAGACAAGACGCGCTACAAAACCAATTCCAGCTATTTTAACACAAAAATTTGAACCCGGAAGTGTATCCGTTTATATATATATATACATGCATACTGTTATACCACTGTCCCAGGTTAGGGGAGGGTTGGGATCCCGCTAACAGGTTTAACCCCGCCACATTATTTATTTATGTGCCTGTCCCAAGTCAGGAGCCTGTAATTCAGTGGTTGTCGTTTGTTTGTGTTCCATATTTGTTTTTCGTTCATTTTTTTACTTTAATAAGGCCGTTAGGTTTTTTTTTCGTTTGAATTGTTTTACATTGTCTTATCGGGGCCTTTTATAGCTGACTATGCGGTATGGGCTTTGCTCATTGTTGAAAGCCGTACGATGACCTATAGTTGTTAATGTTTGTGTCATTTTGGTCTTTTGTGGCTAGTTGCCTCATTGTTGGCAATCATACCACATCTTTTTTATACACAACAAATAGTAAGCTCTGTCCTTGGGGAAAAAGTCCTGAATTTCAACTAACTGCTTCAAGAGATATCTATAACCAGCTGGTGAATTCACCCTGGAACGGTTTTAACCGGTCGTGATGTACCACTTTAATTTTGGCTCCGTCCCCTTTTGTACATTATACAGTAAACCTGATAATACCCCTATTTTTAAATAGGGACCCATATCTTCTTTTTATACCTTCCATCGGTCTTGCAACTTAGGACTTAGTCCTTTCTTTCTAAGTTTGATATTGAGCCAAACTGGTGTGCCCACCGTGTATTTATTTTTTAAAGATATGAAGATCATATTGCGTTTTCTGCCTCGTGCTAGCTACAGTATTTTGTCTCTAGCCTTTAAGTGAATCTTCCAAAGGCTTTGCTGTACTCTGTCGTCGTAACCATGATGTTCAACTCGTTCTGCTTCATCCGGTGATAGACCGTATAATAAGTCAATCGAGAGCTGCGCCTCTCGTCCATGCATCATTAAATTTGGAGTATGTTTAGTACTTTTATGAACAGAGGATCTATAGGCTAACATAGTCAGGGAAAGACATTCATCCCAGTGTTTTTGATCTCAGGAGATAACTTTGGACAACATGTCTTCCAAATTCCTATTGGACACCTCCACCTTGAGGATGGAAACTGGTGGTGCGAGTTTTGTCTATTTTATAGATCTTACACATTCTTTGAAATCACTTATGATTTTTTTTTGTGAAAAAGGCTACAGCTAATGAAAAATGCATAGAAACAGAGACATATAATACTGTTTCCTGCAATCTATATTCGAAATTTAGCCATTTAGAGGCACACTACCATTCCAGAAAAGGATAATACCAATACATAATTAAAGACAATAGTACGTAAATAACTTGATAAACTTAATACTGACAAAAGTATCTTATATATTTTGCAAAATTCAAATCAATATTAAACACTTGTGCATAGAAAAGTAAATTTATGAATCATGTATCATTGAATTGAAAATTTAGATTATCTTTATTCTAATACTATACATTTTCAATGGAGCTGAAAAGATATTCAGTTATTGTAATCAGCTGTAATCGATTACAGTTTGCAGTGTAATCCTATGTAATCAGTAATCATGCCATTTCTGATTACAAGAAATCCTAATGTAATTGATTACATTGCAAAAAACAGGTGTAATGATTTCTTTTAGATTACTTTAAGATTACATTCATATGATTACTTGATGATTACAAATTTTGTATATATATGAAAATAGTTTTTGATACACAAGATGAAAATAAGAAAATGTTTAACTTGAACGAAAAATCATGAAAAAAGTATTCACAATGATGGGACCTTGTTTAATGTAATAAATTGTATTATCATATACTTTGACTAAATAACATATGATTCTAACTGTCTGATTATAGCATTAAATTAACGTAAATTCCTTATTTTTTTAGTTGGTGCTAAGCGGGCTGATATGAAAAGTTTTTATCACATGCTTCGATTGTTATCACATGCCTTTCCGTAACGTTATCGCATGGCATTCCGGTAAATATCTGCTTACCCTTCCGGAGCACCTGAGATCACCCCTAGTTTTTGGTGGGGTTCGTGTTGTTTATTTTTTAGTTTTCTATGTTGTGTTATGTGTACTATTGTTTCTCTGTTTGTCATTTTCATTTTTAGCCATGGCGTTGTCAGTTTGTTTTAGATTTATGAGTGTGACTGTCCTTTTGGTATCTTTCGTCCCTCTTTTTGCCATGTGATTATGGACTTTCCCAATTGATCTTCCTCTAAGTTCAGTATTTTTGTGATTTTACTTTTTTTTTAATGCTACGTTTTTAGTGGAAAACATTACAAAGTAAAGTACAAAACAATTATTTGGATACTTGAAAAGTTTATTGTGTAAAATCATTAAAAGAACAACAAAAAAACCAAATTATTAAATAAATGCATTTTAAAAAGTTTCAAACACAATTTAGAAAGTTACTTCAAAAAAGTTGACTTTTCGAGTGTTCATTATTGATATTGTTGAAATACTTTTTTTGTCGATTTGTACATATTTAGATATTTTTCTTTTCTTTTTGGATATATGATAAAAAGATTTCGTATCGAATGTACTAAATTTGGGGTCCGATATCCGTGAACTTTTCACTCTTTGAACTTCTTTTTTTTTTGAATCACGTAAAAGAATAAATATACGAATCTTGAAAATTGGTACCGTTGATTTTATTACAGTAGTTACCAGTAGTTTCAGAGGAGAAGATTTTTGTGAAAGATTTTTAAGATTTACGAAAAAGGGTAAAAAAAATGACTATAAAGGGCAATAATTCCTACAGGGTTCAACTGACCATTTTGGTCCTGTTGACTTATTTATAAATCTTACTTTGTTGAACATTATTGCTGTTTACAGGTTATCTCTTTCCATAATAGTATTAAAGATAACCAAAAACAGTAAAATTTCCATAAAATTACCAATTCAGGGGCAGCAACCCAACAACGGGTTGTCCGATTCATCTAAAAATTTCAGGGCAGATAGATCTTGACCCGATTAACAATTTATCCCAGAGTCAGATTTGTTCTAAATGCTTCGGTTTTTGAGTTCTAAGCCAAAAACCGCATTTTACCCCGATGTTCTATTTTTAGCCATGGCGGCCATCTTGGTTGGTTGACAGGATCACCGGACACATTTTTCACTCGATATCCCCTAATGATGATTGTGGTCAAGTTTGGTAAAATTTGGCCTAGTAGTTTCAGAGAAGAAGATTTTTGTAAAAGTTAACGCCGGACGACAGCTAAAAAATGACCCAATTGCATCAAACCAAACTCTACATTGAATAACACTAGTACTGGTAAAGACCCGAGAGACCTTGCGACACTGGTAGAGTCTAGAGAGGTCTCAAACGGAAGAGGAGACACCTACGTCATTTTGAACCATGCTCAGCCTCTTTCTCGTATGCATCAGACCGAAGCGGTGACCGCCTGACAACTTTACGGAAATATCAAAGTGATTGTAAATAAGGACGCTGTGACGGGAAACTTATAATATCCGTGTTTTAAAGATTTTAATGATATCAAGCCAGTCAAGTTCAAACTACTATCACGTGGTACAATTCTCATTTACATATTATGAATATTAATTAGCAAAACCACTACTAATTTCTGGCTATGTATAAAAAAAACCAAGATTTAACCAAAGATGTCAAATATTAAGCATAGGCAGATCCATGTCCCCACCCTTTTTGGGTGAAAAAAAATGATTGACTATAAAGGGAATCCCTGAAGCATATATTGAGCAGGCCCCTCTTACATAAATTTTTTCCATACCTAATAACTCATATTCTATATACATGTATAGAGAGACTGCAGGTATTTTAAACACAGAAATCTTGAACCTGTAACATTACACAAAAATTGACTTTCTTACTGTACATTTATTTCCTGTGCATGAGGCAGATGTGAATATATGTTGACCCGAGAATATAATTTAATATTTCATGAGGGCTCTGCCGGAGGGAAATATTATTTTTTAAGGGTGAACACATCTTCATATCTTCCGAGGCCAAGGGAAATAAATGTTTTATTCCACTGATAATGCTTTGTTTACTATCTGAACTTCATATCCCATTTTCATGCTTAATAACATTTATTTGATTCCGGAATATGTTGAAACCTCAATGAGACCCACTCTACATGATATTTTCCTGGTTACTATTTGCTTCATCCCTTTCAGATGTCAGATGCAAGTGATACAGATTCAGAAGATGCAGAGTGCTTCCTGTCTGTGCAAGAACTTAAAAATTGGAAGGTAACTGATCTGAGAGAATGACTTCGAGCAAAAAATTTGAAAATTAGTGGAACCAAGGAGACTCTTGTAAATAGGGTATATAGAGCATTGACATCTGGTCAAGAATCTGGTGAAGATGTTGGGATAGATGCAGTCACATGTAATATTCAGGATTTTGAATTACTCAAAGATTATTGGAAAAAAATAGAAACACTTGATATTCCACCTCTACAAGTAAAGGATGTAGATAACTACTTTCACTATCAAAAGAATCCTACAACTGGGACTAGAATAAGTTTTGATAAACACACAAAAGATTTGCAATGAAAATTTCATTTATGATATATTTTATAATTAAATAGATGTAGACAGTGATCATTGATATTTTAAGGCCAATTGCCATCAATGAGACTAAAGGTTCAGGTTGGAAATTCTGGCCAAATGTCTACCTTTTACTCATTACATGTGTGTCTTTAAAAAAAGACAGGGTATATTTTATCTTGACATTACAATTGCAAGGCAGGTGATGCTGGTTTTTGTGCACATGTTAGTGCTCTTTTATATACATTAGAGAAAACAAAAAATTCATGTTCCAGTGATGCTTGTCAGTGGGATCGTCCCAGACCTATAGCAAGAAAACCAAGTCCAAAAAGAGTCAAAGATATAACATTTGCAAAAACCGATAAAGATAAAACTGATAAAGTAAAACCATATCCAGGAGCATATAAACAAAGTTCTTGTGACAATGATGAAAACGAGTTCTTAAGTGAAATATTAGATGGACTTGAGGATATTTATCCCACATGTGTTTTATATAAAACCTTAAGGACAGAATGCTCAATTGATAATATTTAGATACATACAATCCTCAATTTGTGTACCTTGATACAGTTGACTTAAATTCTGAATCTTCTCAACATTTTTAAATGATATGGTCATCACCATGGATACATCAAAACAGCAATTTCGCATAGATTTGTAAATGCTTCTGTTTTGGAGTTGATGATTTCCAGGGCCTGAAACATATGTTTCCCTTCCTATTTTAGATAGTCTGTTTATGTTTAACCACGTAGTAACTAGAGTTAAATTGAACCAAGAATATTATTTAATACTCCTCCTTGTCCTTTATCTTCACAATAATTAAGTAATAAGCATTTTTCAGATCACCCTTCAGTTTTAAAGCATTCATGATATTATCAAATAGTATCGACCATCGAACAACCTGGTTTTCAGCATAATTAATGACAATTTTAATTTACTCCTGTATTGGCAGTCATTGTAATTGTTTATTGTAAGGGGACTAAAGTCATTAAAAATGGGAAAATTTAAATTCAGTATTTGAACTTTTAAATTCAAGGTAAACGGAGTAATACACGACTAGAATCCTGGTGTTTGGTTATAGTGTAACGTTTGTGGGTCACTTTATTTGGTTCATTTATTTATTTCATTATTACTATTTTTAATTGTTTTTCCAGAAAGATTGCTTTTTATTATTTTATTACTTTCCGATTTTTATTTCATTCATTAAATTTTAGTGACGTAACGAACCTCGCATTAGCATTAAAAATGTTTTCCCTTCTCAACCAATCAGAGAGCTCGATTGAATTCCCGGGGAAAATTTAGCTCGTGCAGATATTGTCTGCTAGAAATCATTCTCAGCCCAGACTTCCAGGTGTATAGATGTAAGGTAAAAAGGGGAATTTTCAACCATGTGCGCGATATTTTTGGAAGTGGTCTCGGTAGGAATCACGCGCTATTTTATATACTATAATTAGTGTATTGAAGAAAATGTGTTTTACAGTATTTTTAGGTAAGAAGTTCCCCCTCCTATGATTTTCATGTACATATTTTGAGTGACTAAAACTGGCTGGTTTTTGATCACGGTTTGCATTGGAGAATTAGCGGAAGACTTTGAATATTTACGTGTTGAGGCGTGAATTATTTAGAAAGCGGTTCGCTGGTTAAATTATGAGTTGAGTTTTTGAAAAGTTCTTTGAACTGAATAAAAGTTGTCAGTTGGCGAATAACGAGATTCGGTTAACTGTTCAGCTGTTCAGTTGTTAAGGTTAAAGTTATTTATAACTTGCGGGTTAAAGCAAGTAAAAGTTCGGAGTCATTATTTGTTGGCATTCACGTGAGTGACTCAAATCTATGACTTGAACTTAAGGACGGTAAATTTAAGTATTAAAGTGTTAACAAGCGAAATCCATATGCAAGCCCTGATCAGAACGGCAGAGTGAGTCGTTAAAGAAAGTTAGATACTGAAAGAATTTATTTTCTTGGTCTAAGAAATCTTGTTATAGACTGCAGAAATAGACCATTGACTCGCAAAACTGTAACTTATTAAATGTGCAGCTGATTCATATGCGTGTTGTCTAATAAAAGTTGTATCTTACTGAATTATTTTATTGCAGAGAAACGCCTTGTCCCTTGCCTGAATTGATCCTTTGATTAAACTCGTCCTGATTACTTCCCTTGGTATTGGTAACAACCTAGGTTTTGAACCTCCCATGAGTCTGCGTTTCATGGTTTGCTGATTACAGATTATTTAAGTGAAAGCATATTCAGGACAGACCGAGTCGTATGTTGTCTTAATTAGCTTCCCTTTGGATATTTATTTTCTGGTATTTGCTTGTGTATTTGGTATATAAATCCATCTACGGGTTTGGAAATACTGAACTAGATTTGTTTTAAAAGTCTGTTATTTTTGTGGTGTCGTACTTGAAACGACCACACTTGTTGGGTCGGGCTATTTACATTTGGTCCGTCTGTCTGTCTGCCCCTTTATTATTTGTTTACATTTAGGTTTATTGGAAATTTTTTAGTTTTACTCTAACCAATACAGATCTTTAATATAGAATTAGTGTAGGACGGTACTTCACCCTTGAGCAATAAAAATACCTAGACATATTTTTAGAGGTGCAGTATATTACTCGGCTACTACCCTAACTGTAGTGTTAGGACTGATTTCTCTGGTAAACTGATATTGCCAGATCCTATATTTGGTAACAGTCCAGATTGTCATTTCAGTGGTTCATCAAGTTCTACACTAGGATAGCAAGACTGCGGTCAAGGTCAAAGGTTAGGATCTGGTTGGCCCTCTGAGTAGCCTAGATCTTCCTTGTTTACCTTTGGTAATAGAATCCAGAAGTCACACTTAACTGAGACTTGGAGAGTACTGAACATCAGAGACATCTTGTTCCAGAACACATATTTTAAATGAATTATAAACTGGTGGCATAGACCGGTAAAAATTATACCTAATAAAACTCTTTAAAATATTCTAGTCGGGCATCACTATAATAGAAGTCCTAGAGCGAAAGCATAGGCCGAACCTACCCTCGAGATAGATTAAATGAAAAGTTGGGTTGCTGTCTAGTTTATAGAAAGTATAGGTTAAGGTCGCATAGACAGTACCCCAGTTTCGTTTCACTGGCGCCCACGTAGGGACCCCCCTCTCATATATAATGTGTACTTGATAAATTTATTTATAAAAACTAAATAAGTTAAAACATTTAAAAAAAAAAAAAAATTTATAAATTTAAAATTAAATAAAAGAATTTAAGGGTTAGTTATGGACACTCAAAAGATTAAAAAAGAGTTGCGGGAGATGAAACAAAAGATTGAAGAGAATGAATTGTATCTCGCTGAGGTTGAGCCTCGGGCTAAATTCCATGACTTGGATACAGGTCCACCTAGTTCTCCTGTACACAGGAGGGACTATGCAGGTGCTATACCTCGGAGAAGGCTTATTCCTGAGATGGATGAGTTTAAGAGAGTTACCTTCTCGCCTAAACTTGATCGGGTTGAGAAATATAGCTCTACTCCGAAGCGGCTTCCATCACCACATAGTCCCATTAAAAAGGCCCCTATTCCTAGGTACGAGAGTACCTATCTGGGAGATCAGTATGACACACCAGAGGTAACAAGAGCTTGGGATGCTTTTGTGACAGTCCGGGATAAAAATAAAGGGAGTTCACAAACACGCTTATCGTCACCACCGAGACCACTTCCGCGCGCGTTTAAACCCGCGGATGACAAAGTCACACACTCGGGCAAATTGCCGAATAAGCCGATTGTAACTCCTATTTGCTTTGATGGTAAACAGATGGAGATAAGAGATTGGTTAAGTCAATTTGAAAATTGTCGTGCCATTAATTTGTGGACTGATGATCAGTGTGTAAAAATACTGCCGACATTTTTGAGAGCTCAAGCTTTGCAGTTGTACAATGATATGACTTTGATTGAAAAGGGAGACTATGGTTCACTTATTAAATTTCTTATTCAAAAATTTGATCCTTTTCAGGATCCCGGAGTTTATTTAAGTCAATTACATAGTATGACTCAGAGTTCATATAAGAGCTTATTGCAGCTTTCATCTGCTGTATTTAGGTTAGTATGCAAAGCATATCCCAGTATAGACTCGGACTCTAAACAAAAGATGTCGATTCAGTATTTTATTGATGCTTTGTCAGACAGTGAGGTACAGAAACAAGTACGTCGTTTAAGTCCTAAGACATTGGCCGAGGCTGTTGACTTAGCTTTACGTGAAGAGTCATATGTAACGTTGGAAAAGAAACGTCCAAAAACTCAATCACTTAGCGAAGTTGAACCCTCTGATCAATTTTCCGTGTTTAGTAAGCAATTGGAGGAATTACGCGAGTGTGTGGCGAAGTTGTCCGTGGGAAAAATTTCCGCTGATCGCGTGGAGGAGGCCGCCGTCGCGCCAGCGCCAATTCAGATACCTGCGGGGAATGCCCCGAACTTTGGTAATAGAGGTGGATATGGTAACAGGTATAGAGTAAGAGGGAGAGGAAATAATGGTAGAGGTGCCCAGAGGGGTGGGGGGGGGGGGGGGGGATATAATTCTCCTGGCCAATTTAATGGTCAAAACCAAAATGGAGGGTATTTTAATTATCCTGACCAAAATACTGGATTTACAGGTCAGTCCCAGGGAAATGCACCAACCTTTTATGGAGGTAGAGATAATTTTTCTCAGAGGGGGTGTTGGAATTGTGGGGACTTGAACCATTTTAAGAGAGATTGTCCAAATGGGTCTTTAAACGGGTATTGGTAGATGGTGGGGCCACCCATCTGCCTGACGAACACACCCTGGCCATTAGTCAGCTTGCTGCTTTATATTTGAATACCATGATAGGACAAGAAAATGTTAGATTTTTGGTTGATACTGGTTCTACTATCTCTTTATTAAATTTAGAAATGTATAGTAGCATTACAGAAGGAAAACCTGGTTTATATCCTTTGTCTAAAAATAACTTGCAGTTTGAAACTGTAAGTGGAGAAATAATCACTTCACTTGGTACCACCTCTGTTGACATTAAAGTCGGTGTACATGTTTTTACTCAGCAAGTTGTTGTTGCTGATATT
Organism: Mytilus edulis; assembly: GCA_019925275.1. Lineage (NCBI taxonomy): Eukaryota > Metazoa > Mollusca > Bivalvia > Mytilida > Mytilidae > Mytilus > Mytilus edulis. The sequence goes on along the minus strand of JAHUZM010000015.1, from coordinate 3,795,804 downwards.
CCAGAGTCGGGGATATTGGGGGTTGATTTCCTAGATAAATTTGGGGCCCAGATGGATTTTAAGAAGAAAACTATATATATTGATGGCAATGCCTTCCACCTTTCTTCAGATACAAGAAAACTTTGTTGTAAAGTTTCATCATCTAAAGACACTTATATACCACCCAATTCAGAGATTATCACGACTGGTAAAATAAGGTTCAGAGGTGACTGGTTACCTGAAGGTCAGATAGAACCACTTGGCTCTTTGCTAAGACAGAATTATTCTGTTCTTATGGCTCGCACATTGGTCAATACGGTTGGCAATTGTGTTCCTATAAGACTGATGAATATTTCAGATGAACCTTGTACTATTCCTAGGGGTATGGGAGTAGGACTAGTACATACAGTCCAGATCTGTCAACAATTGAATAGATCATCTGATACACCTCGTGATCCCTTATTACAGTCTCTGTTGGAGGAGGCATGTGTCGATTTAGATGATGAACAAAAACAAAAAGTTGAAAAATTGTTAGACAAATATTCTGACATTTTTCTTGATAAGGGTGGCAAATTGGGCCGCACTGATATATTACAACACGTCATTGATACTGGTGACTCTCCCCTATAAAATTGAGACCTTACCGTCTTCCCATCCATAAAAGAGATGAAATTGATAGACAAGTCCAAGATATGTTGAAGCAAGGGGTAATCAGTCCTTCTAACAGCCCCTATAGCTTTCCTATACTACTTACCATGAAGCCAGATAACTCCTATCGGTTCGTTATTGATTATCGTCAACTGAACTCTGTGACAAAAGGCGATAGCTACCCGATTGCTCGAATAGACGATAGTCTAGATGCCTTGTCCGGTTCCCTGTACATGAGTACTGTTGATATGGCTAGCGGTTACTGGCAAGCCGAGGTACACCCCGATAGTAGAGAGAAAACTGCTTTTAGTACAGGCAAAGGTCTATATGAATTCAATACCCTGCCATTTGGGCTGACAAATGCTCCTAGCTTCTTTCAGCGCCTGATGGAAAAGATCCTAGCGGGTTTACAGTGGGACATTTGCCTAATCTACCTGGACGATGTCATTATTTTTTCAAAATCATTTGATAAACATGTTCAGGATTTAGATAGGGTATTTGATAAATTTCAAAAGGCTGGTCTCAAATTAAAACCTCAAAAGTGTCACTTGTTTCAGTCCGAGGTTAAATATTTGGGACATTATGTTTCTCGGGATGGGATAAAGTGTGACCCTAAAAAGGTAGCTAAAGTTCAGGATTGGCCTATTCCAAAAAGATTGAAGGAAGTCAGGTCATTTTTGGGGTTGGCATCATATTACAGGAGATTCATTAAAGATTTTTCAAAAATTGCTGCTCCTCTTTTTAATTTGACCAAAAAGAATAGCAGATTTCTTTGGGATGAAACGTGTCAGATTGCTTTTGATCAGCTAAAGCATTGTTTAATAGATTCAGCTGTTCTGAACTACCCAGATTTTTCTAAGCCCTTTATTTTAGACACTGATGCTAGTGACACTGCAGTGGGGGCAGTTTTGTCTCAGCTTTGTGAGGATGGGTTAGAGCGAGTGGTTGCATTTTATAGCACAACTCATTCTCCCCAAGAGATTAATTATAGTACAACTCGTAAGGAACTACTTGCTGTGATTAAGTCCATTAAACATTTTAAGCATTATCTATATGGTCAAAAATTTATTGTTAGAACCGACCATGGGTCTCTTACCTGGTTGCGAAACTTTAAAGAACCTCATGGTCAGGTAGCTAGGTGGTTAGAATTTTTAGCAAACTATGATATTCAATTTGAATATAGACCTGGGGTCCACCATCAGAATGCTGATGCCCTCTCTAGATATCCTAAAGTTTCTAGTATTCAAATACAAGGATTCACTGCACAGGAAGTCCTTGAGGCCCAACGTGCAGATTCTGAACTAGAATTTGTTATAGCTATGCTTAAGTCTCATGTGGAGAAGCCTCCCTTTTCTCATGTCTCCGGACAAAGTAGCGTTATTAAAGCCTACTGGAATATGTGGGAACAGCTCGAATTGGTTGATGATGTTCTCTATAGAAAGTGGTTTAGATTAGAGACAGATGAAATATCTCGTCTAGTGATGGCCCCTAAGAAGTTGAGACAGAAAATTCTGACTCTGGCACATGACGACGTTTCAGGTGGTCACTTGGGTATAACAAAAACTGTCCAGAAAGTACGTCAACGATTTTATTGGGTTAATTTGCAAAGTGATGTAACTGATTGGATAAAAAGTTGCCCAATTTGTTGTGCTAGGAAAAACCCTCCAAGGAAAAATAGGGCAGAAATGGAGAATATTAGGGTAGGGGAACCTTTGGAAAGAGTAGCTATGGATATTACGGGTCCTTTTCCCATTACAAATCAAATCAAATCAAATATCAAATATGTTTATTGGATAATCAATATATATGTACAGTGCACAATTGATGTCTTCCACACAATGAACAGATATTAAAACAATTAATACAAAATAAATGCATATACATTAGAAATAATATCTGGACAGAGCCAATATAAGTTGTAAAACATTAATATAGTTCAAAAGCTTTTTCAATAAAAGTACAGATAGCTTTTGTATCAATTTTATTTAAAGGATACATAATGTTATGTAGAATAGTAGATTCCTTTTCCCTTTTATTTAAATCCGAGGGGTCGATATTTAATTTTTTGAAGAGATCTTGTCTTAAAATTGAAAACTTTTTACAGTATAAAATGAAGTGTTTTTCATCATCTAATAAATCACAAGTCTGACAAAGTCTTGAGTTATGCGGAATTTTTGGTCTATGATAACGACCTTTTTCTATTAAAAGAGAATGTGCACTAATTCTTAACTTAGTCAAATTTTTACATAGTGCTTTTGGAATATTAAAGTCAAGATATTTTTGAAGAGAAAAATTTGTGTAACAAAATGAAAAATATTTAAGCTTCGAGTCAGAATTGTAATTAGAATAATTTTGAAGCTGTTCTTTAATTAGTTGGATGGTTTGATCGTGTATTTTCAATTCTAGATTTTCATTTTCCAAATTCTTTACATCCAATTTAAATTTTTTGCAACTATAATCAATAAATGAATACCATGATTTTGACCCCTCTTTGAAAAGTCCTCTATCTACTTTATACACTTCAGCAAGAAATCTATCAGATGGAAGTTGTTGCAGTCTTATGAAATATTTAAAAGCCAATTTAGTAATAAAATTAATAATTGGTAATCTTCCTAATTCACACCTGGAGGCTAAATTTGATGCCTTTTTATGTACTCCAAGTAGATATTTACAAAATTTATTATGTATTTTTTCAAATGGTATATTATCTTTATTTAAATCTTTTAAAGTAAAATCGGATATCCAAACTTCTGATCCATAGGTTGTAATAGGTCTAATTAGAGAATCAAATAACTTTAGCTTAAGCTTGGTACCAGAGTAATTATAATCTAGAATATTTGATTTAAGACTAAATACTGCTTTAAGAGCTTTATTATACATATGTTCTGCGGCATGCTTTAAATTGCCATTAAATGAAATCAGCATTCCAAGATATTTATATTTATCGACTGTTTCTATATTTTGACCATTAATTTTAAATTTGATGGCAGATTTTTTCTTGCCCTTACTAAAAATCATAACTTTAGTTTTAGTAATATTGACTTTCAACTTCCATCTGTTACAATATATTCCCAGGCTGTCCAGACAAGCTTGTAAACCCTTTTCACTCTCTGACAGTAGAATTAAATCATCTGCATATTGTAAACAATTAAATTGTGTTGTAATGAGTGACACAGGAAATGTTTTTGAAAAATCAAATATTTTTGGCAGATCATTAGTGTATATATTAAATAACAGAGGGCTAAGACCATCACCTTGTCTAACACCCCTATTGGCTCTATGAGCTTCTGAAATAAAGTTTTCTTTTTTTACCACAAACTTTGAATTAGAGTACATATGTTTAATTATCTTATAGAAATTTCCTCCAATTTTAAGATTTAATAGTTTTTTAAATAATCCTGAGTGCCAAACAGAGTCAAAAGCTTTAGAGAGATCTACAAAACAAGCAAAAATAGGCTTTTTTAATTTATGTAAATATTTATTTATCAAAGTTTTAATAGTGAAAATATGATCTGCAGTTCTATAATCTGGTCTGAATCCTGCTTGAAAGGGATTATAAAGATTATTTTCTTCCATATATTTATGCAGTCTTTTCTGTAATAATGAGGTGAAAAGCTTGCCAAGACAGCTGGTAAGGCTAATACATCTATAATTATCGCATATGTTTATGTCACCATTTTTGTGTAAGAAGGAAGTACAAGATAAATTCCAAGCATCTGGAAATTTTCCGCTTGATAAAATTCTGTTAAATAAATTAACAATAGGTAAAAGTAATAGGTCTTTTCCATATAAAAGGAATTCATTATATATAAGGTCTATTCCTGGTTGTTTATTCTTCTTAAGTTTTTTAATGCCATCTCTGACTTCTTTACAAATGAATGCATAATCTAAATGTTTATTATTAATATTTTCAATTTCTATCTTCGAGATATCTAAATCAGTATTATTTTCTTCATAAAGCTTTTTTAAGTAATTTGACATTTCAGATAGAGGTATAGGATTTTCTTCTCTATTTGTATTTTTCTTCAGATTATTAATGGTTTTCCAAAATAATTTAGGGTTATCTTCATGAAGAGAATCTAATTTATCAATTATATCTGTTATAAATTTCTTTTTTGTATCTTTTAGTAATTTTTTGTACTCCCTTCTTAACTGGTGGTATGATGTTTTTAAATCATGATTATTAGGATGTTGTTGTAATCTACTTCCAAGATTGTTAAGTTCCCTTTTAAAAAATTTACAATTTCCATTAAACCATTTCTGTTTTCCTTTCTTTTTCTTTCTTTTCCCCTTGAATGGTCTAAAATTAAATGTTTTATTTGCTGAGTCTAAAATTATATTGCTCAGATTTTCAGATAAATTATTTATATCCATTTCAGGATTATTGACTTCTAGTAAAAATTGATCAATTAAAAGTTTTGAATCTTGTACGGCTTCTACAAATTTTTCTCTTGAGCCTGATTCCAAATTGTATTTACCTGGAAGAAGATCACAATCCTTAGTATTAATGTTGTTGTTAATTTGTGAGTATATATAATTACTGTTGTTTTTTAAACCAGTCCATAATAAACTATGGTCTGAAAGCTCATTTGGTGGAAAGACATGTAAATAAACAAATTCATGAAAAATATCTTCAGAAACTAAAAAATAATCAATACTACTACTTCCTCTTGGACAGTAGTAGGTATGGAACCCCAGCGAGTCACCGTCAATTCGACCATTAAGTATTCTCATCTTTGATTCTATACAAAAATCTATTAGCATTCTTCCCTGTTCATTTATCTCAGGATCAAGGTTGTTTCTTTTGGGTAAAATTAGATCTGATGTATAATTTGTAGGTAAATTGGACTTGCCCTCAGAATTCTGGTGGTAGTCTGTCTCATCAAGTTCTATATAATCTATTAAATTAGCAGTTCTACTATTACAGTCTCCCATGATTATAACTTTACCCAATTCTGAGTATTTATTCACTAAACTAGATAATGAATCAAAAATTTTATCGTTTTCTGGACATACTGACTTTGCCCTTGGATTTATATATACACAGCCTAAAAAAATATCATGTGTAAGACCACATTTATCTTTGTCTAATTTAATAAAGATGTAGTTTTTACTTTGGGCTATTTTAATGATAGCATTACTTTTTTTGAATTCATTTTTAAAATAAAGAATGATTCCACCTGATCTTCGTCCTCTTTTACCTTTTTTCTTAATTCCAGGTTGGTGAAAGCATGTATAATTTTTAAAAGATATCGATGACTCGCCGTGGGTCCATGACTCCACTATTCCAAAAATATCAAATTTACTACAATTTATATCATTTAACTTTTGACTAGAGAAACCATTTATATTCCAGCATCCTAGCTGAAGCATTTTATGTATATATATATTAAAACATAACCACAATACTGATTTTGTGAGACCCGATGACATTGATTAGCATTTTCATTATGTATAAACAAGCATAAATCATATAAGTTGTAATGAAAGGTGTGAATTTTTAATATTTCACTTGTGTGTGTAAATTGTCATTAATAATATAAAGTTGCAAATGTGTGTAAAGAGGCATAACTCTGACTGTTTAAAAAAGTACTGTAATATTACAATTAAATAGGCATACCTGGTCATACATCTTGTTGTTTATTGTACACAATTATTTTTGATATTATAATGTGTAAAGGATGACATATATTTGCATACTAATGAAAATTAAAATAGGTTTAAAGATTCAGTAAAAACCTCATGTGAAATGTTTTCTCCATTGGATACAAAATGTGTAAAAAGGAGGTATAATTCTGATTGGGTGAATTAAGTTATAATATTATTACAATATTATCAAATTGGATTCAATAGACATACACACACATTAATATTAACATAACAAACAATAATAATAATTCTATCAAAGTGAAATTATTTCGAGTGTTATTGATAATTTATATATTCAGTAACCGCATCAGTACATTTCTCTCGTTCGGACTTAATCCAGGGTTGCTTTGTGGATTTCTGCTGTAAAAAGGATCTTCGGATCCTTTATATTGATTGTTCCTATTTAGAGGATCTTGGAATCCTTTAAATCGATTGTTCCTATTTAAAGGATCTTGGAATCCTTTATATCCATTGTTTCTATTTTGAGAACGTTCTGGTCCTTGGTTTGTTGTGTAATTGGAATATGATTCCATCCCAAGGTGTTCATTCAAGTTATTTTTGATCATTTTGGCAAGTTCACTAGTGCCCAGTGCTGTAAAGTGTACTCCATCACTAAAAAAGTATTCATTGAGTTTGTTGATGTATGGATTTTTGAGAATGTAAACTTTATTGGATGCCAGATGTCGAAGTTTGAAATTTATTTCATCCACATTGTTGTTAAATACTTCTTGCTTCAGCCTATGAAATAAAGGCGACACATGTAGCTTACAATTTGGATTTTTTTCTTGGAATTCACTTATGAGGCTTTCAACTTCTTTCATTATTTTTTCCGCTGATGATCTTGCTTTAGATAGATCATTGCTGCCGACAATAACGACCACATTGTCGCTTTGTATTGTTGTATTTAAGATGAATTCTTTTGCACCATTAACGTTCTTTTTTCCTTCTGTCAAAATATGAATTTTTACCTTTTTGTATTTGTAGAGTCTTTTCTCTTTTAAATAATTTGCATGGGAGTCTGATATAATAAGTAGATCAACTTTATTATCAGTGGTTTGAGTATCTTCATATTTTTTGTCTTTTTGAATACTTTCTAATTGTGTTGGTATTTCTTTCTCTTGAAGTATTGAAAACCGATTTTGAGTGTGTACATTATATGACGTATTTCCTATTTCCTTTTCACACTCCTCTTTTTCAATTATAGCTGGTTTATGTTTGTGGTGTTCCAAGTCTTTAACTCGAAGTTCAAGTTGATGTATTATGTGAAGTTTTTCTATAACTTCTTCTGATTTTTCTTGTAACTGTCTGTTGTAGTGATCAAAGTCCTTTGATTTTTCAGTGATAAGTTTTTCTATTGTTTGATCTTTTTGATCTAATTGCTTTTGTAATGCCCTGATTGTTTCTTCTTTTGCCTCTTTTTCTCTCTCTAGGCTTTGTATTTTTATTTGGGGCATCTCACTATTGTCATTTGTAGAATTTGTTTTAACTTGAGTTTCAACTGCTATGATTTTTTGGTTCATAATTTCTATAATTGGTTGAATGTTATCTATATCTATTCTGCATGAGTAGAGATTACAGATTTTTCCTTCTATTCTCTGGATGGAAGATGTCAAATTTTGATTTAATTCTATTTGTTTGTCTAGTTTCTCACTTAATTTCTTAATATCAGTTGATCTTGTTTGCTTTGACTTCCTAGTGGGGCTAGGATTGCACACTTTGTTCAAACTAACTGGATCCAAGTCTATTAGGGTAGTATTTAAAGGGTCCAGTTCATCAGTAGATTTATCACCGAAGTATTCATTTGTATTGTCAAGTGTTTGATCTTCACTGATTGATTCTTTTGTTTCATCTTTTTTTGACGGGGAAGGAGATACATGTACCTGTAGCTCAGATTCTGTATTTAATTCTACAGTTTCTTTTAATTCTGTTTCAGATTCATTTATTACTTTTTTGAGTTTGGTGTCTGAATCTTGGTCTTCTTCACATTCTATGTTTGTTTCGATTGGGTCTTTGTTATCAAGATTGTCATTTTGGTCCTTACTTCGGCATGCATTAACAAATTCTAATAGTTTAGGGAATTCCTCTTCACCAAAAACAGTATACCCATTTCCTTGAATAGTAATTGTTCCAGTTTTCAAATATATCTTTATAAGAAAAAGTCTTGGGTTATCTACTTTTGTCATCTTGTCATTATCTACCTTTATTTGTATTTCATGTGTTTTCTCAGAGTTAATTTCTTCCCAATTTATGCTGAATTGTTTATTTTTTCCCAATTGTTCCCAGTATCTCATTGTCATACTTTTTATCCAAAGATGTAGTCTTTCCTTACTGGTATGAAAACTGTACATACTTGCTTTTGGTTTATATTGGTTTATTTTGATAGTTTCATACGGAATTTTCTCGATTTTGGATGGTTCAAAGGGAGGTAATTTAAGAGACTGAATGTATTCATCGTAATTAAAAGTTGAGTTATCACTGGTGAACGGGAACGGTGGCATTTCTAAGGAGCTCATCTTGAATTGTTTGTAAATATCTTGTTTATTTGTAGCTATGACTCACTCTTGTCAGTATTGTGATCATTTTATTGTTTAGAGCATGGACGCTGCCATCTTTTCCTTCAACCGGAAGTCAAAATTACAAAGTCTAAAAATAGGTATGTGTTAGTACTTATGGACTATTTTACTAAGTGGGTGGAAGCTTATCCAATTCCAGATATGGGGAGTTGCACAGTTGCTCGATATTTTTGTAAAGAATTTATTTCCCGCTTTGGTGTGCCCAGAATTTTTCTGAGTGATCAAGGACCTTGTTTTGAGGCGAGGCTTTTTCAACAATTATGTGACCTGTTTGGTATCCATAAGACTCGTACCAGTTCATATCATCCAATGACAGATGGTCTAGTGGAGAAAATGAACCATACATTAAAAAATGTTATTGCTTCATATATTGATGAAGGTCAAACCGATTGGGATGAGTGGTTACCATTTGCCCTAATGGCAATACGCTCCAGTGTTCAAGAAACTACTGGAATGACCCCAAACAAACTTATGTTTGGTAGGGAAATTAATATTCCCCTGACCCTTTTACATGAACCTTTACCCTCAAGTCCACCCTCCCATATAGAATATATAGGGAAATTACAGGACAACATCAATAAAGCGTATGATAGTGTCAGAGGTCATATGAAAACACAACAGAAAAGGCAGAAAGTCAATTATGACTTGAAGCAGTCTGGGAAACCCTACAAGGAAAATGATCTGGTTTGGTTATTTACACCTCGTAAAAAGAAGGGACTGTCCCCAAAGTTGCAAAAATTTTGGGTAGGACCATATCGCATAGTCAAGAAATTGTCTGATGCAAATTATATGATCCAACTTGAAGGTTCTCTTGCTAAGCGAATAGTCCATTATAATAGGTTAAAGATCTATGTTACTCCTCACCCTGATTGGACTTTGGTTAAAAAGCCTATTATTAGCCCTCCTCAAAGACCCCTTTCATCAGGCGAGGGTTCAGAAACTGAAGATATGAGTAATGATGAGAGTGGGAATGAAGAGGGTGTGTTCGATCAGCAACCCCAAACCCCACCATCTATACCCGGCAGACGTAGGCGACTTCCTCCTAGGCGATTTAGAGATTATGTCTTTTATTAAACTAAATATACTGAGCTAGACTGAGAATCCTGTTTTGTAGTTGTCTTGTCAGCTGTTTTTATGTGTATATATTTGTTTTTATTTTCTTAGCCACCGCTGCCACACCACTAAGTTTTGTAAACTCCACATAATTATAGATATTAACATAAGATAAGGTTTATGTCTGCTTGGAATGAAAGAAAAATTAAATTCCTCCTGTGATCTTGAATTGGAACATAGTAGAAGGAATTCTTTTGGGATGATGTATTAACTTGCTTCAACTAAAAATTGGTTGTTTGTATTGATGTCGTATGGTCAAAAATTGCCTGATGTCCATGCCAACACCCAATTATTTTTTTTTCTTTCTAAAATTGAGAAATAAAATCCATTCCAAGCCAGACGAGTAATACAGGTATTAGTGTAATGATGATGTATTTTATTTTTTTATTTTTGTTAATACGATAGTACTGAATGAAGGTTTCAACTGAAATTTGATGTTCTTTTTCTTGCTCGGATTCTATGACTGAATCCTATTAAAAGCTAATTTTATAATTCAGATTTACTACAGTTTAATTTGTCAAATGTTATAGTTCTTGTTAATAATATAAATTTAAATAGTTGGAACTTTCATTTATTATATATATTTAATTATAAGTAATGAGGGATAAGGGTTCAACATCTGTTCGTGGTTTACAACGCTGGATAAATGGTGGATCGTGGTGTCTCCATAAACACGTCTGTGCGTCCTATCTAACACTTCCATCGTGCAATATCAAATCAATGAAAGATACAAGTTAATTTTTGTGCGAAATATACCAGTTAGTGCCTATAATTCAACCGATATTCATACAATATTGTTGCTATAAGCTATTAAAAAGGAAATTGTGTTTGAAAATGTCTGTGAATCTATGTGTAACCAGGATTAATATCACGGTAAAATTCTATGGTGGAAATTCACTCAATTGGTATGACTGATATTTATATATCGCAAGAAAACTAACCAACAGTTAGGTGTTGGAGGAGGTAATTACCACAGATAGATTTTATGGGGTGTTACCCAGCCTACTCCATGCAGCATGTCCTATTTAGAATTGAACTGTATCCAAGTTTTTGAAAATTAATTGCTTTGTACAACAAAATACGTATTATCAATCGTTTCAGTCTCAAACTGAGGCGATTGTATAAAAGACATTTATACAAAGTATCCAAATTTTTAATACCAAGACGTATAGAAATATTTAAACTTGCAATACCAAGTCGTCCAGAAATATCTAAACTTACAATATAAAGACGTATAGAAGTGTCTTAAGAAATGGCTTCAGTTATATATCCAGTAGAGAAGAACATTCGGAATCAGGTTGATAACTTTATTACGGTCTAAAACCATGATAATTACTACATTTTGCAGTCGTAAAACCATCAAATTCCCTGGGACGAAACATAGTCTTGGAGAAAAACTCGTTTGCTGATAGAACATTCGATTATCATCAAAGGGAAATATATCCATTGTTTATCCGTAAACTTGTGTCATTGGTTTGAAAAAATACCTACAAATCTTGGAAGTGCGTAAGATCTTTATCATTATTCAACGCTTATACTGATTTCGTGTTGGTGGAGATGAACTTTTTTCGCTAGGAATCAGGTGTTGAACAAGAACTTTCGTTTCTTTTATTTTAAGAAAAACATAATGTAATTATAAATAGATGTTATTTCGGTGAATCATGACTAGTTCAATATTAATATCACCTTACAATTTATTTTTCAGGGTTAAATTTCAGAAACCAAAAGTAAAGATATATTAAAATTATATTGGGAAAATAGATTTAAAGATTAAAATGAATCCCACTGTACTTACTTTGGGACATAGTTATATTCGAAGATTATCTAATTATTGTAAAATGAATAGGATGTCAACCAACTTTGGTATTACTTATATTAATGGTATTATGTATGGTTAAGGTGGTACAAAATTGTGCAATATGATACAAGATCATGTCTTTCAAAGATTGATCTCTAATTTTGATCCTACAATAGTAGTGTTACAAATTGGAGGTAATGACATAGATAGCCATAATTTTAAGGTTAATACTTTTATAGAGACTTTTAAAGAGTTTTTGAGACATCTGAAGTCTAAAAATGTAAAAAAGGTGGTTATAGTTCAATTGTTTCATAGGTTGAAAACTACTGTTTCAAGGTCTGTATATGCAGGCAGAAGAGCCCAGATTAATCTGGAACTTGTAAATTTGACAAAAAGGGGGTTTAAAGGTTTTCTAGTGTACTGGACACCAAAGAGGTTGACATCAAAATTTCTATTGACAACAGATGGTGTCCATTTGAATAAAACCAAAATGAGGACTTATTATTATTCCTTAAAGAGGGCTGTTAAGCTTTCTCTTAGAAAATAAAAATCAATAATGCCATTTGTTGTCACTTATTATAGATATATACATTTTAATGTGGAGTGGTTGGTGGTGGCTGAGATATATTTTTTCGTAATAATGTGGAGTAAATATATTTTTCAGCTTGTATAATTATTTGTATATTTCAGGAGGGGAGATGTTTTAATCTTAATTGAAAAATCTGATTTCTTGCACCCGAGACCACCAGCTTTGCATAGCAGCGCGCGTTAACTAGCACATGGATTTTGCCAGATATGCGGACATATCTGTTCTGTGGGAAAGGGGGTAATGTAACGTTTGTGGGTCACTTTATTTGGTTCATTTATTTATTTCATTATTACTATTTTTAATTGTTTTTCCAGAAAGATTGCTTTTTATTATTTTATTACTTTCCGATTTTTATTTCATTCATTAAATTTTAGTGACGTAACGAACCTCGCATTAGCATTAAAAATGTTTTCCCTTCTCAACCAATCAGAGAGCTCGATTGAATTCCCGGGGAAAATTTAGCTCGTGCAGATATTGTCTGCTAGAAATCATTCTCAGCCCAGACTTCCAGGTGTATAGATGTAAGGTAAAAAGGGGAATTTTCAACCATGTGCGCGATATTTTTGGAAGTGGTCTCGGTAGGAATCACGCGCTATTTTATATACTATAATTAGTGTATTGAAGAAAATGTGTTTTACAGTATTTTTAGGTAAGAAGTTCCCCCTCCTATGATTTTCATGTACATATTTTGAGTGACTAAAACTGGCTGGTTTTTGATCACGGTTTGCATTGGAGAATTAGCGGAAGACTTTGAATATTTACGTGTTGAGGCGTGAATTATTTAGAAAGCGGTTCGCTGGTTAAATTATGAGTTGAGTTTTTGAAAAGTTCTTTGAACTGAATAAAAGTTGTCAGTTGGCGAATAACGAGATTCGGTTAACTGTTCAGCTGTTCAGTTGTTAAGGTTAAAGTTATTTATAACTTGCGGGTTAAAGCAAGTAAAAGTTCGGAGTCATTATTTGTTGGCATTCACGTGAGTGACTCAAATCTATGACTTGAACTTAAGGACGGTAAATTTAAGTATTAAAGTGTTAACAAGCGAAATCCATATGCAAGCCCTGATCAGAACGGCAGAGTGAGTCGTTAAAGAAAGTTAGATACTGAAAGAATTTATTTTCTTGGTCTAAGAAATCTTGTTATAGACTGCAGAAATAGACCATTGACTCGCAAAACTGTAACTTATTAAATGTGCAGCTGATTCATATGCGTGTTGTCTAATAAAAGTTGTATCTTACTGAATTATTTTATTGCAGAGAAACGCCTTGTCCCTTGCCTGAATTGATCCTTTGATTAAACTCGTCCTGATTACTTCCCTTGGTATTGGTAACAACCTAGGTTTTGAACCTCCCATGAGTCTGCGTTTCATGGTTTGCTGATTACAGATTATTTAAGTGAAAGCATATTCAGGACAGACCGAGTCTTATGTTGTCTTAATTAGCTTCCCTTTGGATATTTATTTTCTGGTATTTGCTTGTGTATTTGGTATATAAATCCATCTACGGGTTTGGAAATACTGAACTAGATTTGTTTTAAAAGTCTGTTATTTTTGTGGTGTCGTACTTGAAACGACCACACTTGTTGGGTCGGGCTATTTACATTTGGTCCGTCTGTCTGTCTGCCCCTTTATTATTTGTTTACATTTAGGTTTATTGGAAATTTTTTAGTTTTACTCTAACCAATACAGATCTTTAATATAGAATTAGTGTAGGACGGTACTTCACACTTGAGCAATAAAAATACCTAGACATATTTTTAGAGGTGCAGTATATTACTCGGCTACTACCCTAACTGTAGTGTTAGGACTGATTTCTCTGGTAAACTGATATTGCCAGATCCTATATTTGGTAACAGTCCAGATTGTCATTTCAGTGGTTCATCAAGTTCTACACTAGGATAGCAAGACTGCGGTCAAGGTCAAAGGTTAGGATCTGGTTGGCCCTCTGAGTAGCCTAGATCTTCCTTGTTTACCTTTGGTAATAGAATCCAGAAGTCACACTTAACTGAGACTTGGAGAGTACTGAACATCAGAGACATCTTGTTCCAGAACACATATTTTAAATGAATTATAAACTGGTGGCATAGACCGGTAAAAATTATACCTAATAAAACTCTTTAAAATATTCTAGTCGGGCATCACTATAATAGAAGTCCTAGAGCGAAAGCATAGGCCGAACCTACCCTCGAGATAGATTAAATGAAAAGTTGGGTTGCTGTCTAGTTTATAGAAAGTATAGGTTAAGGTCGCATAGACAGTACCCCAGTTTCGTTTCAATAGTATTGTGGGTACAGGATTTAAATGTAGAAAATAGTGGATTCAACCTGGTTCTATAGCGCTTTAATAACAGACTCACCAAATTCCGTTATATTTACATGATGCGTTAAATAAAAAGTCACGATTGAAGGATGGACAGTTTTCAGTACTGGTGTAAAAATTGCACATTTGAAATTCGCACAAGTGGACGTAAAATAATTTTGTCGTTCAAAGTATGACGGCTTAATACTTAAATACAGAGTCACGTAAAGTAGATAAAACAAAAAATAACAAACTTAACAGTAAAAGTATTAATAATGAATAAAATAATAGTGTTGTTCAAAGTATGATGGGATACACAGGTATAGTTTCGCTTGAAATATATATCTTAAAAACCAAGACTTAACAGAAAAAGTAGTATTATTAAATAAAATAGTTTTTGTCATTCAAAGTAGGTCAAGATCCATAAGTAAAAGTTATATTAATAAATGAAATAATTTTGATGATAACCAACGTCAATACGATAAATCTATACTTCAAGACCTTTTATTATAAGTTAAGTTGATACGGAATATTTAGCAACAAGTTCTTGGTATTGTAACAGGAGACGGTTTGACCTCAGTACTTTCTTTTATTAACTGAGTGTTTTATTTGTTAAAGCCAGTTATAATGTTAACTCAGCCTCTAAAGCTAGTTATTTCTACATTGTAATGACGAGTTCCTTTTTGTCGTGTTTCTAAATCAACAATACCGTAAATATGTGCGTCTACTCTTCGAACACACCTTTACCTATAAGTACACCGATAAATCAATATCTGACATTGACCTAAATATCTCTAAGTTAAGTGTTGCGAAGTCAAGAAAGTTAACTATACTTGTCAATTAGTATTTATTGCTTAATTTACAAGTATATTAAATGGCCGCCACAGTGAGTGGACACGCTAAATCAGGCAGGTGAAAAAAGTTGAATTCTGGTGGATTCCAAGCTGTTTAAGACTTAATAAGCTTGTTATAAAACAAACCAATCACAAATTCTAACTACATATCACAAGAACTTTCGTTAATAATTGTAAAAAAGTCATTTACATGAACCAAATTAATAACATGGCAGACGACACCGGTATCCAACAAAAAAGAGATCAACGCCAGATTACCTTTGAGCTTAATAAAAAGTCAGTCGGGTATTGGAGAAGAACTTTATTAATACGTTATTTCACTGATGCAGGTAAAGACCCTCAAACTAATATTGTATGGTCTGATTATGATAAAAAATCAAGATTCTCACGTTGAACGATGAAAGCAAACCGTTCTCGGAGAAGATTTTGGACCCAAATCTCTTCAAGTCGGTGGTTCAAATCCATTACAAAGGGAATAAACTTTTAACCATTACACTGTTTTACACTACGTACAAATGTTTAGTTCAAGGAATTCAGTGCCAAGGTTGGATTAAACGGGAATTCGATAACATTAAGAAAATGATTAACATGTGTTTAAAGGGAGATAATCCAAAAATTCTAGATGGGAAAATCAAAAACATGAGGCCCCCGAACTTTACAATTATTGATAATAAAAACTCAGAAAAAGAAATATCAGTTACCAATCATAGTAGTGATGACAATGAGGACTTTGAGGAAACAAATCCCAAAACTTTACTTGATGTTCATGATAAAGATACTGACAACACAGAAAAGAACAGTGAAGTAGAGGATGAACACATTACAAGAAGTAATTATACATGTATCCCAAATGATACAAACAGTAAGGAAGACGAATCAACTCGTGACCAAAGAAATTGTGAATGTAAAAAAGATATTGATAAAATCAAAGAAACATTACATAAAATGGAACTGCTCTTTATTGAAAAATTTCAAACAATTGACAAAGTAAATGAACTTGCGAATAAATTGATATCTCTAGAAATGTCTAATAACAACATGTGTCATAAAATTACAGAAATGTCAACAATAACAAAAGGAATTAAATCTGAAATGATTATAATTTCTGAAAAAGTTGAAAAGGAACACAAAGAAACAAGAAAACTTACAGAAAAAAATATTTCTAAAGCTGTTGACAATATTACCATGGAAACTCAAAAATGTATCAAAGAAAAGTGTGAAACAATATTGACCACACAGGATAAAAATACAGCCAAAATTCTACATTCAACTGAAAAAAATGATGAAACATGCTTAAAAGAAATAATTGATAAATTGGAAAAAAGTGATAAATCTAAAACAAAAGAAAAAACTGAACTGTCAGAACATAAAATTGAGAGGATTGAAAATATCAACAGATTGAATTCATCAAAATCAAACGAACCACAAAGAAATATAGACGTGTTGATTATAGGAACATCAGTGGTAAAAGATCTAGAGCCAAGAAAAATATACAGAAATAAACAAGTTAAAATTAATACACTGAAAGAAAAAACAATAAAAGGGGCTAGAAGCTTTATTCAATCACAAAGCAACAAAACGCCTATCAACAATGTTGTTATACAAGTGGGTTCTAATGATTTAGATTTTGAGGACAGTGTAGACCAAGTTATTCCTCCTTTTATTGAATTATTGAAAGAAACAAAAGAGAGTATGCCCCCTGACTGCAACATCTTTGTAGGAGAAATTTTGCCTAGATTCTACCAAAATAGAACAGAAACACGAAAATTTGATGAAAAAAGGCTAGACTTTAATAAAATCCTTGAAAATCACACTGAAGAATATGGATTTACAATCATTAGACAGAAAAACATGACACGAAATGACTTCAGGGATGGAATACATCTGTCATTGGAAAAGGGGGTCCCTACGTACGTCAGAAATTTAAAGGAAATTTTGAACCCAATATTAGGAATCAGTTCCGGGAACAATCAACAAAGGAGAGAAAGAGTCCAGTACAACCGAGGATATAATCACCAATATGGAATACAAAACTGTCATCAGTCATACTCTAATGGACACCAATATGCAAACTATAATGATAACCAATATCAAAATGGGAGGGAATACCCAAGTTACCAAAATGAGAGGGAACATCTGAGACAAGAATATCAAAGATACCCAAATGAGAGAGAATACCAAAATAGACACATTCAAACGGATCAAAACTACCCGTACCAATCAGAGGAGAGAAACAATGTGAATCATGAAAATGACAACATGGAAATACTGATGAAACAACTATTAAGAAAATTGTCTTTTAATTAGATATTTTTGCAAAATCATAAACAACATGAATAACTCTGAAAATTAAATTTGCTTTGTAACAATTTATTGTTTTGTATTTATCATGTACAGTTTATCAAATTTTGAAAGGTACTGTTTAAATTTTTGTTCAGAATTAATGATAACTTGATGTCGAAAGATTCAATGAGGTGCTGAAGGCTTCTAATATTTTAACTTTCTTTACAGAAAAAAAAAAGAAAGAAAACATAAGATTTAATTATTTTTGAATTGTTTATTTTAGTAGTACAGGAAGTACAATATGTTTTGCTTGACCTATGCTTATATATTTGTTGAAACAAAAAGAAAACAAAGACAATACATTTGTATTATCTTGATATTGGTAGCTAATAGTAGTAATTCCTTCATCTACATGTATATAGGATCAATAGGATCCCTTTCAAATTATTCATATTTCATGGTTCATAAGGACAAAGAAATACATTTGCTGTATTTTATAAGAATTTATTTACATTGTTCGGTTTACATAGATATATATAAGCTAAGCACTTAGAGAACAATATTTACACTAAAATTTAAATAATACATTTGAATGTACAAGTACATCTAGAAAGTTTTAATTGAAAATAGTTACAGCTTGAAATTTTTTCTGAAACTTTAAGAATATTTATATATAATTGACATATATATTTAAATGAAAATATTTTTCACTTGTATGTATACTATTGAATAACATTAAGTGTGTAATATATTCACATTATGTACAAAGGGAGATAACTGTTATACTTTAGTAAAACTCTTGGAACTATCCCACCAGAATTTAAAACTTGTTTCACTTTTTTTGTAATTATGACTTTTCAACAAAAGCATTTATCAGTAGCGTCTTGGAATATTCATGGTCTTGGGGATAAATACATGGACCCTAGTTTTATTGAAAATATTAAATCTGATATAAATGTAATTCTTGAAACATGGAAAGGAGAAAGTGCAGATACACAAATAAATGGATTTGTATCAATCTCAAAATCTAGGAAAAAAAATAAAAGGTCTAAGAGACATAGCGGGGGCATTATAGTTTATATAAAAAAACAAATATATCCAGGAATAGAATATCTAAAGGATGGCTCTCAGTCACCAAATAGAATGTGGCTTAAACTGAATAAAACATTTTTTGGGACAGGAACACATATCTATCTCTGTGCGGTGTACATCCCCCCCATTAAATTCAACACACACTGCAGATGATTTACTTAATTTAGAGGCTGAGATAGCAAATTATTCAAAATATGGGGATATAGCCCTAATTGGGGACTTTAATGCCAGAACTGGGGAACAAGCTGACTACATTGAAAATGAAAATAATAGTATCCAATTTTTACAGGATATGTTACCCCAAGACTATGATCTAGATTCTCCTATTAAAAGAAATAATTTAGATATTTTAAACCAACAAGGTAATAATTTACTGAACATGTGTTTATCCTCAAGACTTAGGATCTTAAATGGTAGATATTTAGGAGATTCGTTGGGTTATCACACATATTTTTCTAAAAATGGCTGTAGCACAGTTGACTATGCAATATTGAGCAAGGATCTCCTGCCCTCAGTAGAATATTTTTGTACCTCTGATCTGAATTTTTTATCGGACCATGTACAGATCTCATTTAAACTAAAATGTGATATAAAACAATATATAAATAAAAAGGACTTTAATAATAATAATATGAAAAAATTCACAACATACAGATGGACTGATGTGTCACATGGTAAGATGTATGAAGCATTAAACTCTGATGAAGTGAAAAATAAGATTTTAAATTTTGAAATCACCCACTTTGTAAGAAATGAAAAAGGCATAAATGAAGCTTCAAAATCATTAACAGAAATTCTAGATAATGTAGCCTCTAAAACATGTATAATAAAAGTTCCAATAAAGCAAAAGAAAAGTAAAATAAAAAAGAACCCTTGGTCAGACAATGAATTAAAAGATTTAAAAAGTAAAATCAATAATTTAGGTAAAAAACTAAAACATAAACCATTTGATAGAAATTTAAAACAGCAATTTTTTGAAACTGCAAAATATTTAAAAAAAGCAAGTAAAAAGAAAAAAATCCAATATCAACAACAAATGATTGAAAAACTATCAAATCTTCAAACTAAAGACCCTCAACAATTTTGGAAACTACTTAAATCTCTAAGAAATAATATGAATACCACAGAAATTAATATGAAATCAGATAACCTAACAAACCATTTTCAAAAGCAAGGTCTTCGGAACAAACCTTGCGACAAAGCAGAAGATGAGATAAACCTTTTTTTGAAAAACAAAGAGAGTGAAAATAGATTTAATGAAATAACTGATAGCCCAATAACTATATCAGAAGTAAATAAAGTTATAAAATCCCTTAAAATGAAAAAATCCCCTGGACCAGACTCCATTGTAAATGAGGTGATTAAATATTGTAGTCCAGTAACTATTAAATGCTACACAAAATTATATAACCTTGTTCTTGATTCAGGATGTTCCCCTGAAATATGGCAATATTCTCTATTAGTGCCAATATTTAAGTCGGGAGATTCCAAAGACCCAAATAACTACAGAGGAATATCTCTTATAAATGGTATTGCCAAAATATTTAGCTCAATTTTAAATAACAGAATAATTAAATATATGGAAAACAAATTTAGCCAGGAACAATTTGGATTTCTTCCTAAATTAAGAACTACAGATAGTCTATTTGTATTTAAAACTTTGATTAATAAATATTTAAATTTAAAAAAGAAACCATTATATATTTGTTTTGTTGACTTACGTAAAGCATTTGACTCCATTTGGAGAACAGCTTTATTATATAAAATTTTGTCCCAGGGTATCGGCAGTAAAATGTATCAAGTAATAAAAAATATGTATTCAACCACTAAATCTTCAATAAAGATTAATAATAAACTCACTAACTGGTTTGAAGTAACTAGAGGGGTAAGACAAGGGGATTCTTTAAGTCCCACCCTATTCAATATTTTCATAAATGATCTACCTCAAATTTTTAAACAGGATGACTGTGATCCCTTGAAAATAGAACAGACAAATATTGGAAGCCTCCTATTTGCTGATGATATTTTGATAATTTCTGAAACTAAAGAGGGTCTTCAGTCAAGTTTAAACCATTTGTCTCAATACTGTGATAAATGGCAGTTAACTGTAAATTGTAAAAAAACTAAAACTATGATTTTAAGCACAAGTAACAATAGGAAAAATCTTAACCATTCTTTTAATTATAATGGTGATAAATTAGAGCAGATGGAAAAGTTTAAATTTCTTGGTAATATCATTAGTCAGAATGGAAATCTTATTCATTCAGCACAAGAATTAGCCAAAAAATCTATGAAAGTAATGTATTCTATAAAAACATATTGTAATTCGATTCATAAGACTCCTGTAAATTTGTCAAACCATTTATTTAACTCTCTCGTCAGACCAATATTAACTTATAACAGTGAAATATGGTATATGGATGCATACTCATCCTTTTATAAAGCTTCAATTAAAGGAGATAAAAATAACAAAAAAGTAGATACTCTAAATTTCATTGACAAAAGTCCACCTGATAAAGTACTAAATAAATTTAATAAGTTAACTTTAGGAGTAAAAAAATGCTCCTGCAATATAGCTGCTCGATCTGAATTAGGCAGCTACCCTATTGATTGCTTTATAAAAAGACAAACTCTTCTTTTTCATGATAGACTATTAAGGGAAGAAACTAGTCCCTTACTAAAAGAGACACTAAATTTGGCAAAAACTTTACATAATGCAGGTATTTATTCTTGGTACTCCTATGTAAATCATGTCAGAAGTCAAAATGATTTAGAAATTGTTAACCAAAATAAGGATAAAAATAATAGGCTAATATACAAACAAAATCTAGAAAACTCCTATGAAAATTTATATAATGATAAAATATTAAATTTACAAGAGAATAGCAAACTCCAACTTTTTAAAAAAATAAAGAAAAGCTATAACTTTGAACCATACCTACTTTCTCAAAACTTTGAATATAGACAACTAATTTCTAAATTTCGAATAAGTGACCACTGCTTATTAATAGAAACTGGAAGATACAGGAAAATTCCCAGAGATTTAAGACTATGTACACATTGTGATGTACTAGATGATGAGTTTCATTTCTTTTTTAAATGTAAAATAAATGAACAATTAAGAAAAGAGTTTTTAAATGAAAATAAATATAATAACCTAAATGATATAGATAAATTAAAACATATTCTCAATCCTGAAACAAAACAGGACACTTGCAAATTAGGCTCCTTTTTAAAAAAGTCACTAAGACTGAGGGCAGGGAGTCCTTGATATAATTTGAATCTCTTATATATATATATATATTGATTTAAAAAAAAAGACAAATTATAGTTCAAAGTGTGTCCATTGTTTATTTTCATTGTTTTATGTAAACTGTATATTATGTATAATGTTTTAAGCCATTGGTCTATATGGGCGTAAAGTGCTTTTCAATAAAGTTATATTCAAAGAGCGATTAAAAGTTCAAATAAATGTTTTGCACTGAGACACTAGCCGAGATGTGACGAATTCTGGTGTGATCGAATTGTGTCCTTGTAGTCCATTGAGGTATCTTATATATTCCGATGGTCCATACACATGTCTATAGCTGTAGGCCGGTTACATAATCGTCTGGTTATCGAGTACTATTTATATGAGGTTAATTGTCAAATAATGCAATTAACCCCTGACGGCTAAATGTTATTTTACAGTAGACATGGTCATTTATGGGCTTCAGGGTATATATGTCCATAGTATACGAACAGATTGTTATTAGTGTCCAAAGGCTTCCTGCTATTTAATGTATTCACAGATTGTTATTAGTGTCCAAAGGCTTCCTGCTATTTAATGTATTCGACACAACACTATTGTGTAACATATGCCTCCCATACTTGTGGAACGAAAGTTCAATAAAATACGGTAATTTTCTTCCTGTAGGTTATTTTAATAGCTATTGTAAGGTTTCCGGTAACCATCACCACATATCTAAGTTTATAAAGTTCTATAAGTCCAATATCATAATATAATAAGTTCATCACATTCATCTAGTCCAATACCTGGATATATTTACACATAGTTCATTAGAATCATAAGTTCAATAATTCGGTATACATAGTTCATTTTTTATTTCCAACACCATCATAGTAAGTTGTTCCTCATACTGGTTAGGAACGCAAATGTTTATACAATTCTATTCACACAGTTCATAGGGTCATTTTGAAATTATATACACGGTTCGTCTTCTGCTAGTAGATTCGGTCGTCTACGTTGTATGGTTTACAATCCAGTCCTTTTACGAAGTAGTCGACGTATCTAGCTCTGGGTACATCTTTCTCCTGAGACTGGTCGCATCGGTCTTTGGTCTTACATCGTCCTTGAGTAATGGTGCAGAGGGAAGCTTCTCTCTGGAATCAGGTACTTCTGTCCCAACCATTTGCGTTGTCACCATTTGGTACCCATCGTTCGTGGCATTAGAACCCGAACTCACACCTTTCTTTTTGGCTAACCAAGATTTGTTTCTAAAAAACTTACAGTACAAAAATATAGCTATTCCAATGAATATCGCACCCAAACCCATGGATAAGCCTACTCCCCAATTTGGAAATACAACATCATTTTCAATTTCCCGTAAATTTTTAAGTTTTTCAATCAAAGCGTTCATAGGAATTTGTTTAATAGCCGTTAGTTCTCTTGGTAGTTCAAGCTTTGTAAAATTTGGTAAAGCAGCATGAAAGGGTTCCCATAAACTTGTATTCAATACTTGAAAGGTATTTAAGAATCTATCGAACGTTTTTTCGGTTAAAAATGTACTTTCCATTTGATAAGTAGGTAATAAGGTCAAATGATCACTCGTAGCGGTACAAGTTCGCTTTAAGTTAATTATAGTGGTAGGAGGATTAATTATCTGATCCGTCAACATGTTTGTATTGCCATCACATCTAATTGTGATTCTAAATTCATTAATGGTAGTAACTGCCCACATACTATCGGTCAAATAAGTTGCCATAGGCAAAATTGTATTTGGTCGTACTTTTGCTGTACATCTTGTTTTCCAATTTTCTTTATTGGCAAATAAGGCTATGATACATAATTTACTTAAATTAACTGGATAAACTGGACTTTTAATTTCACAAAAATTAACTAAAGGATTGGAACACTTGTCAATTTCATTGGTATTTAACAGCATATATTTAGTTTTTTCTTGGTTTGCAGCAATAACTTCTGCTTCTAATTCATACTGAGCCACCATATTGTTTGAGTCTGCTAATTTATCAGTTATCTTAGTAGGAACAGGTAAGTTGTGAATCTTATAAATGTCATAAGTGTCTCTTATATCTAGTAATGGTAACGAAATGATAATGATTATTTTGTTTTCGTCCAAAACTGTACTACAGGTCAAAAATTTATAAAAGTTCCAAATATCTTTAACTTCGTCACCAGGTATTTTTAATGTCGCCGGTAGTCGTCGTTTTATGTCAGTCAATAATACTCGTAAATTACCGGGTGAGATAAGACTAGGTGACATGTGTCCTAAGGACAGCATGTTTAATTGTAATTGCAGATGGTTTAAATAATCCCCTGCTATATTCATCAGGTCCTTTATTTCACCTATTACCATGTCCATATGCAAATAAGCTTGTAAATAGCTACCCATAACTTCAATTTGTTTTTCTATATCTGTGGCAAAAGTTTGTAGCCTATTTCCCAGTTCTTCCACACTTTCAATCAGTTCATTAACCTTGTGTCTATTTTCAGAAACATGTGTTTGTGTAGTGTTCAAGATAGTTAACCCCTCTTGAACAATATGACGAATTGCGTCTTGATTTTGTGCCAAAGTTTTGATATTTCTTCGAATTTTTGACAGGTCGCTGTCTGATACAGTACCAAATAAAAAACTTAATGCCTTGCCTATAATAGGAAATAAACTACGCTTAGTTCTAAACTTTGCCGTTTCGTCATAGTATAAAGATTTGTAATCATTGAATTGTGAATGAAGATAATCTCTAGTCCGATTTAATCCTTCAACCTCCCTTTGTAAACTTAAAATAGTAGCCAAAATGTGTTTTTTTTTCCGGAGTGTAAAACATTGAAGTTGTGTAAACTTTTTGTGTAGCGAGCAAGGCCTTGCCCAAGTCTTGTTCTATTTTATTAAGAAATAATTCAAAAGGTTCCAAGTCTACGACAAAGGTAATGAGCCAATTTGATCTGGTAGTGGCTATTTCCTTAATTTTTTGAAACATGACATTTTCCTTGACAATGAATTGGCTGGTTAAGCCAAAAAGAACAAGTGAGAACCACCACCACTTCATCACTGGTTCTTCCTAAAAATAATGATACATAAATAAATTATTATAATATTTTTTTATTTATCTGGCCTTTATCAATTTTGAAATTCATACGATAGTCCTGAATAAAATGTTTTCTTGTTTTCTATTATGGTTTCGAATTTAATTATCAAGTCGAAAATTCGTATCCGGTGCATTTTTCTGGCATTGTTCAAGATAACTTCTTGGTGGTAAACCCCAAAGCGATTGGATCGTTTTAACCATCCAATGGCTTTGAAATTCTCCACCGTCCATTTCTCCAGATGTTATTGATATGATAGGTTATTAATTTCTGCAAATTGTTTCCGGCGTCCAATTATCTCCACGAATTTTGTGGGTAAACCACAATAATTGTCGATAATAATTGGGTCCGACTGGTTTATCAGCTTTTGTATTGCGAAAAATTCTTTAAATAGAGGTTCCCTTCTCTCCTTTCTCTTTCGTTCTAGTATTTCCCTCCAAAAATTGGTCATAAACAATTTATATATTTTCCACACTACTAAACTAGGTAATAATTTCCACAGAGAAAGGGGTTCTATCTGGGCGTAAATTTCTTCATTGTCTGCCATTCTGTAAAATGAAAATAAATACTAGTTTTATTACTTATTTATGAGTTTTAGAAATCCTTAAATGATTTGCATTCTTCATACTACCTATAAAGCCAATTGATACCTACATAATACCTATTAAAGCCTTCACTAAATTTTGTACATGTTCCTTAGTTACCAATTTTGTGTCATTAGCCCCAATATCATTAGATTTCTGGTTATTTTCTATTTTAACACTATTTACAGACATGTTATCTTCCATGTCATAATTTTCAGATGTTACTGACGAAGAATGAGTGCTAGACATGTTATCATCAATGTCAGAGACGTCATAATCAGAAGGCGAATTTCCTACTTCTTCTTTCATGACTTGATCATCACCTTGACCATTATTGACATTATCTTGTTCTGAGAAAATTTTCTTCCCCCTTAATTTTTTAGATAACTCCATTAATGGTATATCATCTTCATAATCAGAATTTTCCCTTTCTTTCTTATATCTTTTTGCAATTTGATTTAACGGAGTGTCTGAATCTATGCTTTCATCATCAGAGGAATCTTCTGATTGTGACTCAATGGGAACTACATACGCAGCTTTACGTAATGCCCTACCTTGATTGTTGTTAGGAATTTCCCAATCTAACTTAGCCAAACGAATTTGTTCTGCATGAGCTTTTGTGGTTGTCCCATCTAACTGATTTTTTAAAATAAAACTAACAGGTGAAGTTTGTTCTATAATCCTATAGTACGGAGTCCATTTTTTTGAAAGTTTGCTTGCCCTTCTATGATTTTTATAAAACACTGGGTTTCCTACCTCAAACTTAATATCTTTGCTATGTTTGTTTGCGTACTTAGCCTGTTTCTGCTTAGATTTTTTCATAGTTTTATGAACCAACATAAATGATTTATGTTGTTGTTGCAAGGCAATTTTATGATATTCCTCCCCATTGTATTTTCTCCTAGGCTGTAAAATGTTATCTAAAGGTAAAACTGGATCCCTGTTATATAATGCATAAAAAGGTGAAAGTTGGGTGGACTCATTGATATTGAATCTAATTGCTGCTAAAGCTTGGTTCAAGTATAAGTCCCAAGTTGTGGAATGATCTTCTATTAATTTTGACAAAACATCATGTAATGTTCTATGAAATCTTTCTATTTTTGCATTACCCTGAGGGTGATAGAATGAAGTTTTAATATGCTTTATATTAAGTTCTTTACAAACTTCTTCCATAGCCTTAGAACAGTTTTCCCCTCCGTTATCACTTGTTAGAATTTGAATCCCAGAATGCCTTGAAGTAATTTCTTCAATCAAAAGATGTGCAACATTGTCAGTGCTTTTTGTTGCGACACTAAAAGCTTCTGGCCACCCCGAGTACAAATCGATATATCCTATAATGTACCTGTTACCTGACATGGTAGTTGGATATGGTCCACTCAAATCTACCCCTACATGACAAAAAGGATAAGGCGGAATTTTTGTTTCCTGAATTGGCGCTCTAACTTTTTGTAAGTTGCGTGATTGACAAGGTACACAAGTGGTGACATAATTATATAACTCCTTAAACATGTTTGGCCAAAAATATTTTTGACGAATCGAATCAAATGTTTTGTCAATGCCCATGTGCCCATTCTTATCATGATACTGTTCTACAACTGCTTGTTTTATATGAGAAGGTATGTACAACCTTTAATAGGATCATTATCTACATTTGAGATGTAATAAAGTATGTCATCTATTATGATGTACTTGTTTTGCACTGCCTCGGGTACCTTATCGCCTACAAGTTGTTCCTTTAACTCGCGTAATGTTTTGTCTTTCATTTGTTCAATTGACATATCAAATTCTTTAAACTGAAAATTTTCTTTTTCTGGAATATCTTCAACTAATTTGTCATTATTTGCATAATCAGTAAAATGAAATCTATTTGAATTAATCACATTAATTTCGTAAGTATTATCACTAATATCTGGATAAGGATCTGGATTTTCGTTTGTTTTTTCGTCGGAAGGTAATCAAGACATAAAATCTGCACACACGTTTTGGGGCCCTGGAATATACTGAATAGTACAGTTATAACCCGTTATGTTCAAAGGCCACAGTTGAATTTTCTTATTTTGCATGGGAGATTCTAAAATGTATTTCAAAGGTTTGTGATCTGTTTTTATCACAAATTCAGCATTATACAAATAATGATTCAATTTTTGTAACGCATAATGAATAGCAAATGCTTCTTTTTCAATGGTTGACCAACGGGTTTGTGTATCACTCAATTTATGAGATAGGAAGTAAATTGGTCTTTCCACTTCATTTTCGCCCTCGATTGGACTTTTTTGTAATTGCGTTAAACAAGCACCTACACAACTATCGCTAGCGTCCGTGTAAAGCACATAGGGTTTATTCAAGTCTGGGTATGCCAATAATGGTACTTTCACTAGTTCATCCCTTAACTTTTCAAAAGATTCCTGACAAGTTGTGGTCCAATTAAAAACCTTGTTTTTCCTAGTTAAAGCAACTATAGGCTCTGCAATTTTTGAAAATGAAGGTACAAATCTACGATAATAACTCAAACAACCGATTAATCCTCTTACTTCCCTGACATTCGAGGGAGCTTTCATGCCTTGAATGGCCTTAACCTTTTCAGGGTCTGGTTTTAATCCATCTTTACTTATTATAAAGCCTAAATAATTGGTTTCATTTTGCAAAAAATTACATTTTTTCAATTTCAACTTCAGTTTGTGCTGTCGTAATCTATCAAAAACTTGTTGAATGTGGCCTAAATGTTCTTCCTCTGTTTCGGAAAATATCAAAATATCATCAATGTAAGCAGTTGAAAAATGCTCTAACCCTTGTAGTACTTCTGTAACTAATTCACTAAATAAACTGGGCCCTGAGGCGAGACCAAATGGTAAGACATTGAACTCAAATAATCCCTTGTGACATACAAAAGCAGTTTTTTTCCTTATCCGACTCTTTGACCTTGACCTGATAATATCCTGACTTTAAATCAAGCGAGGTCATTACTTTGGCTTTACCTACTGAAGCAAGTAAGTCATCAATCAGGGGCAGCGGAAAGGAATAAATTTTACTAACTGCGTTTAGGCTTCGATAGTCCACACACATCCTTGAAGTCTTATCCTTTTTTGAAACAATAATGATAGGCGCAGCCCAAGCCGACCTAGATTTCCTAATGATATTAGCCTCTAATAGTTCTTCAATGGTCTTATCTATTATTTTTCTCTGATTGAGAGGGGCCCTATAAGGTTTTAATCTGATAGGTGGGTGATCCCCTGTATCAATAGTCATTTGTACTGTATCAGTGCACCCCAAATCTTTGTCTGAAGTTGCAAAAACATCTTCATTGTCCCTTATCATTCTAAGTATATCCTTTTTAAATTCTTGCGGTACACTTATTTCAGACTCGTCTAACTTTTTGAGTCCCGAAGTTCCTTGAGATTGATTCACATTGACTAAATTTATTTCTTCTAAATGAGAAGCCTTACCTACTACACAACCCCTTTTTAACCTAATTGATTTGTTTGTGTTATTTACAATCATCAAAGGAAACTTCCTATTTTTATTAAAATTAACCACCGTATTACTTATCATTAAGCCTGGTTCTGTACTAACATACCCTGAAGCTACAGGTGAGATTTCTAACAATTTAGTACTTCCAAAACTTGGATTGTTCTTAAGGCCTACGGGACAAACATTAATTGTTTGTGGTTTTAATACTGCATTTACGGTTAATCTTACAATTGAAGCCACATTAATGTCTTCTTCTAATGGAACATAATTTTTTTGAATTCTCAAACATATCAAAATATAACCTAACTCCATTTTGTACTAACCAATCTTTTCCTAAAATAACATTTCTGTTCATGTCTCTAACAACATAAAATAATTGAGTAACTTTTGTACTACCTATTTTAAAAGTAAGGTTTGCACAACCTTCTACATGTAAAGACCCCCCATTTACGGACTGTAAATTAGCCGTTTTCTTTAGTAATTTTGGTTTATCCCTCAAAGTTTCAAAAATTCTTTTGTGTATCAAAGAAACACTAGCGCCTGAATCTACGAGAGCTCTATATCTTTGATTTTGAATTTTAATTAAAGTTGAATTTGGAGCTCCTGCAACATTTATAGAATAAGTAGGTAATTTATTTTTAATACTCTTATCACTGGCTTCAACGTGACAAGAGCGCTTTAGTTTTCCGGATATACACCCCAGTTTTCTACCATGTTAACAGTCCTAGGTTTTCTATTTGGGCAATTTGGCCTAATATGTCCCCGTTGATTACACTGATAACAAACTATCTCATTATTTCTTCCCGAATTCCCTTGATATTGTTGCGTTTCAACTGCATTTACTTGTCTATAGGTTCCCCTAGAACGACAATCTCGTGCTATATGTCCTACCCTACCACAAGAATAACAATTAATTTCCCTATTTCTACCCGAATTTCCGTGATATGTTTGCATTTCTACGGCATTAATTTGTCTCAAATTTTCCCCAGAACGACAATCACGTGATACATGACCTACTTTACCACAAGAATAACAACGTTTTGCATCACGATAATGATCAATTTCCATTGGTTCATGAGAGTTCAAAGGTTCAGTCCGTCTTGGTCTAGTTAATGTCATTGGTCTTATCGTTTTATACCTTGGTTCGTCTACCCTTTCCGTTCTTAAAGTAAATCTTTTTCTCAAATTTTGTTCAGTCATTGCACTTTTAACTGCCAAAGAAAAAGTAGCTGGGTTTTCTCTCATTAATTTCATTTTTAAATAAGAATGAGCTAAACCATCTATAAAAATGCCTACGAGTTCCCTTTCTATAGCGTCATTATGTCCATCTAAATCTGAATATGCCTCATTTGCCAAATTCAATAAATTTTCTGCATAAATTTGAACAGACTCGTCCCCTTTTTGTTTTAATTGTCTCAAAAGAGTTGACGCATGTTGAGGGTCAGTAATTTCTCCAAACCTTGAAGTTAATTCTTTTTTTAATTGTTCCCAAGTGGTGTCCCGATGGTCTCTTAAATATCTTTGTAGGTAATCTGAACAAGCCCCTTTACATGTTTGAAAAGCTATTTCCTTGATTCGATCCCTATCATTAAAAAGTAAAGCATATTTTTCAATTGACTTAATCCAGGCTTTAAAATCTTTCGTATTACCTTCAAAAGGCGTTATTCCTTGAACTACGTTTTGAGAACAAATGGCTGATTTTAACCCTTTAATTTCCGTGGCTACATCGCCTTGAATCGTAACTACCTCCCTTAAACCATGGAGTTCATTTGCGACATTATTGAAAGCTAATTCTACTTTTTGTGCTGACATAGAAGTATCTTGGTTATCCATCAAAAAAGAATGAAAGCTATGGTAATTGCAACTTACGTGGTTCCTTGGTTCCTTGATCGTATAGTGGTTAGAAGTCCTTAATCCTGGTCACGGCACCAGTTTGACTTATGTTGCGAAGTCAAGAAAGTTAACTATACTTGTCAATTAGTATTTATTGCTTAATTTACAAGTATATTCAAAGAGCGATTAAAAGTTCAAATAAATGTTTTGCACTGAGACACTAGCCGAGATGTGACGAATTCTGGTGTGATCGAATTGTGTCCTTGTAGTCCATTGAGGTATCTTATATAGTCCGATGGTCCATACACATGTCTATAGCTGTAGGCCGGTTACATAATCGTCTGGTTATCGAGTACTATTTATATGAGGTTAATTGTCAAATAATGCAATTAACCCCTGACGGCTAAATGTTATTTTACAGTAGACATGGTCATTTATGGGCTTCAGGGTATATATGCCCATAGTATACGAACAGATTGTTATAAGTGTCCAAAGGCTTCCTGCTATTTAATGTATTCACAGATTGTTATTAGTGTCCAAAGGCTTCCTGCTATTTAATGTATTCGACACAACACTATTGTGTAACATAAGTACAAATTGAAACACCTGTAATCGGACAATTACATTAAATCAAGCGTAACTGATCTTATGGCTCGGAAATAATTAAATCCCGAAACACAAGTTTACTTGATAATTCCGACTATAAATTGTATAAAACCGTCTGTTAACCTTATGTAAAGGTTTGAACCACTGGGCCCTGAGTCTCCTTGGCTGAAAAGATCGAGATAAGTAAGTTTATATAATTTTATAAGGTCTCTCAAAATATCAACGGATGTAAATAATATGCCAATAACAATACAAAGTATCAAAGTCACATAAAATATTACATTGTAAAATAATGTTAAAGCTCTTATCAAAAATGTTAAATGAATATTTAGTTTCGGCTTCTAAACAAATGGAATTTAACGTAAATACCCTAAACTATTAAACTTTATCGTAATCTCATTAAATATTAAATTCAAACCCCCAAAATATAAAAGATACTTTACTCAATTCTTACTAGAACACGCTATGGACTAAAACCGGACCAGAAATAAAGCAACAAAGAATCACCCTAAGAAACAAAGCACATCGGTTTTATTCAAACCTAGTTGCAGTGTCTTATTCAGACATCGGGGTATATTACACCCGTAAGCCCTAAATAATAAAGATAAACAACGGCGGTTTTATTCAAACCAAATGTCGATTATGTCTTATACAGACCTTGGCTTTATACGATCAAGTGGCCGAATTAGTAAAATATATACTTTATATACTAATTACAGGTGAAGAAATAACAACTTTAACCAACCGCGTACTTCGATACAAACTTGTATATAAAGGTGAACTCGAATATATTGTAATCTAAACAACTATTGATAACTACCGAGAAGAAAAGAAAAGCTTTTAATAATTTAATCTTATGTAAAACACCGAGAACCCTTACTGATTAACCAATATAAATTAACTGCACTGTTTAGTTTACCCTAGATACGAACATGTAGGCAAAATAATAACAATGAACATGAATTGTAAATTAAAATAAGCCATCCTACATATAATTTTAGATATATAAAAAACCGATTCCGCTACATTCCCCCAACTTAAAAAGCAAATGTTTACATTTGAACATATATATAAAAAAATAATTAAAGTCACATTTTAAAGTTCGAGTTGGTTTTAACCACCATGCGAGTCTTCCCGTTGACATCAGCAAATGTTGCCACCTGATCACGTGCGACAAGATCATCCGGAGTCTAGTTCATTCAAATGAATGGTGTGTTGCTTCACATACTCCTCCCGTTGTCGTTGTGCCATTTTCCTAGGTGTGAGGGCCTCATAATACACCTCATCGACTTCGACTATTTCTTTAACTACTTCTTTATCATCGGCGGGGGTTACACCAGTAATGCGGCAATCGGCTTCTACTAATGCGTCTTCCGTACTACATTGACTCGGACGAACATACTTAGGCAAGACAGCAGTTCCAGGTTCCTTGTACTGAGTGTTAATGACAGTCACGGCGACAACTGACTTCATTAGATTTTCCATGTTCCCACCCGTGACCCAATGCATAACTCTGATATGCCGCTTAAGGTCATTCCGTCTGGTGTCTGTTATCCCATATAACGGACACTTATGGGCATGTATTTCCAATTCATGGTATCTCTTCCAGTGGCGGACAAGCTGTCTGAAATTGAGTTTTCCTGTACTACATGATGCCACTGGACAAGGCATTCCACCAACTGGACAACCAGGTGCTAATGCTCATGTGTCCATGTCTAAGCTAGCCATTTTTCGAAAAACTAAGGATTGATAATTATCCCAGGCATAGATTACATTAGCCGTATTTGGCACAACTTTTTGGAATTTTGGATCCTCAATGCTCTTCAATTTTGTACACTCCAAGGGTGACTGGGGTATAGAAATATGGTCACTTGGTCTTCTCCCGACCGGCAGTAAAACGCTTGCTGAAGTGGGGCGTCCGTTTGGCTGTGCGGGATGTATCAAGTTCGCAGTCACGTCCGTCAGAAGGGGACGTTAAATCCGATGCCTCGTGTAAAGAGAGTGCCACGCTCTTTGCACGTTAAGAACCCTTGCAACAATTCTTTGAGGGGTCCGTAGGTGGCCTGTTGCAAGGCAAAATTTCTGTCCCTATCCAATATACCCTCATTTTCCAGTGGCAGTCCAAATTTTCCCGACCATCATCCTAGATGGCCTATATTACAACAACCTACCTAATGTATTTATTGTGAACTTGTTCTCGTCCTGAATATGCATGAAATATTTGCCACTGGACGTTAAGCAACCAACAATCAATCAATCTTTAATTTTGTACTTGTTTGGCTTTATAAATATTTTGATATGAGCGTCACTGATGAGTCTTGTGTAGACGAAACGCGCGTCTGGCGTACTAAATTATAATCCTGGTACCTTTGATAACTATATTCTCACGAAGATACCGTGTAATCCATTGCTAAAATTGAACAACAATCATCAGTAAAAACAAAACCAAAAGAAAAGAAAAGAACACAATTACGAAATGAATAAAAAAGAAATGAAACTAACTATGTGCTGTTCTTTTTTTCTTCTTTTAATTGTATGGATGTATATTTATCTACATACTTAGATACGCGGTAAAATAATTCTGAATATAGATTTTGAAAATGTAGTTCATTTAAATCATAAAGGTGATAATTAAAACAGACGTGGCGCGACTCTACTACATCATGCGCGTTATTTAAATCCTGTACCCACAATACTATAACCAAACACCAGGATTCTAGTCGTGTATTACTCCGTTTACCTTGAATTTAAAAGTTCAAATACTGAATTTAAATTTTCCCATTTTTAATGACTTTAGTCACCTTACAATAAACAATTACAGTAGCGTTGGTTATTTGTTAAATTTTTTACCTTTCAATAAACAGTAATTTCAAAGCTTTCGAAATTTTAGTATGTGAAATTAAAAAAATAATGTTATTAAGATTAACTGGTAATTTTACATTTTTTTTTATTATTTTATATGCAGTTACCTTAAATCGGTCATTTGTTCAAGACATTTTTCTAATATGTAATGACAGTTATATTAATGAGTAAAATTAAACCAACCATCGTTTTATGAAATCTTTTTTTACATTTGTATGATAATTTTAACCACTTTTTTTGATAAATGTAGTAGATGAGTCCCTTAATCGACCGTATCTTATAGATATTTGTAAATAATTAACATTAATCCTGCCACCGGTGTATTGGTAATTTTCCAACATTTAACTGTAAATTTGTCAATATATTTTCGCAGGTAGGTTAAGGCACTTTTAAAGGTAAATAGGGGCAAAATGTGATATTTCAAGAATAAAATTGTTTTAGCAACAATTTATAAATCTTAGTTGTTGAATTTATATATTCATGTAGTAAGGATTCAGTAAACCGAAATTTTGGTCATGATCGCTTAGGTCACGTGACTTCCACAGGGGTAAAATGCCTTAACCAAATTGGAAAAAACGGGTTACTACACTGAATAAAAAATCAACAAACTTTTGTTTAAACGAATCCGTGTGCTTTCCCGTTGCTTAAAAGTGCTGCGCGATTTTCCAGAAGTGAACATATTAAATAAAAATAATATTTCTAGTTTACCTGGCAGCATATAATTAAATTTGTATACAGTTTCGTTCTTAATTTGATTACAGTGTCATATTCATTAAGCGCGCAGAACTTTTCTATTAGGTAATAGCTATAGCTTTCTATTGTTTTTTGAGGAATATCGTCTCTGGTAACCCGCTTTTTGAGAATTTAGATTTCTGAATCATACAGCCAAAGGAGAACTTCTACAAAATTTAAACCAACTAGAAGCTCACCTCCTGTCTCTTGATGAAATTGTTGTAACAGTTGCCAAAGATTCAGATGTCATTTACTCTATCAAAGAATCTTGTATCTTTCAAATACTACTTACTTTTTAGAAACCCTATAAAGTACACAGACCTTTAAAGCATGTTAAGTAAAACAAAAAGTTGAATATTTTTGTTGCTTATTTAATTTGATACTTCATCAATATGTATTCGGATACTGTCAATTTTTGCATGACTAGTTATTCCATTGGTACAAAAGATGGCCATATAGCTAGAAAATGAGCATTTATTTTCTTGTGTAAGAATATAAAAGGATTATTCACTTTTTCAATTAAAATTTCTGCACAAAGAAGGATATTTATTTAGTACTTGTGAACAATAACAATGAATAAAAAGTAGCACCTCGTACTTTAAATGATTTTGTAATTTGACTTAACAAAAATTACAACCGTAGTAGATATGCCACATAATCTACTGATAACTCCTTTTGGATTGTACATTAGTACTTTGTATGAAAAATAATACATGTAAAACATAAAAAAATAGTTTCCTGAGATAGTTATTAAAAATAGAGACTTAGTAATCATTTAAAAAAAAAATATGACTTAAGATCGACAGCGAGTATTCTGACTAGTTCATGAATTACTGTCAATCTTAGTTGTAAACTATTTTTTGAAACCAATTCCAATTGTACTTTTGTCCAAATACTGTAAAAGGAAGTAGAAATTTATCATATATTTTGGACAGAAGTTAAATCAGTTGTTATTTCTTCTTGATTTGAATTGACAGGCTTCTTTCCAATGACTCCAAACAATAGGGACAGAGAAGTTTATAAGGCAACGGCCTGGTTTTGATTTACTTTATATCAAGAAATTTCAATTCCTTTTGGTTTTTGTTTGTTTGGCAGCTTCCATACAATTAAAAATGTCAAACTATTGTTTGAAGTTTATTGTATAACAATTTAATATATATCCAGTAAAAAAGTGAGGAAGGCTGTGGACATTGCCCGTGATCATTTGAAAGGACACTCGACTGCATTTGAAAGTGCCCACAAGATCTTCATCACTAAAATATTGTCTGCCCTGCATGTTCGATTTGATGAAAATCATGGTAAATTGAAAACTTGTGTATTATATGGAGATCATCAGTGTAAGAGTACCCTCCCTACATTTTGTAAAGAAACAGAACAGTCTTCTGATTAACGACGGGATTCTTAAGTCCGTTTTTTTCGTTGAAAATATGCTAGAAAAGACTCTTCTGCCTTTTATTAAATCTGTTTATCCCGATGGTCACCGTTTTCAACAAGACAACAACCCAAAACATCGCTCCAAGCTTGCCAAAAGTTTCATGATTGACAATGGCATTCAGTGGTGGGACTGCTGGCCTTCAGAATCTCCCGATATCAACCCAATTGAAATGGTATGGAATATGCTGAAACGCAGACTTGCTAAAAACCCCTTAGAACTAAAGATATAAAAAAAGAAGCTGTGGTATGATTGCCAATGAGACAACTATCCACAAAAGACCAAAATGACACAAAAATTAACAACTATATGTCACCGTACGGCCTTCAAAAATGAGCAAAGCCCATTCCGCATAGTCAGCTACAAAAAGGCCCCGATAAGACAATGTAAAACAATTCAAACGAGAAAACTAACGGCCTTATTTAAGTAAAAAAAATGAATTCAGACAGCTCTACAAAAGTTTTGGACCCCAGACCTTACTATTGAGTACTGCAACCGCTTTATTGACCATTTATACAAA
Organism: Mytilus edulis; assembly: GCA_019925275.1. Lineage (NCBI taxonomy): Eukaryota > Metazoa > Mollusca > Bivalvia > Mytilida > Mytilidae > Mytilus > Mytilus edulis. The sequence goes on along the minus strand of JAHUZM010000015.1, from coordinate 3,758,571 downwards.
GTTGTCCCAGTAGTAATATCATTAGAAGGACGTGCAACAGCCGATGTACCTCGTAAAATATTTCATGAAAGGTCTTATGGTAAATCGATTAGATACTTCAAAACCAAGTTAGATGACCCCAGTTTCACCAAGAAGATCGAACACCTCCTACCACACTGAGAAAACCAAGTCAAGAACTACGAGAGATGCAGCCGAAAGTATTTCATAACAGTCTTTTTCAAGGCTACACGAATTATTCAAAAAGATATCTTTAATTTGTTGTACACTCACAGGGGGCTTCAAAGAGTTTTACTAATTATACCCATTGCCTTATCAAATAGTGACCCTCTACTGTTTGTGACTGATTTCTGAAA
>JAHUZM010000015.1:3594638-3758118 GCA_019925275.1 Mytilus edulis | reverse complement strand
TGTTGTTTTTTCGATAGACGAATTTTATGTCATTAATAAAAACCAGTTCAAATCTTTCATTTGAACACATTAAATCTACGAAAGTAACATTTCATGGTTTATACAATGTCACCACTCTTTCATCAAATGATTAGCACTTTGATGCCAGAATCAATAATTAACGAAGAAAACTTTTAATTCTAATATTTTAATATCACTCCTTTAATTCTTTAACTATAAAATTAATATCTGCTGTAATTTTATTATATAAATTATGACTGTCTGCAAATAAGATAGTTCAACAAATTTTACAAACTACAGATTACACTAGACTCTCTTCAGTCATAACACAGTAATTCGCAATACCAATTTTGTCGAGCCTGCAACTTTTGTTGCAGAAAGCTCAACATAGGGATAGTGATCCGGCGGCACCAACGGCTACAACAGCGGCTACGGCGGCGACGACGGTGTTAGCTTACTTCTTAAAAGAATTATATTTTAGAAGGTGGAAGACCTGGATGCTTCATACTTTGTATATAGATGCCTCGTATTACGAAGTTTACGTCAGTTACATGTCCAATGTCCTTAACTTCATTTTCATGGTTCAGTGACCACTTGGAAAAAAAGTGAACAAATTTTGTAATGTTGAATTCTCTCTTATTAAAAGTAATAGGATAACTTTAATTGGTATGTGTGTACCTTGCAAGGTTTTCATGCCCTTCAGACAGTTTTCAATTAACCTCTACCTCATTTCATGGTTCAGTGAACAAGGTTAAGTTTTGGTGGTTAAGTCCATATCTCAGATACTATAAGCAATAGGGCTAATATATTCCGTGTATTGAAGGACTGGATCGTGTACATGTCCAACTGGCAGGTGTCATCTGACCTTGATCTCATTTTCATGGTTCAGTGGTTATAGTTAAGTTTTTGTGTTTTGGTCTGTTTTTCTCATACTTTAAACAATAGGTCTACTATATTTGTTGTATGGAATTATTGTAAGGTGAACATTTCCAACAGACAGATGTTATCTGACCTTGACCTCATTTTCATAGTTCAGTGGTCCAAATTATTTTTTTCAATTTTGGTCTTTTTCTCAAATACTATAGGCCATAGGCGAACTATATTAAGTGTATGGAAATATTTTATGATCTATATATTAGTCGCCCTGTTTTATTTGACCTTGACCTTATTTTCACAGTTCATTGCTCAGTGTTAAGTTTTTGTGTTTTGGTATATTTTTTATTAAACTATAAGTATTAGGTCAACTATATTTGTTTTATGAAAGCATTGTTAGCTGTACATGTCAGCTTGGCATGGTTCATCTGACCTTGACCCCATTTTCATGGTTCATTGGTCTTTGTTAGTTATCTTCGTTAATGTAACCTTTATGTGTCAGTTGTAGTTTTCAATTTCCTTCGTGGCCAGCAGCAGATACAACCCCTTAAAAAAAACATACATTCAAATCCAGGACAAAAAGTGTTAAAACTATTATTTCCATTCAAATGCATTTATCAGCCAATAGTAGAAGGATTCAAAAACCAATAAAACCCATACTGGATCCTAATCCATAACAAATTAGCTTATTACAATAAAACAATTTTCTTGTCACAAAGCCTTCCCACTTAGTGTCAATTTTACATGGATAATCTCCCACATTTCTTACTTTAGTCTAACTTGATTTCTATTTTACTGATAAAACATTTCATTTTTCTTCCATTAAAATACTTCAACTAACAAGTACACTTACTCTGGTTAGAATTGTTTTACATTGTCTTACAAAAGACTTTAATAACTGACTATTATCATGGGCTTTACTCATTGTTAAAGTCAGTACACTAAACTATATTTGTTGTTAATGTTTGTGTCATTTAGGTCATTTGGATTGTTGTCTCATTCACTATCATACCACATCTTATTTTTTATAATAGCTGTTTTCACTGTTCTCTTTGCGTTTTGCTGTATGTATATTCTCTTTGACACCTTACTCCATGCTAATCCCAATTTATATTAGCATTTAATCACAAAAACCAGACCAACTATTACCAAATGTGACTAACAAAATATGTATTCCAAATAATACCACCTGCACAACTCATAAACTTTAATAATTTTGATAAATTCTACATTACCTTTACATCATTCTGAAGTTTCCTTTGTTGTTATTTCATTCTAAACCATTCTCATTCAACATTATAGTTGTCAACTAGTGACTTTCAATGTTAAGCTTCTTTTTCCATTATAATAAAATACTTATAACTTTTAAAGACAATTATCTCCCTTTATTACCTCCAATTAAATATCAAGATCAAAATATAACCTGAAGAAAACCAATAGATTCATAAACATAATTCCAACTTTACCTTAATGCTGAAAATGACAATAACATACCATTCAAAATTCTCAGAAAAATACTTATATCAACTTCTCATTGGCAATCATTCCAAACATTACTTTATATTGATAAAAACCCATTTACCCAATACTTCACATAGTGCTATTTGCAATTACAAATCATTTTTTTCCATGTCTATCCACTTTCTAAAGCATTTTTCATTCTATATAATAAAAATACATTCACAATGAAATTTTTATTCAATAAAACTAATACAAGTGGTAATAATTACTAATATCATTAAAATGTTAAACAGAATACAATAACAGACCTACTCTACTAAAAACTAACTATTTTGTGAAAATAACAATATAAACAAAAACAAAATTAACTATAAAATTAACCAAATGTACTTTTATCGGAATAATGTTCAAATAAACACTCTTCATCTACCTGCAAAACTTCCTTCTCACTTACTTCCATAACATTCCCTTCAACATATTCCATATTAAAATTGACATCCTCCTTTTCAACCTTCACAATAACACCCTCCTGACAACTCTTCTCCTCCTTCCCACTGTTTGCCTCAACACCAATTTCTTCACTGATGCCACTTGCACCTTTCATTGCTTCAATAATAACACCATTATCATTATCAACCATTTCCTTTTTCACTACACCCTTCTTATCCTGCTGATAAAAAATTTCACCCTTTCCTCTGTTTCCATTTCCACTTGCCTCTTCAACTGCTGTAACAAGTACATCATCATCTTCATCACCCATTTCATTTTCAATTTTAATTTTCTTCGTGTGTGATTTTACCCCAACAACAACAACTTCAAATTTCACTGCCTTATGTTTCTTTGGTAAACCACTCCTATTAATAAATGTCTGTAAAAATAACTCTTTCTGTTTCAACGCCTTCTCCTTCCTCTGTAACAAATACATTCGCCGTTGACATTCCCCACAATTAAATGCCACCTCTGTTTTTTCCCTTATAGTTTCAATCAACTTCTTTGTTGCTACTTTAAACTCCATAATTCCTGTAATATACAAATAAAGTCTTCAAATTAACTATAATATTCATAATACTAAAACTATAACACTAAAAACACTAAAAAATCATAAAATTTATGAGAAACTACAGAATGTGTTACAAAATTAATAAATATGACCATTAAAATTACAACAGCTAAAGGTTACCAATAACTCTTTCGTGTAACAATAAATTATACATATACCTAGGAAAAAAATATATATATACTAATTCAACACTAACAGATGAAATATCAAACTTCAAATTAACAAAACAAACTAAAATTAGAATCCCTACAAAACAAACAGTCCATAAAATTCTTACTTGCAACAAGTCAAAATTGCTAAACATTTAACCATGTTCTTAAAAACTATACCCCCCCCCCCCTTAATCACTAATTAATGTTATAAATACTTGTATATTAAAAACCCACTCAAACACATACCATTTCTAATAAATATCTTCTAAAACTACAAATAACTTTTCCAATAAAATCTTAACATTCTCATTCCAATTAAACAGAATTAACTAATAATTAAAACTGTTTTAACATCAACAACCCTTAAATAAAAAGTATGCATTTTAAAAAATAATATCAAAATATAATTCATTACAAATATAATAATGCAAAAAAATAAAATAAATAACATCAAAATAATAAAACAAATAAAACATGAACTTACCTTAAATTTCTTTAGCAAATTAATAATAAAACAACTTTTCTGCATAACCTATTTATACAAAATACATTGATGCCATAATTATTTTTAACAATTATATCCATCCAATCCCAATTGATTGTGAAATCCATACATTACACCTAAAACAAAAATAAAACTTATCTCATTAACATGACCCCAACATATAAATTATTTTTTACATCCTTTGTAATTTATATAAACACCACACAAAATTTACTTTAAAGCCATAACAATTTAACAATTAATTGGATTCAAAGAAAATACCAAAAACATTATTATATTACAAATTACATACATCCACTACAGTACCAACACAAAGATAGATAACTCTATATAAATTTTCTCTCAAATTCTGTCCATTTTCCACTGTAAACTTTCATAATGAATGTTATAATTACACAAAAAAAAACTTCTTCCAAATTAACATATTCACTCATTTTATGTTTTAATTCACATATATTTACAATAACAATTAACAATATGATTATGACATATTCATTAATTATTAATTGTCATATACAAATCAAAACAAATACATAACATGAATAAAAATATATCTGCAAAGAGGGATAACTCTAACAATTTTCTCTTAACTTTCTTATCATTTTCAACATAAATTTAAATACAAAAATACACAAATTAAAAACTCAATTTTGAATAAAAAATTTAATATACACTTTTTTGAAAAATTATTATCAAAGAAACAATATATATAGAAATGTCTTGTCACAATAACTACTCTGTGTCTACTATGATGTAAAAATTTAACTTGACAAAAAAACATCATATTACACATTGATAACAGTAACAAATCATGAATCTTCAAAATATACATAGAAAATAAAATATATACTAAAAATTAATTACATATTTCAATGTACTCATTCCCTTAAAGTTTGTAAAATACATATAAAGAAAGACTTATATTCTAACTTAAAATTAGAATAAATTACATTAATTTTTTTCAATATCCTTGAAATTTTCACTAATTCAACTTTAAAAAAAACAAATAAACCAAAATAACCATTACATTACATCAACTTATATACGGTCAAAACTTTAATACAATTAATTTCTTCAAATTAAACTTCTACACGTACTTCATATGTAAATTAAAAACACTTTCAGTTTTCAATATTTAACTTCAATACATATATATCCAATAAATATTAAAATAATACAACACAACCTTTCTGTTACTGAATCCAATACTATGTCTATAATTTAATCAAAACCATACTCACAACTTAGCTATATCAAACTCGAATGTTATAAATGCACTCCTACAAAATTGATTACTACCCTTTAAAAGTCCACAATAATACATAAAACAAAGGGTTCTTAACATGCAAAGAGCGAGGCATTCTCTTTACACGAGACATCGGAGTTAACGTCCCTATTCTGACCGGGCGTGACTGCGAACTTAATACACCCCGCACAGCCAGACGGACGCCCCTCTTCAGCAAGCGTTTTACTGCCGGTCGGGAGAAGACCAAGTGACCATATTTCTATTTCCCAGTAACCCTTTAGGGGCTGTATATTTAATACGTTATTTTTAAACTAATAAATGGAGTCTTAACTGCAATTAATGTAGATTTTTATTATTTGTTTAGTACTCATGGTTTGATATTTGAATGTTGTTTCAGATTTTATTGAAAATTTCAAGATCTTCTGCAATAGCTTATAAAAAATTAAAAACCTATTGAGGACTGTTCAAGCAAAACATACATCCGACACGACAGGGTAAGGTAAAATAAAACCAGTTGCTTCGCAGGGCGCAGCATTATACGACCGCAGATGTAGAACCCTGAATAGATGGGATAAGTATGGACACAATGTTAAGTTTGATACAGTTGTAAATGTGAGTATATAGTTAAAAATTGTTGTTTCCTTAAGAAGATTCCTATAATTTTTAACTATACTACTTCATAACGTGTAACTGTATGTTTGTGGTAAAATTTGTTGATTGATGGACATGGCTATTCTAGTAAATGAATTAACTTACAAAGCAGTAGCTGTTTTTATTTTCATTAGGTAAGAGTTGAATATAGCGCGTTTTGAAAGGCTATCGCTTTTGGTATTATTGTATTAAAAAATAACAATTCAACTCTTTAGCTTATTTGATATGCTTAAATTTAATTTGTACTTATATTTTTCATTATAAGCCCAGTTTACAAATGATAAAATCATGGTCCAAACAAACACTGTTTCATTTCAACAAAAAATGGAAATATGAGTTTTTCAAAATACTATATCTAACAATATATTTCATTTTAAATATTTAATTCCCTAATAAAATTAAAAAACATTGAAACCTATAAAATTTAAAATTAAACATTACTTGATATCATCAACAAATTAATTTTGAAAATTCTATAATATCCTGAATATAATCATATATTTACACTTTAGATATTGAATCATAGTTTAATATCCAATTTAAAATTTTTAATTCAATTCTACTTTTCATTTCTAAAATCAAATTCCTACTGTGACATACACCTATTTTGTGTCAACAATAATCACAATCCACATTTACAACTGTATCAAACTTAACATTGTGTCCATACTTATCCCATCTATTCAGGGTTCTACATCTGCGGTCGTATAATGCTGCGCCCTGCGAAGCAACTGGTTTTATTTTACCTTACCCTGTCGTGTCGGATGTATGTTTTGCTTGAACAGTCCTCAATAGGTTTTTAATTTTTTATAAGCTATTGCAGAAGATCTTGAAATTTTCAATAAAATCTGAAACAACATTCTAATATCAAACCATGAGTACTAAACAAATAATAAAAATCTACATTAATTGCAGTTAAGACTCCATTTATTAGTTTAAAAATAACGTATTAAATATACAGCCCCTAAAGGGTTACTGGGAAATAGAAATATGGTCACTTGGTCTTCTCCCGACCGGCAGTAAAACGCTTGCTGAAGAGGGGCGTCCGTCTGGCTGTGCGGGTGTATTAAGTTCGCAGTCACGCCCGGTCAGAATAGGGACGTTAACTCCGATGTCTCGTGTAAAGAGAATGCCTCGCTCTTTGCATGTTAAGAACCCTAAAAACAACACTTTGAGGGCCCGTATGTGGCCTGTTGTATGGCAAAATGTCTCCCTATCCAACGTGCCCTCGTTTTGCAGTGGCAGTCGGAATTTCCCCGACCATCATCCCTAAGGCCTCTATTATGACAAGACCTACCTATTGTATTTATTGTGAACTTGTTCTCGTCCTGAATATGCATGAAATATTTGCCACTGGACGTTAAGCAACAATCAATCAATCCAATAAACAATAGCTCATTTATAAAAATAAGTGGATATTTAAGTTTAAACTAAAGAGGATTTTTATTTAAGTAACGAATATTTAATCTCAAGAAAAGAAGCAATATAATCTGCGTTAAGTTAACTTGAGCAATTTGTTTTTAAGGCAGAATTTTTAGTATCTCATTGAAGAGATTTTTATTATTTACTGAACCTCAAATGTAAAATCAATTTCTTATGATTTATTTTCTTGAGAAAAAAGTTGTCAATAAAGTTTTTAAAAAAAGTTGGACCCATTAACATTAAATAGATATAAATGTATTAAAGAAATAAACTTTGGGATATATTTTAACTCTGATTAAACCTATACCGATATCTGACTTGTAGCCATAAGTCATAAAAAAAATAATTATAGATTGTACTTTTCAAAAGTTTCCTAAAATAGAAAATGCGAAATGACACTATCGACATGATTTAGGTTCAAATTTCTTGCACTACATGTACCATGCTTTTTCTCATATTATTACTTCTCTTTCCTCCACTTGGATGTTGACACTATCAATTTCTTCTTTCTGCTGTTCAGCTAGGGATTTCCCAGCTGAAGGAGCAAAGGGGTTCACATACTTTTTGGGTGTCAAGAATTATATCCTCATGAGTTGGAAACAACATGTCTACTCCCTTTACCTTCTCTAACTCGTCGCTGATTCTGCTTTTTTTTTTAACCTTGAGCTCTCCTAACCCAATATATGTTGGTCTAGTCTTTCTATTTTTCTTAACATCTTTTATAACACATACTGCTGTAAGCTGACCAGCCCTCAGCCCTGTTAACCTTGTTAGATGGCAGTTAATATGTTTAATGACATCATATTTTATCTGACGATCACTCGAAAAATTTGTCAAAGTATATTTTTTTTCAAATATTGACCGGAATATTTTTTTTGTCGAACTGGAGAACAAAATGATATTTTAAGGAGAATAATCAGAACCCCTTGAAGTTAAATGGACGTTCCCTTGGAGGGAATGTGATATACATGAAATAACGAAAATATTAAATAGTGACGGAAGTGCTTCTGTACAATTTACACCAAACATATCTTATGATAATAGCCTCTTTGTGGGTTAAAAAAAACCAGTAGAAATTTATGAATTATTGGATTCAAAAAGCTCAAGATCAACCTTAACTGCTGGCAAAAGTCATTTATTATGATTCAAAATAAGAACAAGTTGGACATCATGTTAATATGAAAGAAATCAATGCAATAATTTTGTTCGTCGTCAAATCTCCTCACACAAGACATTTTCTATGCTAAATGTTGAATATATGTGTTTGAGCTTCGTTGACTTCAGTTAACAAATAACGTTCAATTTACTTTGTTCAATATTCGTATTACATTTTGTATTGGTATAGCAATTCCAATTAATTTAATGCAGATGGATAAGTGATTCGAATATCAACGTTATGCTATTCACATTCTTTGGAGTTTCCAGTTTAATATATCACATCCAACACATTTGGGAGTTCATCAATGTAGTAAATTGTGGGTTTATAATGTAACTACGTTTTAAAGGACTATTCGTGCTATGCAATAGAAGAAGAAGAAGTTGACAACATTTACATTGTATGAAATTCAAGATTAATTGATTATCGGTCAAGTATATTTTGATTAATGGTCATCTCTTTGAAAATAGAGATACAAACGAGGAAGACAACTCGGACGTAATTGACCATCCAAGTGGACAAAAACCAAGGAATGAGCTACAAATAGCTTAACATGCACTAAAGAGTCTTAACAAGCTTAGCAAACAGAGATATCCACTGCTTACACATGTGCCTCTGATGTCATATCAGAAGGTATGTAACACAAGAAATGGAGTTCTAAATGAGTCGTTCAAAGAAAGTGTTTGTCAGAAAGAAAACAGTGATATTACTAACAGCATAAACAATGTCATCCAAACATGCACGGATACACTGTATACATCCATACCAGAAACACTTACCAGCAAAATACAGACAGAACAGAGTGGTGAAGCTAGAACTAGACTGAGTTCAAAATGCAACTATATGAATTGAAAGTGTTCACAGCCTCTCCGAAAACAAGAACAGACAACCAGCCATACAAAAAGAGAACATAAAACAAGAGTTATGAAAAGAATATGTGGACGTCAAAACCAGATAAGGAATCCGACAGGTAGGGCATGCTTTGCAATGGGAATAAAGAGGGGGTGTCAATGAATTAGATAGGTTATAGTGAGGTTGGACAGGGTTGTGTTGAACATGAAGTGAAAACAATGGTGACAGCCAAACATATTTATTTTCTGCAAGAAGTAAAAACTGTTCATCATACAAACAATAGAATTAGTATATGAAATAAACCAGAAATAAACAAGTATCAGTCTCGTTCTTTGTCTCCTCCTTTATTTGTTAATTCAGGAATTTGTTTCTAGTTTTATCTTTGTCAAAACTTTTAACAGATCCAATCTTTTTTCCAAGTTTGACACTATCATCAATGTCCTTCATTCTTTTTTCTAGGTCTTTCTGTTCACCAAACAGATATTCGGAAAGGGGACATGGGTTAAACAAAAACCATATTCAAGGACTTGTTCAAAGTACTTGAACATGGCATTTGTACTGCAAGAAAAGGAAACAGATGATTAGACCTACAAAAGCAGACAATTATGTGAAGTAGACACACCTGTAACATAATTTTTTTTTTGGACAACTTAGATGAACAAGTAGATAAATTAGACCAAGAACTAAAAGATCATACACAGTATCCATGGAGTCGGGAGGTGTATATTAGGAGAAAGTAAACACAACTGCTTAAAGAACAATGGACCGACAAGACAAAGACTTGCCATAATACAAATTCTGGAGAGAAAAAACTAATGAAACCAAAGATAATGAAATAAATGCATCTATAAGTACTTTTATGTTCAAGTTATACTTGATTGGAGTACTTATTTCAGTATTTACTCCAAATTTGGGATCATAAATGTTTTAAGGACCGTACCACTTCCTTTCAGAAGTGGAATGGTCTCCTCGAGAGAAATGATACGATGTACATTCAATAACAAAAATATTCAATAGTGATGGCATGGATACTGTGTATGATCTTTTAGTTCTTGGTCTAATTTATCTACTTGTTCATCCAGGTTGTCCAAAAATAAAAATTATGTTACCCTTCCGGAGCACCTGAGATCACCCCTAGTTTTTGGTGGGGTTCGTGTTGTTTATTCTTTAGTTTTCTATGTTGTGTCGTGTGTACTATTGTTTTTCTGTTTGTCTTTTTTATTTTTAGCCATGGCGTTGTCAGTTTGTTTTAGATTTATGAGTTTGACTGTCCCTTTGGTATCTTTCGTCGCTCTTCAAACTATCTGAAATGAAAGAGGAAGTCAATTTTAGGATTGTGTATGAATTATTATTTAATAAAAAGATTATATTATTTTCATTTTTGTAAACAGCATATTAAAATGCGGTTATTGTTGTTTTTACTAACATCAGTACCTATACTTGCATTCCTCTGCATTTAATTCTGAATTATCTCTTATAATTTTGTGCTGACGTCTCCTGTCTTTTTATTTCTGTTTTTTTGTAGATTTACCTCTGACACAACTGCAGATCAAACCATTACAATACCATTAACAACCATTTAAATTTAACAGAACTGTGTATTACCATATTCTCACAATAAGGCATTACATTTCTGCACATAGTCCTGTTTAAAGTCATCTGGAAAATATTGTGCTTTGACTCCATTCCATTGTATACGAGTTTCAATATTTATTCCCTTGGACTGTTTAGTTATTTTAAAATCTGTATATTTTTCAATATCAGCTACGGTATTAATATCAGTTAATCTATTATGAGTTCCCTTTTCACAAATAAACCTCAAATTAAAACTTGTTCATTTTCTACATTGAGTTTGTCACCTAGCTAATAGCACGAAAAAACAGTTCTTGCGTCCTTAAAGTGCAACATCAACCTACTGGAAAACACATCACTGTGTAACAATGTGTGGTACAGGGCTGCCAATTCTCTATCAGCAGGAGAAGTATTGCAGAAACTCCACTCATTGAGTGCCACTTCCTCTTTTTTGCTTACTGAGTCCTGCTCGCACAACCTGGACTGGATTCTACTGGTGCATGCATATTATTATGTGTCCAACATGTACAGCAGTATCTTGTTTATATTGTTTTCTGTATGGTTTTCCTGTTTCTAATTCTTCGTATAGGCTATTTTTATCCGAGATATCACTGCACGAATGTTGCCTCGAAAGAAAAGTTCAGTATCACTAGTTCCTAGTTGTGGATTGAATTATGCTTTTGGTATTCTTGCATAGTTTGGCATTTCGTCTCTTTTAAAGCGTCTGAGGTCCCTTGTCAAGGTGGCGATGTTGTGTCTTCTCGATAGAATTTCATATGTCAACCTTTTCAGAAGTGCGCCCTCTTTTGAGTTTCCACCACCTAACTGTCGCTCTGTTTCTTCAAGCAGGTTGGATGTACTGGAAAGCATGCTTTTATTGTGCTCCTCACACATTCAATTATTCTAAGAAATTGTTCCGAAAGTTCAGTTCTAACGATATCCATTTTTTCGATGAAAAACGAATTAATGCCATGGTTTAATGACGGCATGAAATTGCTTCTTGATCCAGAACTCACTTTGTACGGAAACCCAATAAAAAAATGTTGATGATATCAAATTTCTTGGGTTAATTTTCGATAAAAAATAAAATTAACCTTTCTACCACATATCAAAATCGTAATGTTTAAAAGCATAAGATATTTTAAAAGTTGTCTGCATGCATTTCAAAGTGTGCCCCTCCTATTCCCAGATAAAGCCAGTCGAATTCCTTTTGATTCGCACTTGAAGTTTTAATGTTGTCGTATATGTTCTTGCATGCATTGTCCTGTTGTAAAAAAAGCTTTATCTTTATCTTTGCTGAAGCAATGTGAACAGATATCAGCTCCGTTCAAAATATTCTGGAAAAGATTATGTGGTGTTCCGTCACAGCATACGAAAGTCCAATCTCTATCATCTCTATCATTGTCTTAACGATAACTGATGTGATCTCAACTATTTCTAATAGTAAATACTAGCTACTCAAATCTAATCCAACAGAAAAGCTTATACACACAACCTTTCACAGCTCGGTGGTAAAAATCTGTGAATGATTATGGACAGCAAACTACACAGAGAAGTATCACATGTATCTGCTAATTAATCTTTTTTCAACCTTAGATGCTGCTTTTCTAGTCCATTTGTAGTGTTCACTCCAATGTTAAATAAATTGTCTCTAAAATGTCTAACCCATCTCTGAAATATGATATCAAATATTGATAAACTAAAATTGTTTCATCATATAATATTGCTATTTCAATTTGGAATGTGCTAATATGTTTTTGGAAACCTCAAAGAAGATTTCAACACCGCTTTAATTTTAATCAATTGCTGAATGTGTTTTTTTTATCTGTTAAAGGTGTCTGCTTTGGCGAGTTACAAAAAAAAATACAATTTATAGAAACAGTAATATTAACTTATAATACTTTTGTAATTAGGACACTAATTGTTAAAAGGTCAAGATCAATAAAGAATAGAAATAGTCTCTGTGGTTGTTTATTTTTTGCATTATTAAATTCAAACAAATTTGGATAAAAAATATTATAAAACAGAAGTAATTTCTCACAGCTGATTTCAACTACATTTTGTCTGCCTTCAGAATCAAAATCGAACCTTACAGAATATTTACTGCGAACTTTTATTTCAAAACAATAACACTTCCAATACTCTACTAGAAATAAGTTAGTGATTTAAATAGTCACGAACCAAATTCATGAAGCTGTCACATATTCCTATGTTACCTCTCGATATCCCAGCCACCATGGTTTAAACCAATGTATAAGCCCTTGGTTAGTTTGCCATACACGGTGTGTAGTCAGCTCTAAAACATGTTCACGATATTCATCTAATGAGGTTGAACTGCTTAATGCCATAAATCTGCAACGATTGAAATGAAGTCAAGTTATGATTAATAGTGAAAATGATGATCAGGGTATTAAGTTTATTGTGTACAAGTAATCCAATAATATCATGCTGTTGGGGTACATTTTCCTGTGTCTCCTCCACAATCTATTTCGTCTAGATCTCTCACTAGATTTTGATATATACGACATAGCACTAGATCTGGGTCTACGATCACGTGTCCTACCACACGACGAGCTGCACGAACTTCTAGATCTATTCCGGTGGTTCCTCCTTGACCTTGACCGTTGCCTTCTATTTTTTCTTATACTAGATCTTGAACTCGACCATGAAAGACCTCTTTACAGTCAAGATGGTGTGGGAGAGCGAAGAGCTGGAGATGGAAACAGTTGCAGAGACTTTGTTGCTCTTTTTTTTACTGCACTTTGATGAAACATCAAGTTTTCTGGTACCAGAATAAAGTATGAAAGACTAAAAATACAATGAAGTGTGTTAGGCCTCTCCCCTGTCTAGTCTTTAAAAAAAATTGTTGCAATTGATTTCTTGTTGAATATTGTACAATACTATGTTACTAAGTTATTGTCTGGAAACTACAAAAATGCTCATATTTCCTGAACATTTATGGCAATTACTCCCAAACTTAATATGTGGCTCTCTCTTGTGATATGGAACCTTTTGGTACAAATTTAAGTGAGATCCATACACTTTCATACAAGATACTGCAATTACAATAAACAGCTATGCCTGTCGCTTTTTCAATGACTTCTCAATGTCATTTCCGAAATGCAGGATATACTAAAGGAAGGTTTTCGTAATACTTAAAAATCAACCTTTTTTATGAAAATATTCCCAAAACTCGAAAACATACCAACCTTAAATTAAAAAAAAATGAAATGGAGCTTACATCAATAGATATGATCCATTCAAAGTTTTATGGAAACTGCCAAAATCATTTTTGACCTAGTATCGACCGAAAACTAGAATAAAACCCCTTTTTAATGGAAAAAAAAACATGATATTAAACATAAAAACTTACAATCTAAAATTTATGAAAGATGAAAGGGAGCTCACATCAATAGCTATTAACAATTCACTGAAGTTTGTCCGACATGTTGACAACGAACTGACGGACGGGCTTTTTTATTGCCCCTATTCGGCCTCGAATTCCTAAACTATTGATACCATAATGTATCAATTATAGAGTTACATAATACCATTAACCCCAAAACTCAATCCCAACCGTTCTTTTTATTGTATTGAACCTTCTGGTAAAATGTCTTAGAGATCCATTCACTTAAACTCAAAGTTATCGTCTGAAAACTAATGTGTCCTGGCAACTTTAAACTTCAGGCCAGTTTAAGTTATGACTAACTAATAAGGCTAGCGACATATAAACAACGAAAGCAAGTGCGAGATTTAATTATAATTGGTTCACGAAAAGAAGAGGTTCCAACAAGATTTTAACCAAAGGCAAAGACTTTTTATTTTATTTAAAAAAAAATCGAGATGAAAAAAACATTATATGGAATTCTTACCTTTCAGAAGTCATTTTCTTTTCTTTCAAATCTTTTTACTAATTCAGTACTACTTTTATCCTAAATCTGTACAAATAAAAAATGAAAACAGAATGTAAGCAGTGTAAAGGCAAATGATTGGTCGAAGTTTAATTGTGACGATAACTTTTCTTGGTTTTTTTCCTGAATTTTCCTATTGTGATGTCATAAAATACGGACCCTGCCTGATGACATCACTTAAAAGGTACAAAACTTTCTTCAAATCTTTACAAAGGAAGGATAAAAATCATTAGAGAAACAGATTCAACCACTATAACTCGTGTATTACAATATTTCCCAACTCTCAACAATTAAATTTTAAGTATTTAAATATTAAAAAAATAACTGTCGAGAGTGGAGAAATATCGTAACACACTTGTTGCATTTGTGGAATCTATATTTCTTAATATTTAAATGTAAGTTGTATTTTATTATTATAGTTCACTAGAACATACCCGCGAAATCGCGGGAATTAAGAATCTGCTCAAAAGTATGTAATCTGTTGTAGGATATTTTTTGTAAAAGATTTTAAGAGTGGATAATTACAGGAAAGGTATCAAAAGTATCTTAAACATGAACTTCACTTAAGTTTTGTCATGAACTTCATTATGTAAAAATGTGTGGGCTATGGAAGGTATCTGAAGAATTAATAGTGTGTTCTTATGTTAAAAATGCATGAGGATGGAAAAGAGGAAAAACTGCGGAAATTAGTTTGACATGACAGCTGACAACGACAGGCCAATGGCCTGAAATTGTGACTGTATTGAAATGAATCAATATTTACAATGAAATTCGTAAAATATTAGGTGAATTCCATTTAAAAAATAGATGTGAAATATGACAATTTATTTATTGAGTAGTCAATGATGGATAACGCCTTCATAAACTATGTTGTCTGTATAGTATTGTCCATCAAACAGAGAATCAGCAGCAGGTAAAATGGATATTGATTTAAAGTCTCTAACTCTGGAAAATGCAACATAGAGCAGGTTTTGTTAGATCTAGTCCTATTTGTCCTAAGGTTTGTCCTTGAGCTTTGTTAATTGTAATGGAGAATGCTGGCCTAATATGGAACTGACGTCGTTTTAGATTGAATGGAAGTCCTGCATCTGATGGGATTATGGTAATTCTTGGAAGGAAGACAGTGTCTCCTGCATGTGTACCAGTCAGGATTTTTGTCTCGATAAGGCGAGTTCCAAGATTTAGAACAGAAAGTCTAGTCCCATTAAGAAGTCCTGCAGCTGGGTGTAGGTTACGTAAAAGCATAATTGGTGCATGTTTTTTTAAAGTCAATTTATGTGGTGGTGTTCCAGAGGATGTAATAGTGTTGAGGAATTCTGTAGGATACAAATATCCAGTAGATTCATCTTCAACAGTATCAGCACTGAGATAGGTTTTAATAACAGTTGAAGGAAACATGTCCATGATCATTTTTGTCTGGGCATATGCAAAGGTCTTTAGGGAGCTGTATTTTTTGCAGATCCAACGTCTGGATATAGTTTTTCCTTCCCATTACCAATACGTAATAAGAAGTTTTCGAAATCTGCTTGATTGTTTGAATGTGCGTTACTACGTACTCTCATGTTAATTGTTAAATTGAACATGGTAATGCTTTCCCAGAGGAAAGACTGCATAATATTACTATTAATTATTTCAGCTTGTGTTCCATGGCGAATGGCAGGTAACACCTGCCTGAAGTCTCAACCTAATAAAACAACTTTACCACCAAATGGTTTGTCTATCTGTGTTATATCACATAATGTTCTATGAACACACTCTAACACATGCTTATGTATCATTGGCGCCTCGTCCCAAACTATAATTGCAGTATTTTTAATAAGATTAGCAAGTGCACTGTTTCTTGAAATGTTACATGTACTTGTCTCTGAAATTGGAATGGGTATTTTGAATCTGGAATGTGCAGTTCGTCCACCTTCCAACAATTCAGCAGCGATTCCTGAAGACGCTACTGCCAGTGCAATTTTACCTTTAGATCTAATACGGGCTAAAATTGTATTATATAGGAATGTTTTCCCCGATCCAACTGGACCATCCTCAAAGTAAGCTGTAGTATTTGTATGCTGTTCTGTAGCATCAACTACTTTTTGGTAAACATGATGTTGATCTGAATTGAGAAGGGATTCATTTTTGTCTGCTACCACAGTTTGTTCTTCAATTTTGTACTGACATTGTTCATGTAGTAAATTTGATGTAAAGGTAATATTAGATTCATCAATGTTTGGAAATCCAGGAAAATCTGCCAAGTTTTTACCATGAGATTTCAACAGTTGCTGTATGAGACACAGGACTTTGTTGAATACAAATTGTTTTGAATCGTGTGTTAGATTATTGTTCATGTTATGAACAATGTCTTCTGACATGCAGTCTTTAAATTGTTCCCACAACTTTGCTGATTCAGATGGCTCACAAAAGAGAAGAATTGTAACAAAAAGCAAACGAATCTGTGTTGGGGTTGCAATAGCAGCAGCTTCTGTAAGACATTCTACCCATTCGTCATCATGTTGTAGAAAACCTCGTCGCATTGCAGTTTCTTTAAAAGTAGTACAAACAGTACCATTGAATTGAGAAGGGATTCATTTTTGTCTGCTACCACAGTTTGTTCTTCAATTTTGTACTGACATTGTTCATGTAGTAAATTTGATGTAAAGGTAATATTAGATTCATCAATGTTTGGAAATCCAGGAAAATCTGCCAAGTTTTTACCATGAGATTTCAACAGTTGCTGTATGAGACACAGGACTTTGTTGAATACAAATTGTTTTGAATCGTGTGTTAGATTATTGTTCATGTTATGAACAATGTCTTCTGACATGCAGTCTTTAAATTGTTCCCACAACTTTGCTGATTCAGATGGCTCACAAAAGAGAAGAATTGTAACAAAAAGCAAACGAATCTGTGTTGGGGTTGCAATAGCAGCAGCTTCTGTAAGACATTCTACCCATTCGTCATCATGTTGTAGAAAACCTCGTCGCATTGCAGTTTCTTTAAAAGTAGTACAAACAGTACCATCTTCCAACTTTCTGAGGTCTTCATAACATGTGGCACCTGGACAATGGTGTAGTAATAGCCTCAAGAAAAAACGTTCTCCTTCTGCTGGGTTTGCCCTATAAAGTCGTCCAATAACATTACCTTTTTTTCGGGGTGCCCATGTATGTGAAGACTGATCCCATGTAAAATGTTCCGGGAAGAGGTGATATGGTATTGTTGAAGCCAAAGAATTAGTCTGGTTTATTTTAAACCAACCTGTCAATGTAGTGTTTTTATTGTGTTGAAGTGCCTGTTGTGCTTTTCCCTCACTATAAAATTACCTGCTCCTGCCCTGGCAAATGAACTTGAAGTCTCTGAATTGCTGGCGAATGAGTATGTAAATCATAGTGGAATATGCGCCAACATGCCTCTGATGCTGAAACATACCTAGCATCAACATAATGAGTAATCTCATTATACACATTGGTTCCTTTCTGGTCAGAATCACTGGTTTCTGCTTTTTGAAGTCCTACCATTATCTTGTCATGTCCTTTATAAACATATTTATAAAGATATTTGACTGCTTTTACAGTAGAACATATTTCAACATTTATATGAGCGGAATATTTGGTGCAAAGATAATGATTATAAGGCACAACCCACCAATTATCCTATATTACACCATTTTTCTCTACACTGAGTCCATTATCTCTACGTTTATAAAGTGGATAGCCATCTGATGTTTGTAATGTTGCAGGATTAAAATCTTTTGGAAAGCCTTTTGAGCATTTTCCATCATTCATGCATGGAGATTATTTATTGGCTTTACCACATGGTCCATGGATCATATGCTGTGTAACAATATGATGAAGATTTGGCAATAATGCAGGGTCCGGTATTTCAGCTGAGACAAAGTCATCGAAATGATCAGGAGTTAAAGGTTTACTGTTGGGTTGTAAAATAAGAAGAATGTGTGAGTGGGGTAAACCACGCTTTTGAAATTCAATCACATAGACATAAGCAATAGTTTTGCCAAATACATTGTTTTGTGTAATGTCATGAAGAAGCATTTGAAGTTTTTGTTTGAATACTCTTGTAATCAAATTAGGTCTATCTGCTGGGGTTTGATTTATAAGTAGGCTATGAACGATTTCTGGCCATTTCGGGTTGCATGTAAAAGTAATAAATGAATCGGGTTTTCCAAAGCGACGTACTATGGACATGGCATCTTGATATTGTTCATACATATTTCTTGGACTGCCAGTGAAAGATGATGGCAAAATATTTTTTCTGCCAACTGTGACGCCATCAACATCTCCTGCATGAACAGCATCATTAAGTCCCTGATATAGTTCAGCTCGTAATTCGTTCTGGTGGTAAAAGCAATAATTTAGTCTAAGTTGCTCAATCTTTTCAAACATATCTACAATATACTGTTGTAGTAATCTCCCTCCTCGAAGCAAAATGTTAAAGTTATCTCTCTGCATGAGATGGTATGCATAAAATTGCATTGTTGATACATGAGAATTAGCATTTCCACTATCAATTGTCCAACCACTATGTCCATATGGTAGAAAGAGAACATAATGCAAAGGGTCATATTTCGGGTGAGTTTCATTTATATGTATGATTTCATACCCCTTAGGGTGATTTGAAGAATTTTTTTAAAGTACAATGTCTCTGTTTGTTGGTTCTTTCATTTAAAAACCTGGTATGATGAGTGATACTTCAGATGCTGTTGGTAAATTATAGCGCCGTGTGTCTTTACTGGTATCTGCATGTAATACCAATTTAATATTTTGGTGTGATGCATTATGATCATCATGCATTATTTTTGCTGCATTTTTAAAAATGTCAATGAATGGATTGCAGTCGTGTAGTATATTTTGTAATGTTAATAGCACAGACTTATTTAAGGTATCATTCCATTGCATCCTATTACACAATTCATTTTCAGTATCATGTATGTATATTTGTGCAAATTTAGGTGCTTTCCCTTCAGATGGAAATAAATGTCCAATTCTATGATGGACAGAACCACAAATACGGAAATTGTATGGTCCATTATGTGGAAGGACATCTTCATGAACACCTAATGAGGCAAATGCTAAGCTTGAGTTATATGCTATTATGTTTATCCTGAAATGTTTTACCTGTTCAGTATTCAAAATGAATAAATTTTGCAAAGAATGTGGTGGGTCTTTAATAACAGGCAGTACAACTTTGCCTTGCATGTAACAGGTGGAAAATTTAGAATTTATATTTATTTGACCACTATGAGTCTCATTTTTCCACATAAGTGCTTTGCAACATTGACATTTATTTTGCATTTCACCAATGTCACTATATTCAGGCAGTTTTATGTTTGTGGAATAATAGTCAATCAATGATCCTAATGCACTGTATAGTCTTCTTCTCTTTGGTGCCACAACAATAGCATCTGAGTTGGATTTTCTTTTGCGTTTTAATTCCCTTTTTTGTCGTAGAGTCTGTTCTTGGGGTTTGTGTTTTTTCGGCATGTTACTGTACTGTAAAAAGAATTGTGTCATATTAAATGAAAGCATTGAACTAACCTTTAATATGTTTCATCACTTCAGCATATATTGTGACTATTTAGTGATGATAAATAACAACCTACATTATAATGGTAAGTACATGAAGCATAAAATATACAATGTCTTTCCCGTGTATATGCATTTAGGTTTATAATTTCTGAAGTATTGTTCATTAAGATTGGTCTTGAAAAAAAGTTGAAATTACAATATAATTTATTAATAAATCTTCGTTAATTTATACACAACACAAAAATTACATGTCCTTTCTGTAGTTTTATAAAATAAAAAATTGCTAAAAATTATTGTTCTTTAATAAGTGTTGAAAATGAAAGTACTGAAGAACCATTCCCTATGGTTTGTACGGAATTGCAATTGAAAATAAAATCGAGCAAAAAAATTACGACTTTTTTTATTCATGAGTGTGTGTCCATATCTGCAGATTCTGATGCAGATTTCATTTTTTCATTTGAAGGTTGTACAACTTTCATTTCTTGGGATTTATTGTGTGTATCTTGTAATGCAGATTTATTGACTGAAGATAGTTTGTCTGCTTGTGGGTTTTCATTCTGTTGAATATCTGTAATTTCATCTGTTATATCTTGAAATGATAAATCAGCTATTTCTTTTTGAAGAAAGAAGAAGGTTCTTAAAATTGAACTCCTGAACACTTTAATACAGAAATAAGGAGATGTGTTATGATAGCAAATAAGACAACTTTAGTCTAAATTCAACAAATAAAGATAGTAGGTAAAATAAATTCGTTACATAGTGTGCTAGTTACCTAATATGATATATATAGGGTAAATAAATTCCATATGGGGTTCGAGCTTCGCTCTCACCCCATATAGAATTTACTGACCCTGTATATATCATATTAGGTCACTAACAGTATAATAGTATACCATTTGGTGAAATATATCGAAACGTGTAGACAGACAATCCCTAAAGGCTGTTAAACAGACTTTACACCTGTCCTAAGTCAGGAATCTGATGTACAGTAGTTGTCGTTTGTTTATGTAATATATACGTGTTTCTCGTTTCTCGATTTGTTTATATAGATTAGACCGTTGGTTTTCCCGTTTGAATGGTTTTACACTAGTAATTTTGGGGCCCTTTATAGCTTGTTGTTCGGTGTGAGCCAAGGCTCCGTGTTGAAGGCCGTACTTTAACCTATAATGGTTTACTTTTTAAATTGTTACTTGGATGGAGAGTTGTCTCATTGGCACTCACACCACATCTTCCTATATCTATAGATTGTTCCATAGTTATATATTCCCGTTTAGTGCTTCTGGTATGTAGAATAAGTTTGTAAACACTCTTGAATCGACAAAATAAAATATAATGACCAGTTGAAAGCCAACAAATTGTTTAAAATTGTCTTTAAAGGGCAATAAGTCCTTAAGGGGTCAATTGACTATTTTGGACTAAAACTAAAACTCTTTTGGCAGCACCCCAACAATGGGTTGTTCGTTTCATCTTAAAACAGGGCTGATAAATCTTGACCAATTGAATATTTTTTCCCATTTAATATTTCCTTTTAAAGTTTAAGTATTTGAGATATAAGCTAAACACTGCATTTGCCCCCTATGTTCCATTTATTTTTGGTGGCCATGTTTGACGATGGACCAAAATATCGTTGTTGGCACAAGCGGAGCATTCGATCATTGGTCATTGGTGCTTGCCCTTTATATGCTCTGTCAGACTACTTTTCCGACTAAAACTCTTTTGACATGTATCACAAATAATTGTTCCTTCATCTGTTTTAATAAATGTCTGTAGATGCCTCTTCGAAGAACCAAGCGCGGTAAATTCTGCCTTGCAGGAGGTGCACTTGTTCCTCGGCAGTTTCACATGACTTGCTATGTGATATCTGTATAAGCAGCTTGATTGTATCCTTTGTTGCATATACTGAATACATGCTTGTAAGACATTTCATGCTTGTTTTTGACATGCAGCTGATGCCCAATACAGTTCATAAGAAGCAAACAAAAAATCTCTTCCAGCAAATGTGGCACAGATGCTTTCTGAAATAACAATGAAGGTGAAAATATTTAACTATTTCTTTTTTTTTTATTATTATTATGAAATAACAAAAAAGGTACGATCCTGAATGAAAAGATTGTTGCAATACATTATTTATAACTCACTCAAAAGGTGCTTCAGACGGGGAGGCAACTCAGACAAGCATGTTTCTAGTTTCCTTACAATAACTTGTGAATAAATTTTTGATTGCTCTGAAATGGTACCAAAAGATTCAATGGTGCAAGAAGAAGGTTGGGATTGATTTTGAGTGCAATTGCCAAAACCATTCTGGAATGAGGGGCAAAAAGGGGCCAAAAAGAATCATTTTCAGGCAATAACTTGGGGTGGTTGGTGTCCAAAATAAGTAAGAGGGAGCGGGAGTCAGTTTTTTTCTTCTTCAGGATGTCTATGTAGGATAGGCATGCAACAGATGTTATCAGAATATAAAGCAAATAGTTGGGTTTTTTTATTTAAAATTTCATTTGCACCTGACGTAAGATTTGCATCAAGCCATTGACCTGAAACTTTATGATGTATGATTTGGAATGACTATCAATGAGACATCTCTTCATCAGTCAAAAAATACAAACTGATTGAAATTTGTTATTAGTATACTACAAGGTCACTTTATAAAAAAAGAAGATTTGGTGTAATTGCCAATGAGACAATTCTTCACAAGAGACCAAATGACACAAAAATAAACAACTATAGGTCACCGTACAGCCTTCAACATTTTTTCCCAAAAGTCCTACTATATAAGCAGCTTCAAAGGATATAATCTGTTGTATTAAATTTTAAAACCTTAAAAATCAAGAAAACCAACTGCCTTTAATTAAAGGTTTAGACAAAATGTGTAAATTTTAATATGTTGATTCAAACTATTGATTACTGTGCATTTTTGTTGGCAAAATTAATAGCATTAACATACAGAAAATAGTTTGACAATCAAATTTTGTTAATCAAATAACTGTATGTCACTGTATGGTCATTTGCAATGATAATGAAAGTGGTCGTGCACAATTAAGGATAATGATTGATTGTTAATAATTTGAAGATTCTGTGGTCTTAAAGGAGTAGGTCCGATAAGGGCTGGTTTTGGCCTCAAATTTCAAGTTCATCTGACGAAAGATTTTGAACACTTTTTAAACACTTAAATGTCTATTTCAATTGATTCAATTATTTTTTGGAAAGATTTAAACGGATTCACTCATTAAAAACGCTTTTTGGACAATTTTCTTTTATGTATTGATAATTGTATTTGATGTTACCTCAAATCGGTCATTTGACCAAGACAACTTACTAATATGTATTGATAATTGTATTTGATGTTACCTTAAATCGGTCATTTGACCGAGATTCTTTCTAATATGAATTGACAAATCCATTTGAAGTCAATTTGAACAAACCAAACAAACATTATCATAATTATAGAATTATAATATTTGTTTAGTAAATTTTACCACTTTTTGGATAATTCATTCAGATGTTACCTTCAATTGACCATATTTAAAGGAGAATTGTAAATAATACAACAGCAAACCTGTTGTTGGTGAATTGATAACTTTTCGACATTTTACTGTAAATTTCATTTTTTTTTATACTTGTAATTGATGTTACTTTAAGTCGGTCATTTTACAAGACAACTTACTTGTATTGATAATTGTATCAGAAATCAACTTAAACCAATTAAAACTAAACTATAAAAAAATTAAAAATTTTCAATAAATTTTACCACTTTTTGGACAATTTTCTTATATGTATTAATAAATGTATTTGATGTTACCTCAAATCGGTCATTTGACCAAGACAACTTTCTAATATGTATTGATATTTGTATTTGATGTTACCTTAAATCGGTCATTTTACCGAGATACTTTCTAATATGTTTGACAAATCTATTTGAAATCAATTTGGACCAACAAAACCTTCATTATAGAATTATAACACTTTTTTAGTAAATTTTACCACTTTTTGGATAATTCATTCAGATGTTACCTACAATTGACCATATTTATAGGATAATTGTAAATAATACAACAGCAAACCTTTTGTTGTTTATAAATATCTTTTCGACATTTTACTGTTAATTTGATTTTTTTTTGATAATTGTAATTGATATACCTTTAATTGGTCATTTGACCAAGACAACTTTCTAATATGTATTGATAATTGTATCAGGAGTCAACTTGAACCAATCAAAACTTAACTATAAAATTTTTAAATAAATTTTACCACTTTTTGGACACTTTTCTTATATGTTTTGATAATTGTATTTGATGTTACCTTAAATCGGTCATTTGACCGTAATACTTTCTAACATGTATTGACAAATACATTTGAAGTCAATTTGAACAAACCAAACCTTCATTATAGAATTATAACACTTTTTTAGTAAATTTTACCACATTTTGGATAATTCATTCAGATGCTACCTTCAATTGACCATATTTATAGGAGAATTGTAAATAATACAACAGCACACCTGTTGTTGGTATATTGATAACCTTTCGACATTTAACTGTAAATTTGATTTTTTTTTTATAATTGTAATTGATGTTACCTTAAATCGGTCATTTGACCAAGACAAATTTCTGATATGTATTGATAATTGTATCAGGAGTCAACTTGAACCAATCAAAACTTACTATAAAATTTTAAAAAAAATTCAATAAATTTTATCACTTTTTGGACACTTTTCTTAAATGTTTTAATAATTGTATTTGATGTTACCTAAAATCGGTCATTTGACCGAGATACTTCCTAATATGTATTGACAAATGTATATGAAGTCAATCTGGACCAACCAAACCTTCATTATAGAATTATAATACTTTTTTAGTAAATTTTACCACTTTTTGGATTATTTATTCAGATGTTACCTTCAAATGACCATATTTATAGGATAATTGTAAGTAATACAACAGCAAACCTGTTGTAGATATATTGATAAATTTTCGACATTTTACTGTTAATTTGACCATTTTTTTTGATAATGCTATTTGATGTTACCTTAAATCGGTCATTTGACCAAGACAACTTTCTAATATGTATTGATAATTGTATTTGATGTTACCTTAAATCGGTCATTTGACCGAAATACTTTCTAACATGTATTGACCAATGCATTTGAAGTCAATTTAAACAAACCAAACCTTCATTATAGAATTATAATACTTTTTTAGTAAATTTTACCACTTTTCGGATAATTCATTCACATGTTACCTTCAATTGCCCATATTTATAGGATAATTGTAAATAATACTACAGCAAACCTGTTTGAGGTATGTTAATAACTTTTTGACATTTTACTGTTAATTTGACAATTTTTTGATAATTGTAATTGATGTTATCTTAAATCAGTCATTTGACCAAGACAGCTTTCTAATACGTATTGACAATTGTAATTGATGTTACCTTAAATCGGTCATTTGACCAAGACAACTTTCTAATATATATTGATAATTGTAACTGATGTTACCTTAAATCGGCCATTTGGCCAAGACAACGTTCTAATATGTATTAATAATTGTATTTGATGCTACCTCAAATCGGTCATTTGACCAAGACAACTTTCTAATATGTATTGATAATTGTATTTGATGTTACCTTAAATCGGTCATTTGACCGAGATACTTTCTAATATTGTATATGAAGTCAATTTGGACCAACCAAACCTTCATATTAGAATTATAATACTTTTTTAGTAAATTTGACCACTTTTTGGATAATTCATTCAGATGTTACCTTCAATTGACCATATTTATAGGATAATTGTAAGTAATACAACAGCAAACCTGTTGTAGGTATATTGATAAATTTTCGACATTTTACTGTAAATTTGACCATTTTTTTTGATAATTGTAATTGATGTTATCTGTAATCGGTAAATTGACCAAAATAACTTTTTAATATGTATTGATAATTGTATTTGATGTTACCTTAAATCGCTCATTTGACCAAGACAACTTTCTAATATGTATTGATAATTGTATTTGATGTTACCTTAAATCGATCATTTGACCGAAATACTTTCTAACATGTATTGACAAATGCATTTGAAGTCAATTTGAACAAACCAAACCTTCATTATAGAATTATAATACTTTTTTAGTAAATTTTACCACTTTTTGGATAATTCATTCAGATGTTACCTTCAATTGACCATATTTATAGGATAATTGTAAATAATACAACAGCAAACCTGTTGTAGGTTAATGATAACTCTTCGACATTTTTACTGTTAATTTTACCTTTTTTTGATAATTGTAATTGATGTTATCTTAAATCGGTCATTTGACCAAGACAACTTTCTAATACGTATTGACAATTGTAATTGATGTTACCTTAAATCGGTCATTTGACCAAGACAACTTTCTAATACGTATTGACAATTGTAATTGATGTTACCTGAAATCGGTCATTTAACCAAGACAACTTTCTAATATGCATTGATAATCGTATTTGATGTTACATTAAAAAGGTCATTTGACCAAGACAACGTTCTAATATGTATTGATAATTGTATTTGATGTTACCTTAAATCGGTCATTTGACCAAAACAACTTTCTAATATGTATTGATAATTGTATTTGATGTTACCTTAAATCGGTAATTTGACCGAGATACTTTCTAATATGTATTGACAAATGTATATGAAGTCAATTTTGACCAACCACACCTTCATAATAGGATTATAATACTTTTTTAGTAAATTTGACCACTTTTTGGATAATTCATTCAGATGTTACCTTCAATTGACCATATTTATAGGATAATTGTAAGTAATACAACAGCAAACCTGTTGTAGGTATATCGATAAATTTTCGACATTTTACTGTCAATTTTACCACTTTTTTGATTATTCATTCAGATGTTACCCTCAATTGACCATATTTAAAGGATAATTGTAACTAATACAACATCAAACCTGTTGTAGGTATATTGATAAATTTTCGACATTTTACTGTAAATTTGACCATTTTTTTGATAATTGTAATTGATGTTATCTGTAATCGGTCATTTGACCAAAATAACTTTTTAATATGTATTGATAATTGTACTTGATGTTACCTTAAATCGGTCATTTGACCAAGACAACTTTCTAACATGTATTGACCAATGCATTTGAAGTCAATTTAAACAAACCAAACCTTCATAATAGAATTATAATACTTTTTTAGTAAATTTTACCACTTTTTGGATAATTCATTCAGATGTTACCTTCAATTGACCATATTTATAGGATAATTGTAAGTAATACAACAGCAAACCTGTTGTTGGTATATTGATAAATTTTCGACATTTTACTGTAAATTTGACCATTTTTTTTATAATTGTATTTGATGTTATCTTAAATCGGTCATTTGACCAAAATAACTTTCTAATATGTATTGATAATTGTATTTGATGTAACTGTAAATCGCTCATTTGACCAAGACAACTTTCTAATATGTATTGATAATTGTATTTGATGTTACCTTAAATCGGTCATTTGACCAAAATACTTTCTAACATGTATTGACAAATGCATTTGAAGTCAATTTGAACAAACCAAACCTTCATTATAGAATTATAATACTTTTTTTAGTAAATTTTACCACTTTTTGGATAATTCATTCAGATGTTACCTTCAATTGACCATATTTATAGGATAATTGTAACTAATACAACATCAAACGTGTTGTAGGTTAATGATAACTCTTCGACATTTTTACTGTTAATTTGACCTTTTTTTGATAATTGTAATTGATGTTATCTTAAATCGGTCATTTGAGCGAGACAACCTTCTAAAACGTATTGACAATTGTAATTGATGTTACCTTAAATCGGTCATTTGACCAAGACAACGTTCTAATATGTATTGATAATTGTATTTGATGTTACCTTAAGTCGGTCATTTGACCGAAATACTTTCTAACATGTATTAACCAATGCATTTAAAGTCAATTTGAAGAATTTATGATTACTTTTTTAGTTAATTTGGACCACTTTTTGGATAATTCATTCAGATGTTACCTTCAATTGCCCATTTTTATAGGATAATTGTAAGTAATACAACAGCAAACCTGTTGTAGAATATATTTTGATATAATTTTCGACATTTTACTGTAAATTTGACCATATTTTTTTGATAAATTGTAATTGATGTTATCTGTAATCGGTTCCATTTTGAACCAAAATAACTTTTCTTAATATGTATTGATAATTGTATTTGATGTTACCTTAAATCGGTCATTTGACCGAAATACTTTCTAACATGTATTGACCAATGCATTTAAAGTCAATTTGAACAAACCAAACCTTCATTATAGAATTATTATACTTTTTTAGTAAATTTTACCACTTTTTGGATAATTCAATCAGATGTACCTTCAATTGACAATATTTAAAGGAGAATTGAAAATAATACAACAGCAAACCTGTTGTAGGTACAACAGCAAACCTGTTGTAGGTTAATGATACCTTTTTGACATTTTTACTGTTAATTTGACCTTTTTTTGATACTTGTAATTGATGTTATCTTAAATCGGTCATTTGACCAAGACAACTTTCTAATACATATTGATAATTGTATTTGATGTTACTAAAGTCGGTCATTTGACCAAGACAACTTTCTAATATGTATTGATAATTGTATTTAATGTTACCTTAAATCGGTCATTTGACCAAGACAACTTTCTAATATGTATTGATAATTGTATTTGATGTTACCTTAAATCGGTCATTTGACCAAGACAACGTTCTAATATGTATTGATAATTCTATTTGATGTTACCTTAAATCGGTCATTTGACCAAGAAAACTTTCTTATATGTATTGGTAATTGTATTTGATGTTACCTTAAATCGGTCATTTTGACCAAGACAACTTTCTAATATGTATTGATAATTGTATTTGATGTTACCTTAAATCGGTCATTTGACCGAGATACTTTCTAACATGTATTGACAATATGTATATGAAGTCAATTTGGACCAACCAAACCTTCGTTATAGAATTATAATTTTTTTTTTTAGAAAATTTTTACCTACTTTTTGGATAATTCATTCAGATGTTACCGTCAATTTGAGGGTATTTATAGGAGAATTGTAAATAATATAACAGCAAACTTTGTTGTTGGTATATTGATAACTTTTCGACATTTAACTGTAAATTTGACCATTTTTTTGATAATTGTAATTGATGTTATCTTAAATCGGTCATTTGACCAAGACAACTTTCTAATACGTATGGATAATTGTATTTGATGTTACCTTAAATCGGTCATTTGACCAAGATAACTTTCTAATATGTATTGATAATTGTATTTGATTTTACCTAAAATCGGTCATTTGACCAAGACAACTTTCTAATATGTATTGAAAATGCATTTGAAGTCAATTTTGACCAACCAAATCTTCTTTATAGAATTATAACACTTTTTTAGTAAATTTTACTACTTTTTGGATAATTCATTCAGATGTTATCTTTCAATTGACCATATTTAAAGGATAATTGTAAGTAAACAACAGCAAACCTGTTGTTGGTATATGGATAAACTTTTCGACATTTTACTATAAATTTGAATTTTTTTTTGATAATTGCAATTGATGTTTTCTTAAATCGGTCATTTGACCAAGACAAATTTCAAATTACGTATTGACAATTGTAATTGATGTTACCTTAAATCGGTCATTTGACCAAGACAACTTTCTAATATGTATTGATAATTGTATTTGATGTTACCTTAAATCGGTCATTTGACCGAGAATACTTTCTAATATGTATTGACAAATGTATATGAAGTCAATTTGGACCAACCAAACCTTCATAATAGAATTATAATACTTTTTTAGTAAATTTGGCCACTTTTTGGATAATCTTCAGATGTTACCTTCAGTTGCCCATATTTATAGGATAATTGTAAAGTAATACAACAGCAAACCTGTTGTAGATTTTGATAAATTTTCGACATTTTACTGTAAATTTTGCCATTTTTTGGATTATTCATTCAGATGTTACCTCAATTGACATATTTAAGGATAATTGTAACTAATACAACATCAAACCTGTTGTAGGTATATTATAAATTTTCGACATTTTACTGTCAATTTTACCATTTTTTTGATAATTGTAATTGATGTTATCTTAATCGGTCATTTGACCAAAAAACTTTCTAATATGTATTGATAATTGTATTTGATGTTACCTTAAATCGGTCATTTGACCGAAATTCTTTCTAACATGTATTGACCAATGCATTTGAAGTCAATTTGAAACAAACCAAACTTCATATAGAATTAAATACTTTTTTAGTAAATTTTACCACTTTTTGGATAATTCATCAGATGTTACCTTCAATTGACCATATTTATAGGATAATTGTAAGTAATACAACAGCAAACCTGTTGTTGGTATAGAATTTGATTAAATTTTCGACATTTTTACTGTAAATTTGACCATTTTTTTATAATTGTATTTGATGTTATCTTAAATCGGTCATTTGACCAAAATAACTTTCTAATATGTATTGATAATTGTATTTGATGTAACTTTAAATCGCTCATTTGACCAGACAACTTTCTAATATGTAATTGATAATTGTATTTGATGTTACCTTAAATCGGTCATTTGACCAAATATTCGTTCTAATATTTTTTGATAATTGAATTTGATGTTACCTTAAATCGGTCATTTGACCAAGACAACTTTCTAATATGTATTGATAATTGTATTTGATGTTACCTTAAATCGATCATTTGACCAAAAATACTTTCTAACATGTATTGACAAATGCATTTGAAGTCAATTTGAACAAACCAAACCTTCATTATAGAATTATAATACTTTTTTAGTAAATTTTACCACTTTTTGGATAATTCATTCAGATGTTACCTTCAATTGACCATATTTATAGGATAATTGTAATAATACAACACAAACTGTTGTAGGTTCAAGCAAACCTGTTTTTATGTTAATACCTTTTGATATTGTATTATGTATTAACTCATTTGCGAGACATTTATATTACATTGTAATTGTGTTACCTTAAATCGTCATTTGACCAAGACAACTTCTAAATGTATTGATATTGTATTATGTTCTTAAATCGGTCATTTGACCAGACATACTTTCTAATTACTGTATTGAAATTGATATTTTGTATTTACCTTTTGAAATCACAGTGTCTATTTGACCAAAGACAATTGTTGTAATACCAACTGTTTGATAATTGATAATTTGATGTTACTGTAAATTACGTGTCATTGTAGACAGTCAGACAAATAACTTTCTAATATGTATTGATAATTGTATTTGATGTTACCTTAAATCGGTCATTTGACCAGATACTTCTAACATGTATATAAATGATTTAAAGTCAATTTGACCAACAAACCTTCATTATATGAATTATAACTTTTTTAGTAAATTTTACCACTTTTTGGATAATTCATCAGATGTTACCTTCAATTGACATATTTATAGGAGAATTGAATAATAAAGCAAACTTTTAGTAACAGCAAACTGTTGTAGGTTATGATTTTACATTTTTTTAACTGTTAATTTGACCATTTTTTTTGTACTTGTAATTGATGTTATCTTAAATCGGTCATTTGACCAAGACAACTTTCTAATATATTGATAATTGTATTTGATGTTACCTAAATCGGTCATTTGACCAAGAAACTTTCTAATATGTATTGATAATTGTATTTAATGTTACCTAAATCGGTCATTTGACAAGACAACTTTCTAATATATGATAATTGTTTGATGTTATTAAATCGGTCATTTGACCAAAAACTTCTTGTATTGATAATTATTGATGTTACTAATCGATTAAAGAACTTTTATTGATGAATTGTTTGTTTACCTTAAATCGTCATTACAGACAACTTTTATATGTATTGATAATTGTATTGATGTTACCTTAATCTCATTGACCGAGATACTTTTAAATGGATTGACAAATGTTATAAGTCAATTTGACCAACCAAACCTTCGTTATAGAATTAAATTTTTTTTATGTAAATTTTACCACTTTTTGGATAATTCATTCAGATGTTACCTCAATTGAGGTATTTATAGGAGAATTGTAATAATATAACAGCAAATCTGTTGTTGGTATATTGATAACTTTTCGACATTTAACTGTAAATTTGACCATTTTTTTGATAATTGTAATTGATGTTATCTTAAATCGGTCATTTGACCAAGACAAACTTTCTAATACGTATGGATAATTGTATTTGATGTTACCTTAAATCGGTCATTTGACCAAGATAACTTTCTAATATGTATTGATAATTGTATTTGATTTACCTAAATCGGTCATTTGACCAGACAACTTTCTAAATGTATTGAAAATGCATTTGAAGTCAATTTGACAACCAAACCTTCATTATAGAATTATAATACTTTTTTAGTAAATTTTACTACTTTTTGGATAATTCATTCAGATGTTTCTTCAATTGACCATATTTAAGGATAATTGTAAATAATAACAACAGCAAACCTGTTGTTGGTATATGGATAACTTTTCGACATTTTACTATAAATTTGAATTTTTTTGATAATTGCAATTGATGTTTCTTAAATCGGTCATTTGACCAAGACAACTTTCTATTGTATTGAAATTGTAATTGATGTTACTTAAATCGGTCATTTGACCAAGACAACTTTCTAATATGTATTGATAATTGTATTTGATGTTACCTTAAATCGGTCATTTGACCAGAATACTTTCTAATATGTATTGACAAATGTATATGAAGTCAATTTGGACAAACCAAACCTTCTATAGAATTAATAATACTTTTTAGTAATATCACTTTTTGGTATTTCAGATGTTACTTCATTTGACCATATTTATATGGATAATTGTAATATACAGACTGTTTCACCTTTAGAATTTGATAAATTTTCGACTATTTACTGTAATTTGCCTTTTTGGAATTCAATTGATAATGTATTTAAAATTTAACTAATCAGCATAACCTGTTGTGGTATATTGATAAATTTTCGACATTTTACTGTAATTTTACCATTTTTTTTGATATAATTGTATTTGATGTTATCTTAAATCGGTCATTTGACCAAAATAACTTTCTAATATGTATTGATAATTGTATTTGATGTTACCTTAAATCGGTCATTTGACCAGAATCTTTCTAATATTATTGACAATGCATTTGATGTTACCTTAATCAGACCAAAATTCTTTAAATTAAATACATCTTTGAAGTCAATTTTACACTTTTTAGGATTAATTATCATTCAGATGTTACCTTCAATTGACCATATTTATAGGATAATTGTAAATAATACAACAGCAAACCTGTTGTAGGTACAACAGCAAACCTGTTGTAGGTTAACTGAATACCTTTTTGACATTTTTACTGTATTGACCTTTTTTGATACTTGTAATTGATGTTATCTTAAATCGGTCATTTGACCAAGAAACTTTCTAATACGTATTGATAATTGTAATTTGATGTTACTTTAAATCGGTCATTTGACCAGACAACTTTCTAATATGTAATTGATAATTGTATTTGATGTTATCTTAAATCGGTCATTTGACCAAGACAACGTTCTAATATGTATTGATAATTGAATTTGATGTTACCTTAAATCGGTCATTTGACAAGACAACTTTCTAATATGTATTGATAATTGTATTTGATGTTACCTTAAATCGATCATTTGACCGAAATACTTTCTAACATGTATTGACAAATGCATTTGAAGTCAATTTGAACAAACCAAACCTTCATTATAGAATTATAATATTTTTTTAGTAAATTTTACCACTTTTTGGATAATTCATTCAGATGTTACCTTCAATTGACCATATTTTTAGGATAATTGTAAATATAAAGCAAACTGGTGATTAATGATAACTTTCGACATTTATGTTAATTACCTTTTTTTGTAATTGTAATTGATGTTATCTTAATCGGTCATTTGACAAGACATTTTAATACGTATTGACAATTGTAAATTGTGTTACCTTAATCGGTCATTTGACAGAACTTTCTAATAGTATTGACAATTGTAATTGATGTTACCTGAAATCGGTCATTTAACCAAGACAATTTTATATGCATGTAATCGTATTGTGTTCTTAAAAGGTCTTGACAAGACAACGTTTGATATTATTGATAATTTATTTGATGTTACCTTAAATCGGTCATTTGACCAAATCAACTTTCTAATATGTATTGATAATTGTATTTGATGTTACCTAAGTCGGTATTTGACCGAGATACTTCTATTGTATTGACAAATATATGAGTAATTTTGACCAAAACCTTAATGGATTATATACTTTTTTAGTAAATTTGACCACTTTTTGGATAATTCATTCGATGTTACCTTCAATTGACCATATTAGGATAATTGTAATAATACAACAGCAAACGTTGTAGGTATTCGATAAATTTTCGACATTTTACTGTCAATTTTACCAATTTTTGATTATTCATTCGATGTTACCTAATTGCCTATTTAAAGGATAATTGTAAGTATCACGCAACTGTTTAGATATATTATAAATTTTCGAATTTACTGTAATTTTGCCACTTTTTTATATTATTCAGATGTTACCTCAATTGCATATTTAAAGGATATTGTAGTAATACAACATCAAACTGTTGTAGATATATGATAAATTTTCGACATTTTACTGTAAATTTGACCATTTTTTTGATAATTGTAATTGATGTTATCTGTAATCGGTCATTTGACCAAAATAACTTTTAATATGTATTGATAATTGTACTTGATTTTACCTTAAATCGGTCATTTGACCAAGACAACTTTCTAATATGTATTGATAATTGTATTTGATGTTACCTTAAATCGGTCATTTGACCGAAATACTTTCTAACATGTATTGACAAATGCATTTGAAGTCAATTTGAACAAACCAAACCTTCGATATAGAATTATAAATTTTTTTTAGTAAATTTTACCACTTTTTGGATAATTCATTCAGATGTTACCTTCAATTGAGGGTATTTTTAGGAGAATTGTAAATAATATAACAGCAAACTTGTTGTTGGTATATTGATAACTTTTCGACATTTAACTGTAAATTTGACCATTTTTTTGATAATTGTAATTGATGTTATCTTAAATCGGTCATTTGACCAAGACAACTTTCTAATACGTATTGATAATTGTATTTGATGTTACCTTAAATCGGTCATTTGACCGAGACAACTTTCTAATATGTATTGATAATTGTATTTGATGTTATCTTAAATCGGTCATTTGACCAAGACAATGTTCTAATATGTATTGATAATTGTATTTGATGTTACCTTAAATCGGTCATTTGACCAAGATAACTTTCTATATGTATTGATAATTGTATTTGATTTTACCTAAAATCGGTCATTTGACCAAGACAACTTTCTTATATGTATTGACAAATGCATTTGAAGTCAATTTTGACCAACCAAATCTTCATTATAGAATTATAACACTGTTTAGTAAATTTTACTACTTTTTGGATAATTCATTCAGATGTTTCTTTCAATTGACCATATTTAAAGGATAATTGTAATACAACAGCAACTGTTGTGGTATATGGATAATTTCGACATTTTACTTAAATTAATTTTTTTTGATAATTGCAATTGATGTTTTCTTAAATCGGTCATTTGACCAAGACAACTTTCTAATACGTATTGACAATTGTAATTTGATGTTACCTTAAATCGGTCATTTGACCAAGACAACTTTCTAATATGTATTGATAATTGTATTTGATGTTACCTTAAATCGGTCATTTGACGAGATACTTTCTAATATGTATTGACAAATGTATATGAAGTCAATTTGGACCAACCAAACTTCAATATAGAATTATAATATTTTTTAGTAAATTTGCCACTTTTTGATAACTCTTCAGATGTTACCTTCAGTTGCCCATATTTATAGGATAATTGTAAGTAATACAACAGCAAACCTGTTGTAGATATATTGATAAATTTTCGACATTTTACTGTAAATTTTGCCACTTTTTGGATTATTCATTCAGATGTTACCCTCAATTGACCATATTTAAAGGATAATTGTAAGTAATACAACATCAAACCTGTTGTAGGTATATTGATAAATTTTCGACATTTTAACTGTAAATTTGACCATTTTTTTGATAATTGTAATTGATGTTATCTGTAATCGGTCATTTGACCAAAATAACTTTCTAATATGTATTGATAATTTATTTGATGTTACCTTAAATCGGTCATTTGACCGAAATTCTTTCTAACATATATTGACCAATGCATTTGAAGTCAATTTGAACAAACCAAACATTCATTATAGAATTAAAATACTTTTTTAGTAAATTTTACCACTTTTTGGATAATTCAATCAGATGTTACCTTCAATTGACCATATTTATAGGATAATTGTAAATAATACAACAGCAAACCTGTTGTAGGTACAACAGCAAACCTGTTGTAGGTTAATGATACCTTTTTGACATTTTTACTGTTAATTTTGACCTTTTTTTGATACTTGTAATTGATGTTATCTTAAATCGGTCATTTGACCAAGACAACTTTCTAATACGTATTGATAATTGTATTTGATGTTACCTTAAATCGGTCATTTGACCGAGACAACTTTCTAATATGTATTGATAATTGTATTTGATGTTATCTTAAATCGGTCATTTGACCAAGACAACGTTCTAATATGTATTGATAATTGTATTTGATGTTACCTTAAATCGGACATTTGACCAAGACAACTTTCTAATATGTATTCATAATTGTATTTGATGTTACCTTAAATCGGTCATTTGACCGAGATACTTTCTAACATGTATTGACAAATGTATATGAAGTCAATTTGGACCAACCAAACCTCATAATAGAATTATAATACTTTTTTAGTAAATGTGACCACTTTTTGGATAATTCATTCAGATTTTACCTTCAATTGACCATATTCTGAGGATAATTGTAAAGAATACAACAGCAAATCTGATATTGGTATTTTAATGATTTTTCGACATTTTAATGTAAATTTGACAAATTTTTTGATAATTGTAATTGATGTTACCTTAAATCGGTCATTTGACCAAAACAACTTTCTAATAAGTATTGATAATTGTATCAGAAGTCAACTTGAACCAACCAAACCTTTACTATAAAATTGTAAAAAAAATCAATATATTTCACCACTTTTGGGATAATTTATTCAGATGCTACCTTAAATTGACCATATTCTGAGGATAATTGTAAACAATACAACAGGAAATTTGATATTGGTATTTTGATGATTTTTTCGACACTTTAGTCTAAATTTGACAATTTTTTTGATAATTGTACTTGATGTTACCTTAAATAGGTCATTTGACCAAGACAATTTGTTAATACATGTATGTATTGATAATTGTATTTGATGTTACCTTAAATTGGTCATGTGACCGATATACTTTTTAATATGTATTGACAGTTGTATTTAAATTCAATTTGAACCAATCAAACTTTCATTATAAAATTGTAATACTTTTTTAGAAAATTTTACCGCTTTTTTGATGATTTATTCAGATGTTACCTTAAATTGACCATATTCTGAGGATAATTGTAAAGAATACAACAGCAAATCTGATATTGGTATTTTAATGATTTTTCGACATTTTAATGTAAATTTGACAATTTTTTTGATAATTGTAATTGATGTTACCTTAAATCGGTCATTTGACAAAAACAA
Organism: Mytilus edulis; assembly: GCA_019925275.1. Lineage (NCBI taxonomy): Eukaryota > Metazoa > Mollusca > Bivalvia > Mytilida > Mytilidae > Mytilus > Mytilus edulis. The sequence goes on along the minus strand of JAHUZM010000015.1, from coordinate 3,719,996 downwards.
CTTTCTAATAAGTATTGATAATTGTATTAGAAGTCATCTTGAACCAACAAACCTTTACTATAAAATTGTAAAAAAATTCAATATATTTTACCACTTTTGGGATAATTTATTCAGATGTTACCTTAAATTTACCATATTCTGAGGATAATTGTAAACAATACAACAGGAAATCTGATATTGGTATTTTGATGATTTTTTCGACACTTTACTCTAAATTTGACAATTTTTTTTTATAATTGTACTTGATGGTACCTTAAATCGGTCATTTGACAAAGACAATTTTCTAATAAGTATTGATAATTGTTTAAGAAGTCAACTTGCACCAACCAAGCCTTTACTATAAAATTGTAAAAAAAATCAATATATTTTACCACTTTTGGGAAAATTTATTCAGATGTTATCTAAATTGACCATATTCTGAGGATAATTGTAAACAATACAACAAAAAATCTGATATTGGTATTTTGATGATTTTTCGACATTTTACTGTAAATTTGACAAACTGTAATGATAATTGTATTTGATGTTACATCAAATCGGTCATTTGACCAAGACAACTTTCTTATATGTATTGATAATTGTATTTGTAGTTACCTTAAATCGGTAATTTGACAGAAATATTTTCTAATATGTATTGACAATTGTATTTAAGGTCAATTTGAACCAAACAAACCTTCATTAGAGAATTATAATACTTTTTTAGAAAATTTTACCACTTTTTGAATAATTTATTCAGATGTTACCTTAAATTGACCATATTCTGAGGATAATTGTAAATAATACAACAACAAATCTGATATTGGTATTTTAGTGATTTTTCGATTGATTGATTGATTGATTGATTGATTGTTAGTTGCTTAACGTTCAGTGGCAAATATTTCATGCATATTCAGGACGAGAACAAGTGAACAATAAAAACAATAGGTAGGTAGTTGTAATAGAGGCCATCAAGGATAATGGTCGGGAAATTTGGACTGCCACTGGAAAATGAGGGTATATTGGATAGGGACAGAAATTTTGCCTTGCAACAGGTCACCTACGGACACCTCAAAGAGTTGTCGCAAGGGTTCTTAACGTGCAAAGAGCGTGGCACTCTCTTTACACGAGGCATCGGAGTTAACGTCCCCCTTCTGACCGGACGTGACTGCGAAGTTATATATCCCGCACAGCCAAACGGACGCCCCACTTCGGCAAGCGTTTTACTGCCAGTCGGGAGAAGACCAAGTGACCATATTCCCATTCCCCAGTCACCCTTGGGGGATCTGATTTTTCGACATTTTACTGTAAATTTGACAATTTGTTTGATATTTGTAATTGATGTAACCTTAAATCGGTCATTTGACCAAGACAAGTTTTTAATATGTATTGATAATTGTATTTTATGTTACCTTAAATTGGTCATGTGACCGATATACTTTTTAATATGTATTGACAGTTGTATTTAAATTCAATTTGAACCAATCAAACCTTCATTATAAAATTGTAATACTTTTTTTTAGAAAATATTACCGCTTTTTTGATAATTTATTCCGATGTTACCTTAAATTGACCATATTCTGAGGATAATTGTAAAGACTACAACAGCAAATCTGATATTGGTATTTTAATGATTTTTCGACATTTTAATGTAAATTTGACAAGTTTTTTGATAATTGTAATTGATGTTACCTTAAATCGGTCATTTGACCAAAACAACTTTCTAATAAGTATTGATAATTGTATTAGAAGTCATCTTGAACCACCAAACCTTTACTATAAAATTGTAAAAAAATTCAATATATTTTACCACTTTTGGGATAATTTATTCAGATGTTACCTTAAATTTACCATATTCTGAGGATAATTGTAAACAATACAACAGGAAATCTGATATTGCTATTTTGATGATTTTTTACTCTAAATTTGACCATTTTTTTTATAATTGTACTTGATGGTACCTTAAATCGGTCATTTGACAAAGACAATTTTCTAATATGTATCGATAATTGTATAAGAAGTCAACTTGCACCAACCTAGCCTTTACTTTAAAATTGTAAAAAAATTCAATATATTTTACCACTTTTTGGATAATTTATTCAGATGTTATCTCAATTGACCATATTCTGAGGATTATTGTAATCAATACAACAGGAAATCTGATATTGGTATTTTAATGATTTTTCGACATTTTGATGTAAATTTGACAATTTTTTTGATAATTGTAATTGATGTTACCTTAAATCGGTCATTTGACCAAGACAACTTTCTTATATGTATTGATAATTGTATTTGTAGTTACCTTAAATCGGTAATTTGACCAAAATACTTTCTAATATGTATTGACAATTGTATTTGAGGTCAATTTAAACCAACCAAACCTTCATGAGAGAATTATAATACTTTTTTAGAAAATTTTACCACTTTTTGGATCTTTTATTCAGATATCACCTTAAATTGACCATATTCTGAGGATAATTCTAAACAATACAACAGCAAATCTGATATTGGTATTTTGATGATTTTTCGACATTTTACTGTAAATTTGACAATTTTTTTTAATAGATGTAATTGATGTTTCCTTAATTCGGTCATTTGACCAAAACAACGTTCTAATAAGTATTGATAATTGTATTAAAAGTCAACTTGAACCAACCAATCTTTCACAATAAAATTGTAAAAAATTTCAATATATTTTACCACTTTTGGGATAATTTATTCTGATGTTACCTTAAATTGACCATATTCTAAGTATAATTTGAAACAATACAACAGGAAATCTTATATTGGTATTTTGATATTTTTCGACATTTTACTGTAAATTTGACAATTTGTTTGATAGATGTAATTGATGTTACCTTAAATCGGTCATTTGACCAAGACAATTTTTTAATATGTATTGATAATTGTATTTGATGTTACCTTAAATTGGTCATGTGACCGATATACTTTTTAATATGTATTGACAGTTGTATTTAAATTCAACTTGAACCAATCAAACCTTCATTATAAAATTGTAGTACTTTTTTTGAAAATTTTACCGCTTTTTTGATAATTTATTCAGATGTTACCTTAAATTGACCATATTCTGATGATAATTGTAAATAATACAACAGCAAATCTGATATTGGTATTTTGATGATTTTTCGACATTTAACTGTAAATTTGACAATTTTTATTGATAATTGTAATTGATGTTACCTTAAATCGGTCATTTGACCAAGACACTTTTCTATTATGTATTGATAATTGTAATTGATGTTACCTTAAATTCTTCATTTACCAAGACACTTTTCTATTATGTATTGATAATTGTATTTGATGTTACCTAAAATTCGTCATTTGACCAAGACACTTTTCTATTATGTATTGATAATTGTATTTGATGTTACCTAAAATTCGTCATTTGACCAAGACACTTTTCTATTATGTATTGATAATTATAATTGATGTTACCTTAAATTCGTCATGTGACCGATAGACTTTTTAATTTGTATTGACAGTTGTATTTGAATTCAATTTGAACCAATCAAACCTTTATTATAAAATTGTTATACTTTTTTAGAAAATTTTACCGCTTTTTGGATAATTTATTCAGATATTACCTTAAATTGACCATATTCCGAGGATAATTGTAAATAATACAACAGCAAATCTGATATTGGTATTTTGATGATTTTTCGACATTTTACTGTAAATTTGACATTTTTTTGGATAACTGTAATTGACGTTACCTAAAATCGGTCATTTGACCAATTCAATTTTCTCTTATGTATTGATAATTGTATTTGTAGATACCTTAAATCGGTAATTTGACCGAAATACTTTCTTAAATGTATTGACAATTGTATTTTATGTCAATTTGAACCAACCAAACCTTCATTAGAGAATTATAATATTTACCACTTTTTTGGATAATTGATTGAGATGTTACCAACAAAACCTTTACTATAAAATTGACAAATGTATAAGATAGATTGATTGTTACCTTAAGTCGGTCATTTGACCAAAATAACTTTCTAATAAGTATTGATAATTGTATTAGAAGTCAACTTGAACCAACCATACCTTTACTATAAAATTGTAAAAAATTTCAATATATTTTTATCACTTTTGGGATAAATGACTTGTATTTTTAGATTCAACAAAAATTAAACCTAACTGAATTAAGTCAAGTCTGCCATGCAGTTTTTTTTCTGTTTGGGAAGATAATTTGTTTCATTTTTGTCAAAACCTGTATGGGGTTATAGCAGTTGTTCGTGTGCACTGGGCTGTCTAGTATTTTCATGTTTAGTTGTGGATTTTTGCAGCACATACTTCTTTAAAAAGACGACATAGTGCTGCCAACAAACAATTATGGTTTTAAAAATGGTTTCAGGTCCCCAAGCTCTGACTCTTAAGAAATCGATATAAAGAAATAACAATTTTAAATAATTAAAGTAGACCTTTAATATAGCTCAATTTTCTTTATTTAGATCAAATAAACATGTAAAATATCTTTCTGATCTTTTGTGCAGAGGTTATATATCTTAATGCTATATTGAATGCTGAAAATTAAAGCATGTTTCACTGTTTCTACAGATATTACACCAGTTTCTTAATTGATTACATCATTTATGATATCAATTCCAGTTAAGAAATATTTTCTATAACCTAAAACGGAAGAAACAAATACTGTAACATTTGTTGTAGTTGAAAAGATATATATGCGACAATATCTTTCATTTGGAACTTGTATTTAAACAATCAAATTGTTCTAGAGATCAACATGGTCATTGAAGAGAAATTTTCAAACTATCTTTGCTAATAAAGTTCAACTTAATTAATCTTGAAAACAAGATTTATGTATTAATCCTTGGTCAATTTTAGGTGATATTTTCACACAATCGGCTACAGTAAAAGTGAGAAAAACAACTGTGTGAAAATGACCAATAATGCTGTTGAGATTTACATATTAATCAATTTTGCATGGTGTTTAGCAATCATTTTCCACCAAATCTTCTCAGTGTTCAGATCGAAGGACCATTTCATATTCTTTGAATGGTAAAAGAACAAAAGAGGCTTCTACTCCCTATTGACATTTAAAGTGACAAATTTGTATTCAGTAATTTTAAATGGTGTGAAATTTCCTCTTGTCAATTCATAAAAAACGGTTCCATGAAGATGTTCATATACAAAACACAACTTTCTTGTGATCATTACAAAAAAAAATATCAACTTTTAATCTTGTTCTGTCAACATTCATAGAGAAACAAGATTCCAACAATCTATCTCGTGTCAAACAATACTTCCTTGTTTTTGACAGTTTAAAAATCATAATGTCTCACAAGATCAGCTAGACTAAAATGGCCTCCCATTTTGAGATTTTTAAACTCTTTAAGGTACATAAATGTTGCGTCACATTTGATGCAATAGAAAATCTTTCTAAAATTGTGGTATAAACTAATCAGAGGCTCCAATGTATCTAATGTGGTTTGTAAATCTTGTAAAATACTGTTTAAATTAAAATATATAGTACTAGATACCCTAATAATGATTGAGATAAAGTTTGGTTAATTTCCACACAACAGTTCATTACACAAGCTATGTTCTCATTTTCCATACCTGACCACTCAACATCACCAGACTATTGACCAGATTTTGACTTCCTGAAACCCAGAACAAATAAGAATAATGATTCATTTCCGAGGTGCTTTCCCTTAAATGATACATTTTTTTGTACTTTAAACACGAATTGAAATTGACAATTAACGTAAAACTTAAAAAAAGATATATATATATATATTGATATATTGTGTTAGATGTACACAAAGAACAAAACAAGTAATGATCTTACCGATTCTTATTCTCTCTACCACAATTATCCATTTGCATATAAAGTGTGTCTGGTAACATTTCAGTTTTCGTTCAACATCCACAATATGTTTATCAGAACATGAATAGTTAGGGCACTTTGTTGTTGGTACTGCATATAATAATAATAAAAAAAAAATATCCCAACACCATGCACAATTGCTCCTAAAATGTACATACATAACTATTCTTATTCTAAACAACATAACACATTTTTCCATATAAGAGGAGCCAGGGGGTTGCAAATCAAGGAAAAATAAGTTAAAATTCTGTTTTAAATTTGTATTATATATAATAGTGATTTCAGACACTATAAAAAAAAACAATATTTTGTCTTTCAATGATATTTGTTTGGACTTGACTTTAGTTTAGTAATGTAGAGCATATATGTGTACCTGCCAAATGAACACGAAATTTCCAAAGACATCTAACTATTGACCTAACATATATATAGTGTGGTATTTCCGTCTTACTTTGGTCCATCTAACTATTGACCTAACATATATATTGTGCGGTATTTCCGTCTTACTTTGGTCCATCTAACCATTGAACTAACATATACATATAGTGTGGTATTTCCGTCTTACTTTGGTCCATCTAACCATTGACCTAACACATATATATAGTGTGGTATTTCCGTCTTACTTTGGTCCATCTAACCTTTGACCTAACATATATATAGTGTGGTATTTCCGTCTTACTTTGGTCCATCTAACCATTGAACTAACATATATATAGTGTGGTATTTCCGTCTTACTTTGGTCCATCTAACCATTGAACTAACATATATAAAGTGTGGTATTTCCGTCTTACTTTGGTCTATCTACCCATTGAACTACCATATATATATAGTGTGGTATTTCTGTCTTACTTTGGTCCATCTGACCATTGAACTTACATATATATAGTGTGATATTTCCGTCTTACTTTGGTCCATCTAACCATTGAACTAACATATATATAGTGTGGTATTTCCGTCTTACCTTGGTCCATCTAACCATTGAACTAACATATATATAGTGTGGTATTTCCGTCTTACTTTGGTCCATCTAACCATTGAACTAACATATATATAGTGTGGTATTTCCGTCTTACTTTGGTCCATCTAACCATTGAACTAACATATTTATATAGTGTGGTATTTCTGTCTTACTTTGGTCCATCTAACCATTGAACTAACATATATAATGTGGTAAAAAAAAAACCTCAGGGTTGTTATTATATTTTTGAATGTTATTTTTAAATCAAAATATGTTATATCGATTCCAAATTACAATATGTTGCTTGTTATATATGACTTGATTTCATCAACCTGATTTATATAATTAGCAAATTATATAAAATCTTTTAAACAAGAATGCATCAGAAAATGGCCATGCCATTTGTCAGATGAGCTTGATTGAGTTATACAGTCATTGACACGAATTCGGGTTTCTCCACTAGATATTGCGTGGCTAGGTACCTTTTGGTTATAACTTGTGGACACCTATGGTTACTTTTTATAAACTTCCTATTCCAGAATCCATTCTTACACTTTCCATAACAAGAGAATCCAGCCCTAATCCACTTGTTTGTAAGCCGATTTCCATGAAAAGGAAGAGATATTTGTTGACCTTAATAAAGAGTTCTTGTTCTTGATTATCTCTGTTATTTCCTTATTGATTATTTTTTAATCACAATGCCTATTTCTTTCTTAACATCTAATGCAAACATGTGGTTTATAGCTGTTCTGTATTGTTTCATGATAAAGGCACAACATGCCAACTTATGTCCTTTTAAAACTTGGGTCCTCCGGTGGATCGCTATCATTGCCGTGGTCGGGGGGCTTGCGTATCTCAGTGACCCCAAGAGCTATGCCAGCTGGAGCTTCGTCTCCTGGTAGGGTTACCCATGCTGGACAGGTCGAATGGTAGAGACCAGACTAAAGTGATCCGAACATCGTGAGATGCCCGATGTTTTAAATACAATAGGCTCTCCAACCCGTTTGCCGTGGGTTGCTACCCGTGTCGGTGGACGACGAGATCATTGTAGATGAGGGCTATAGCCAGACTCCTTAGGGTCGGAAAATACCCGGACGGACGAGACTATAGTTCAATAAGCTGCTTTGGCTTCGATATCATCTAAACGGGAGGTCGGATGGACCCGGTTCGATCAATCGGCTGGTCATGTCGAGCCTTTCAGGTAATCCTCAACAATAAGCTTTCTTGTAACAGTTTTCATAATATACACATGTATTTTAAACTAAGCTATTTATATTTCGGATAACTGAAGAAGGCGATGGCTCATGGTTACCGAAGTACTGGCTACAAAAAAGTAAAACCAATGTTTTGGGTTTATCCGTAATTTTGATGAAGAAAACATATAAACTAAGTATGGGGAACAGACAAGTAAAGAAAAATTATGGCAGGAAAAAAAGCTTACTTTCTTTACAAAAACTCCACAAGAATCACCATTCGGTTGTCTGGCATGTGGGACAGACACTGTACTCCATTGTCCAGGTGACACCAATCTGATTTTGATATCTCAACTGCAAAAATTTACTAAAAAAAAATATCCGTTATAATATTATGACTTGAATGAATACTTCTTTCACTCTGTATAAAGTTAAAACAATAGATTCACTATTATTTTTTTTCATTTAACTATAAATCTGTTGAAATACCACTAAATCAATTATTTATTTTCAAGATTTATACAAACAAAATAACTTTGCATGGTAATTACACCCAAGGAGTATGCACTTATTCTTACTTGGGCCAAGTGCAAGTTGAAAAAGGTTTAATAATGAATGGATTGTTATTCAGGTGTATATATTTTACCTGACAGGTCATTTTAACTTGTATACTTATTTTCAGTGTTCATTATAATGTCTGATTTGGTATGTTTTTCATGAATACAAAGGGATCATTAGTAGAAAAATGTTTTGTGTATGGAATGTTTCAATTTTTGAATAAAGCTGTGGTTGGTTCAAGTTTACTTTTTACACAAATGTCAATACATAAAAGAAAATTACCTTGATAAAATGACCGATTTCATGTAACATCATTTATCAAAAAAATTTACAGTCAAAAGTTGAAAATTATTAATATTGGTAACATTTGAATAAAAATTCAAAAAGTGGCAAAATATACGGAAAAATGTTGCAATTTTTAAATAAAGCTGTGGTTGGTTCAAGTTTACGTCTTATACAAGTGTCAATACATATAAAAAATTATCTTGATCAAGTGAACAATTTAAGGTCACATCAAATACATTATCACAAAAGTTGTCAAATTTACAGTTAAAAGTTGAAAAATTATCAATATAGGTAACATTTGAATGAATAGTAAAAATTGGCAAAATTTACTGAAAATGTTGCAATTTTTTAATAAAGCTGTGGTTGGTTCAAGTTTATTTCCAATTCAAGTGTCAATACATAAAAGAATGGTATCTTGATCAAATGACCGATTTCATGTAACATCAAATTCAAGGATAAAAAAAGTTATCAAATTTACAGTCAAAAGTTGAAAATTATAAATATAGGTAACATTTGAATGAATAGTCAAAATTGGCAAAATTTACTGAAAAATGTTGCAATTTTTTAATAAAGCTGTGGTTGGTTCAAGCTTACTTTTAATACAAGTGTCAATACATAAAAGAAAAGTATCTTGATCAAAGGACCGATTTCATGTAACAACAAGTACAATTATCAAAAAAGTTATCAAATTTACAGTCAAAAGTTGAAAATTATTAATATTGGTAACATTTGAATAAATATTCAAAAAATGGCAAAATATACTGAAAAATGTTGCAATTTTTTAAATAAAGCTGTGGTTTGTTCAAGTTTACTTTTAATACAAGTGTCAATACATATGAAAAATTATCTTGATCAATTGAACAATTTAAGGTCACATCAAGTACATTATCACAAAAGTTGTAAAATTTACAGTTAAAAGTTGAAAAATTATCAATTTAGGTAACATTTGAATAGTCAAAATTGGCAAAATTTACTGAAAAATGTTACACTTTTTAAATAAAGCTCTGGTTGATTCAAGTTTACTTTTAATACAAGTGTCAATACATAAAAGAAAAGTATCTTGATTAAATGACCGATTTCATGTAACATCAAATACAATGATAAAAAAAGTTATCAAATTTACAGTCAAAAGTTGAAAATTATTAATATTGGTAACATTTAAAAAAATATTCAAAATTGGCCAAAATTACTGAAAAATGTTTCAATTTTTTAATAAAGCTGTGGTTGGTTCAAGTGTTCTTCTAATACGAGTGTCAATACTGATCAAGGAAATGACCTTGATCAAATGACCGATTTCATGTAACATGAAAAACAATTATCAAAAAAGTTATCAAATTTACAGATAAAAGTTGAAAAATTATTAATATTGGTAACATTTGAATAAATATTCAAAATTGGCAAAAATTGCTGTGAAATGTTTCAATTTTTGAATAAAGCTCTGGTCGGTTCAAGTTTACTTTTAATACAAGTTTCAATACATAAAAGAAAAGTATCTTGATCAAATGACCGATTTCATGTAACATGAAATACAATTATCAAAAAAGTTATCAAATTTACAGTCAAAAGTTGAAAATTATTAATATTGGTAACATTTGAATAAATATTCAAAATTGGCAAAAATTGCTGAGAAATGTTTCAATTTTTTAATAAAGCTCTGGTTGGTTCAAGTTTACTTTTAATACAAGTGTCAATACATAAAAGAAAAGTATCTTGATCAAATGACCGATTTCATGTAACATGAAATACAATTATCAAAAAAGTTATCAAATTTACAGATTAAAGTTGAAAATTATTAATATTGGTAACATTTGAATAAATATTCAAAATTGGCAAAAATTGCTGTGAAATGTTTCAATTTTTGAATAAAGCTCTGGTCGGTTCAAGTTTACTTTTAATACAAGTTTTCAATACATAAAAGAAAAGTATCTTGATCAAATGACCAATTTCATGTCACATCAAATACAATGATAAAAAAAGTTATCAAATTTACAGTCAAAAGTTGAAAATTATTAATATTGGTAACATTTGAATAAATATTTAAAATTGGCAAAAATTACTGAAAAATGTTTCAATTTTTGAATAAAGCTGTTGTTGATTCAAGTGTACTTCTAATACAAGTGTCAATACGTAAAAGAAAAGTATCTTGATCAAATGACCGATTTCATGTAGCATCAAATACAATTATCAAAAAAGATATCAAATTTACAGTCAAAAGTTGTAAATTATTGATATTGGAAATATTTGAATAAATTTTCAAAATTGGCAAAAATTACTGAAAAATGTTTCAATTTTTTAATAAAGCTGTGGTTGGTTCAAGTGTACTTCTCATACAAGTGTCAATACATAAAAGAAAATTACCTTGATCAAATGACCGATTTCATGTAACATCAAATACAATTATCAAAAAAGTTATCAAATTTACAGTCAAAAGTTGAAAATTATTAATATTGGTAACATTTGAATAAATATTCAAAAAGTGGCAAAATATACCGAAAAATGTTGCAATTTTTTAAATAAAGCTGTGGTTGGTTCAAGTTTACTTTTAATACAAGTTTCAATACATATGAAAAATTATCTTGATCAATTGAACAATTTAAGGTCACATCAAGTACATTATCACAAAAGTTGTCAAATTTACAGTTAAAATTTGAAAAATTATCAATTAAGGTAACATTTGAATGAATAGTCAAAATTGGCAAAATTTAATAAAAAATGTTGCACTTTTTAAATAAAGCTGTGGTTGGTTCAAGTTAACTTCATATACAAGTGTCAATACATATAAAAAAACGTATCTTGATCAAATGACCAATTTCATGTAACATCAAATACAATTGTCACAAAAGTTGTCAAATTTACAGTCAAAACGTGAAAATGATTAATATTGGTAACATTTGAATAAATATTCAAAATTGGCAAAAATTGCTGAGAAATGTTTCAATTTTTGAATAAAGCTCTGGTTGGTTCAAGTTTACTTTTAATACAAGTTTCAATACATAAAAGAAAAGTATCTTGACCAAATACAATGATAAAAAAAGTTATGAAATTTACAGTCAAAAGCTGAAAATTATTTATATTGGTAACATTTGAATAAATATTTAAAATTGGCAAAAATTACTGAAAAATGTTTCAATTTTTGAATAAAGCTGTGGTTGGTTCAAGTGTACTTCTAATACAAGTGTCAACACATTAAAGAAAATTACCTTGATCAAATGACCGATTTCATGTAACATCAAATACAATTATCAAAAAAGTTATCAAATTTACAGTCAAAAGTTGAAAATTATTGATATTGGAAATATTTGAATAAATTTTCAAAATTGGCAAAAATTACTGAGAAATGTTGCAATTTTTTAATAAAGCTGTGGTTGGTTCAAGTGTACTTCTCATACAAGTGTCAATACATAAAAGAAAACTACCTTGATCAAATGACCGATTTTATGTAACATCAAATACAATTATCAAAAAAGTTATCAAATTTACAGTCAAAAGTTGAAAATTATTAATATTGATTACATTTGAATAAATATTCAAAATTGGCAAAAATTGCTGAGAAATGTTGCAATTTTTGAATAAAGCTGTGGTTGGTTCAAGTTAATTTCATATACAAGTGTAAATACATATGAAAAATTATCTTGATCAATTGAACAATTTAAGGTCACATCAAGTACATAATCACAAAAGTTGTCAAATTGACAGTTAAAAGTTGAAAAATTATCAATTTAGGTAACATTTGAATAGTCAAAATTGGCAAAATTTACTGAAAAATGTTGCACTTATTAAATAAAGCTGTGGTTGGTTCAAGTTAACTTCATATACAAGTGTCAATACATATAAAAAAAAGTATCTTGATCAAATGACCGATTTCATGTAACATCAAATACAATTATCAAAAAAGTTATCAAATTTACAGTCAAAAGTTGAAAATTATTAATATTGGTAACATTTGAATAAATATTCAAAATTGGCAAAAATTACTGAAAAATGTTTCAATTTTTGAATAAAGCACTGGTTGGTTCAAGTGTACTTCTAATACAAGTGTCAATACATAAAAGAAAATTATCTTGATCAAACGACCGATTTCATGTAACATCAAATACAATTATCAAAAAAGTTATCAAATTTACAGTCAAAAGTTGAAAATTATTAATATTGGTATCATTTGAATAAATATTCAAAAAATGGCAAAATATACTGAAAAATGTTGCAATTTTTTAAATAAAGCTGTGGTTTGTTCAAGTTTACTTTTAATACAAGTGTCAATACATATGAAAAATTATCTTGATCAATTGAACAATTTAAGGTCACATCAAGTACATTATCACAAAAGTTGTCAAATTTACAGTTAAAAGTTGAAAAATTATCAATTTAGGTAACATTTGAATAGTCAAAATTGGCAAAATTTACTGAAAAATGTTACACTTTTTAAATAAAGCTCTGGTTGATTCAAGTTTACTTTTAATACAAGTGTCAATACATAAAAAAAAGTATCTTGATTAAATGACCGATTTCATGTAACATCAAATACAATGATAAAAAAAGTTATCAAATTTACAGTCAAAAGTTGAAAATTATTAATATTGGTAACATTTAAAAAAATATTCAAAATTGGGCAAAATTACTGAAAAATGTTTCAATTTTTTAATAAAGCTGTGGTTGGTTCAAGTGTTCTTCTAATACGAGTGTCAATACTGATCAAGGAAATGACCTTGATCAAATGACCGATTTCATGTAACATGAAAAACAATTATCAAAAAAGTTATCAAATTTACAGATAAAAGTTGAAAATTATTAATATTGGTAACATTTGAATAAATATTCAAAATTGGCAAAAATTGCTGTGAAATGTTTCAATTTTTGAATAAAGCTCTGGTCGGTTCAAGTTTAATTTTAATACAACTGTCAATACATAAAAGAAAAGTATCTTGATCAAATGACCGATTTCATGTAACATGAAATACAATTATCAAAAAAGTTATCAAATTTACAGATTAAAGTTGAAAATTATTAATATTGGTAACATTTGAATAAATATTCAAAATTGGCAAAAATTGCTGTGAAATGTTTCAATTTTTGAATAAAGCTGTTGTTGATTCAAGTGTACTTCTAATACAAGTGTAAATACGTAAAAGAAAATTACCTTGATCAAATGACCGATTTCATGTAACATCAAATACAATTATCAAAAAAGTTATCAAATTTACAGTCAAAAGTTGAAAATTATTAATATAGGTAACATTTGAATAAATATTCAAAATTGGCAAAAATTACTGAAAAATGTTTCAATTTTTGAATAAAGCTGTGGTTGGTTCAAGTGTACTTCTTATACAAGTGTCAATATATAAAAGAAAATTACCTTGATCAAATGACCGATTTCATGTAACATCAAATACAATAATAAAAAAAGTTATCAAATTTTCAGTCAAAAGTTGTAAATTATTGATATTGGAAATATTTGAATAAATTTTCAAAATTGGCAAAAATTGCTGAGAAATGTTTCAATTTATTAATAAAGCTGTTGTTGGTTCTAGTGTACTTCTCATACAAGTGTCAATACATAAAAGAAAATTACCTTGATCAAATGACCGATTTCATGTAACATCAAATACAATTATCAAAAAAGTTATCAAATTTACAGTCAAAAGTTGAAAATTATTAATATTGGTAACATTTGAATAAATATTCACAATTGGCAAAAATTGCTGAGAAATGTTTCAATTTTTTAATAAAGCTCTGGTTGGTTCAAGTTTATTTTTAATTCAAGTGTCAATACATAAAAGAAAAGTATCTTGATCAAATGACCGATTTCATGTAACATCAAATACAATTATCAAAAAAGTTATCAAATTTAGTCAAAAGTTGTAAATTATTGATATTGGAAATATTTGAATAAATTTTCAAAATTGGCAAAAATTACTGAAAAATCTTTCAATTTTTTAATAAAGCTGTGGTTGGTTCAACTGTACTTCTCATACAAGTGTCAATACATAAAAGAAAATTACATTGATCAAATGACCGATTTCATGTAACATCAAATACAATTATCAAAAAAGTTATCAAATTTACAGTCAAAAGTTGAAAATTATTAATATTGGTAACATTTGAATAAATATTCAAAAAGTGGCAAAATATACTGAAAAATGTTGCAATTTTTTAAATAAAGCGGTGGTTGGTTCAAGTTTACTTTTAATACAAGTGTCAATACATATGAAACATTATCTTGATCAATTGAACAATTTAAGGTCACATCATGTACATTATCAAAAAAGCTGTCAAATTTACAGTTAAAAGTTGAAAAATTGGAAATTGAAGTATCAGATGTTTATTAGTCTTCATGCCTATTTGATTAAAAAACACTTCTTCAAATCAGGACAATAAAAGAATTTGAGTAGGCAGCTTTTTTCTGGGTAGGTAGCGTTTGGGCAAACAAACCTATTATTTATTATGGCCTAACATATATGCCTTTAAATTTATATAAATGTACATGCAACTTCTTAACATTATAGTTTTTTACACACAGTTAGAAGAATCCAGACAAATAAAATGCTAATATTGGGAAAATCCTACATACATATACAGTCACAGAGAAATTGATAAAATTACAAAAAATCACAAATTGCATTATTTTTTTACCTGGTAGCTGGAATCCTGACTTTGCATTGTGCAACTCCAATTTGTTTTCCTATTATATATATATAAATTCACCTGACGGTGAATGTTGTTTGACGTGCTTTTCAAGCAAAATAAAAGACAACTACGATCGATATTCGAAGCTATCCGACGCCACGTAATATTGCGCAATAATGTCTTCCTCCAGTACCGACAGCAATGATGAATATAAAACACCACGAAAAGCGAAAAGACGTTATCGGAGGACCATTCACCATGGAATATCTGAAAGAATGGCTAAATACCACCAACAAGCCCCACCAGCCACATCTGAGTCACTTGCCGCTGTCCGTACGGAAATGTCTTTTTCCGACGTCCGTGACCGTGGTGCTGCAAGTGCATCCACCCCTCAAGAAGTTGAACAGATCGTTACAAGAGAAACTTCAAGTTCTGATAATAACTTGTCTTACCATACAGACACATCAACTTCCGACCACACAGTCTCAGAGGAAGAAATGACTGAATCCACATTCTCATCAGTTTTTGACTATACTGATGAAGATATGGATATTTCTGATAATGGCCAAGAAGAAGCATTTCCAGAAATTTTAGACCCACTAGACATTTGCGAAGATGAAATGCCAGTATATGATGGCAGCAAATTATCAAAGAAGGCATCATATACTATGGTTATGATATTTGTTACTAGATACAAGTTGCCCAAAAGTGGGTTTTTACACTTGTTACAGATTTTAGCTGCCCATTTACCAAAGAATTCTAGCTACTGTACATCTGTATATAAAATTAAGGAAAAGCTGAAGAAATATATGGATTTCAAAGACCCTGTTATTCATAAATACTGTGAAAAATGTCAGCAACTTTTACACGATGGACAAAGCTGTACTCGAGATATTTGTGTTGCATCCTCAGCTAAAACTCTTGAGTTTCATGATCTACAAGTAGCAGACCAATTAACGACAATGTTCAAAGGTAATTAATTCACCCTGTATAAATGTGAATTTAGTATGTGAAATATTATATGTATACTGTAAAAAAAACTGTACGTATGATATGTATGTACTTGTAGATGAAACAAATTATAGATACACAAATGTGTAGAGGCAAATTAAAAACACATCCAAAACAGCGAGGTACCTAAACTACACCAGATCCAGCGGATCTATAAAATACATACAATGCCGACAAAAATTGTAAAAATGGGTTTAAAACCTGACCAACCGCATTACAGCTTTTGTCAGATGTTAACAAATGACAAAAATTCCCATAGAGGGACTTAAGTACATGTGTATATATACACAGTTGGTGATAAACAGCTCTAAATATAATTACTTTACTTGTCTGCAAATATAGAATTTATTTGGACAAGCTTAAAAACAGGAAGAAATGCAAGGTTTACCGAGCATTTCTCGTCTGTTTCATAGCGAATACAAAAAAATTTTATATTTCTATTTGTAATTTTTCCGACAGGGAATGCATGTACATGCATGTTGTTTTTATACTGCAATTCAAATAATTAAAAAAATACCTAAATAAACAGAAAAACATAGGTTTCAAACGCCAAAATCTGCAGAGTATAATATGTTATGGCAATAATTTACTTATCTTGCATGTACGTAACATCACAAGCAAAATTGTATTTTTAAAGATTCTAATTTGAGGCCAAATTTAGGTACCAGGAGACTTTATACATGCAGTTATTTACCGTGTAAACAAAAGTTTATCTGACCCCTTTATTTGTTCAGTAAAGTTATACCAATTGCAGTATATACATTGTAGCACAAACATATAAACCTATGGCACTGGCTACGATTACTCGGAATAAGTAACAATAAGAAATTCTTATTGTTTCTCAAACGACTAATTTCCGGTTGGGATGCCGGATACGGAGCCATTTTCACGGAATTTTGCCGAATAACCGTAGACATTTTTTCAATACTTTACAATAACAATAACGCCGAGTAACCATAGAAAAAATGTCTACGGTTACTCAGCAAAATTCCGTGAAAATGGCTCCGTATCTGGCATCCCACCTGGAAATTAGCCGTTCGAGTAACAATAAGAATTTCTTATTGTTACTTATTCCGAGTAATCGTAGCCAGTGCCTAAACCGGGTCCAAATCACGGAACACCCTAAAACGTCCACAAAATTAAAATAAATCGAACAAAATGGGGTTCCAACCACCAAAACTCCCTCTCCCCGCATACCGCATCCGCTTTTACAGACTGCATCCATTCAAATAAAAGTTTCAAACATCAGTAACACTTTTGAGTGTGTAATTTTGGTTTTAAAAAACATTGATAACAATACCAAATAACAAACTGTTATTAAATCGTAACATCATGCCAGACATATATTGTATTTGATTGCATTAGTTTTAATAAATATTTCTGTGACAAAAGTATCATGGAAAACATAAACTGATCATGAATGTGGCAGAAGAGATAATAGTAAGCATTATCTACTTAAGAGTTATAATTAGTCATATGCCACTAAAAACTATTATAGCAAAATCCAACGAGTGTGTAGGTAAAGGTAGTACCTTTAACTAGCTTGCTTGCTAGCTGGACCGTGAAGTCATAACAAGGTAAAGAAGGTTATCCTCCTTTCGGAGTAGTCTAGTTGGCCAAACGATGAAATTGATTGATTGATTGTTGGTTGCTTAACGTCCAGTGGCAAATATTTCATGCATATTCAGGACGAGAACAAGTTCACAATAAATACAATAGGTAGGTTGTAAACGATGAAAAGAAAAGCTCCAAGCGATTGTACAGGAAGGCTCCGAGTGATATTACAGTAAACTTGCAAGCGATTGTACAGTCAATAAAAATATCCGACATGGAGAAAATGAATTTATTTGGATTTCTACTGGGACAATGGCTTTGAAACTTTCAGACAGGCAAGACTATATATCAGAAAAGGTCGGAAAAATCATGTTTTCAAGTCAGTGTGTATGTCTAACATTTTCTGCTTCTCTGTCATTTTTTTTCATTTTCTGCTTCAGTTGTCCAACCTCTCTTTGTTTTCTCCTTCTTTCTATTGTATACTCAGGATGCTTATCAACCTGGCCACAGTTGCTAATTGACATGCATGGTTGGTTGTTTTTGTTTCCATCTGCCTTATGTCCTGTTTCATGACAGTTTGTACATCTTCTTGCTTGGTCTTTTGCCTTGTCTACTAGAGTCATTGTATTAAGTTCAGCTTCTGAATTGTCCAGTTGGCGTTTAGGTGCAGCTTTATTGGTGTCTGAAATTTTGCCCATACTCGGCTTCTCTTGGACTTTTGTTTGGTAGAAGCTGACAACTCGCATGTCTCACTTACATCTTTCAGATTCATGAACGTATTTTGTAACTGTCTTTTTATGCCTAACAGCAAACAAATGATAGCCTCTTTAAACATTATTTTCATATCTTCATTCACCCGAATGCATCTCAAACTCCCAAATCCATTTTGCCTAAATACTGAAGAAAACGATTGAAATTCTTGACCTATTTGTATCAAAAACTCTTCTACACTTAACCCATCCATTTTCAATTTAAACTAAAGAATGAAACACACATAAAGTCATGTGACAAATGAGTTGACAAATGAGTTTAACAATAGAAAAGTCACATAGTAACTCAGGTTACGGAATATCCAAATGTGGGGCTAACAGCATCCAATTCATGTTCTGCGTCACTGATGAGTCTTATGAAGACGAAACACGCGTCTGGTGTACTAAATTATAATCCTGATAACTTCTACACTTACCTATTTTGAAAGTATGGATGTCATACCTATACATTTGTCTGGGCCCATATGCAGGTTTCTTAAAATGATTCTACTATCATTTTATAAAAGACAAACTATTTCAAATTTTAACTCGTATATAATATTGATATTTCTTTTCAAATCTCATGAAGAAAAAAACAACACATTGTAACATTACATATTTATTATTGTTCCGAAATATCCTAAATAGACATAGTATTGATGTTTGGAATGGTTAAAATTTGTCAATACTTATATCACAAACACGGAAAAATCAAAAGCAGGGAGATTTTATAAAAGAGGAAAATTATTACAAGAAGAATTACAATGTAGGATTATAGACAATTTTGGTGAAGGAAAATCTGTTGAAAAAATTTCAAAGTTAACAAGTATGGATATAAGAACTGTTTATAAAACTATTCAAAGATATATGCACACTGGAACAATTACAGATAAACCATATAGGAGACCAGATGTTTTGGTCAATGACAATATTCTTACAGCAATTGAGTACTATCTTTATAGACAGCCATCACTTTATCATTAAGAAATTCAAAACAAATTAGACAATGATGGGGTATGTCAGCCTGACAATGTGCCTAGCGTGTTTCTATATGCAGAATTATTAAAAAAACTTTGCTTCAAAAGGAAAAAAAAACTAACCATTACAGCAGATCCCATTGAGTGTGTAGCGAAATGTAATATCTTTGGTTTGCTTGCTTGTTAGCTGAACCATGAAGTCACAATTAGGTCAAGTATACATACATTTGTACCCTCCTTTCGAAGAAGCATAGTCCAACAGACAGATCGATTGGTTTTCTGTTGGACTAGTCTATTCCAAAGGTATAAATTAAAAATCGACCATATTTTATAAAGAATGGTATAGCATATACACAAAACCTCCATCAGTAAATTGATAAATTTTCCACGCGCGTTTCGTCTACTTCAGACTCATCAGTGACGCTCATATCAAAATATTTTTAAAGCCAAACAAGTACAAAGTTGAAGAGCATTGAGTATCCAAAATTTCAAAAAGTTGTGCCAAATACATCTAAGGTAATTTATGCCTGGTATAAGAACATTCTTATTTTTTGAAAAATTCAAAATTTTGTGTACAGGAAATTTATAAATATGACAACATTATTGATATTCATGTCAACACCGAAGTGCAGTGGCATCGACTCAGTGGTGTAAATAGTTATCAAAGGTACCATATGTCTGAAAAAAATACGTTAGAAAAGTAAAATGAAAGTTATCTTATCGACTATTGACAAAAAATATCCCATTATGTCTTTGCAGATTATTAAAGACAACAGAAAAAATATCTGATAAACACATTCTGGATTTGTAGGTCACAACAATTGTGCATTTACCAACCAGCAAATGAAACCTATAGGAGTGGGCATGGAATTTGATTTTCCAGACAATTGTTAATTTCTTGCGGATAGTATTTATCCAAACACCGACCCTTTGGTAACGCCCATATAAACCGGTAAAATATGTAGAACATGTTATCACAGAGCTACAAACATTTAAAGTGATCGGTTCCTTGTATCGTCATCCCAGATGGGAAATGGAATCAATTGTAAAGCTGTGTGCAGCTCTTTCTAAAAGACTAATTATCTACAGATATAGCTTGTCACTTACAGCATTGTGTTAATGATGCATATCCATGTATATATACATTTTCTGGAGCACCTGCGATCAACTCTAGATTTTTGGTTGGGTTCGTGTTGTTTATTTCTTTGGTTTTCTATGTTGCGTCATGTGTGCAGTAGTTTGTTCAATAATTCAAATAAAACATTTGTCCGGGACCGACCATTTTACAGGCAGGTTTCTTTCGGAAATAATATATTTGATTCTGAATTTTAAGAAAAACATTTTATCTGGCCAGGTAAGGAAGATAAAAAATCGTATCTTGAATAATTACCACAAAAAATAATAAGGATAAACAAATGGTAGGTCTGTACTAGTTCAAATGTTTACCGAAAATTTGAAAAACATTTTTTTATAATTGTATATGGAAAATAGTAGTGAATGGTATCCCCCTTCATGTTCTCCCCCTAATAAAGAGCTGATAAGCAAACCAAGAATCGATAATTACTTTTTTTTAGATGTAGTTTAGGTAACCAATACAAAGTCGACCATGAAATATAGAGGTCACAGTGACTTACTTCCACCTGGATGCTAACAGACTGCCATAGATGCATCTATATGGAACTTTACATAGCAACTATTACATGTAGTTGCTAAGTTATTGCTCAGTCGGCCGTAAACTTGAACAAAGTCAGTCAACCATGAAATATATGTTAAAGTGACTAAATTCCACCTGGATGCTGACACACTGCTATAAATGCATCTATATGCAAGTTTTCAAGACATTTATACATGTAGTTGCTAAGTTATAGCAAGGGTGGACGTGAACCTGAACCAGATGGACGTGGGGGTGACCCCAAAAGGTCTTCCTCAACTTCGAACTACAAAATCATGTATTCTTGTATTTGTTGGATATAGGTAAGTAGATTATTAGTTTCCAGACAAAAGACGATTTACTGTATGTCACCATGACTTGCAGCTTCCACATCACTAAACTTATTTTATTTTTAATATCATGCTAATTATCTCAGCAAACATGTTTTGAAAGTCATTCTTATTCTTAAATACCTTGTGTTTTAATCCTAATCGTGGTACAAATCAAATATTGTCTTTTTTTCCTATAAAAAGAACATATTAATTCTATGCAAGTCGAAGCAGTTCATTAAAAAATATATGGCATTTGAAAGAGGTTGATTATAAAAAAAAATCGCGCCATTTTTTTAAATTCTAGTTTGCTCGCATGAAATGTATGTAGAACATGGGCAGTTATGCAGTTTTAGAGTATAGTAAAACTAATTATATTGCACCGTTACGATGCAAATATGATAAAATGGTATAGAAAAACCTTGCAGCTGATAACTATTGACAAAAACATGCTACATTCGAGAAAAGTGATTGAGAAGATTTTACTTATTTCTTCCGTCGCGATATTGGGTAGCCACTCATGCAGAAAAGTTGCAAAGCATGACCATATTAACCTAATAATAAAGGAAATTGCAGAGAGCTCACTCAGCAACTAAAGTATATCATAGACTGTTAAATGTTTAAGTTCAGTGTTGAAAGAATTGGGATGCCTCATTTTCCCCGAAGACCTTTCTAGCTCTGATCGCTATGCAATGCAGTATTTACGAAAATATATTTAAGAAATGGATCAGCCCAAATTATAATTAGTTTTACGCTTTTGCACAGCATCTGATGTAATACTGAAAGACCAGACAGATATTTCTATCCAATTTGTTTCTATCCAGTTTGTTTCAACATGGTCTTGCTCGATGATTTATTGCACACACATGTGAGAGACTTTTGTATGAAAACTATCCATAATTCAGAGCAGAATTCAACAGCATCATGTCTAGTGATATATGGATAATGGACATAATTTAATTAAGGTTTGATCTAAAGATGTTTGTCTGAATATCAAACAGTATTTTTTTGTTTTTGGATCTTTTTCTGTAAAAGTGTTGTTAAAAGTGTTATGATATTGTAATTATTATGTTTATTTATGTTGGCCTAATTTGTGTTGTATGGCCTGATAGTTGTTTACCAAATAATCTTATAACTGTGCAGTTTAGGAATGATTGGAACTTTCTAGAATGATCCTTATAAAAGATGCGTAATTTAAACTTCTACGTTATTCCAGAAACTTCCGTTGTAACTTTCCAGGATTTTCCACAATGTTCCATTATAGAGTGTTCTAGAATTTTCCATGACAACACTATATATACAGACACTAAAGTTAAACTCTCATAATTAAACTTGGACATAGACATTGATAGACATTAGTATTCACAGCATTTGGATTGACACTTTTATTCTACAAACAATATCATACTGGATTGTGACATTAGTAGTGAACGTAATATTCAAATTGGATTCCGAAAGATTTCTGGATACAGATAAAGATAACAGATTGGACTCATATTTTGACAGTTAAGTTAACAGTAATATTTGTGTAATACCTTTTGTAAACTTTTGTATATTAAATATTGTTAAATTTTACTATTGATTTGTGTCTTTTGTTGGCTACAATTTAAAGGCGATTTCTGGCCGTAACAAAAGCCCTTTTGACTAACATGTTCATACAGAAGATGATTGTATTTGGCAAAACTTTTAGAAATGTTGGTTCTCAATGCTATTCATCTTCGTACTTAATTTGGCCTTTTTAACGTTTTTGGATTCGAGCGTCACTGATGAGTCTTTTGTAGACAAAACGCGCGTCTGGCGTATAAACAAATTTTAGTCCTGGTATCTATGATGAGTTTAGCTACTACCACTGGGTCGATGTCACTGCTGGTGGAGATTTATTTCCCCCAGGGTATCACAAGCCCAGTAGTCAGCATTTTTGTGCTCTTGCAATTTATATTAATATAACTATGAAGTGTGCTAAGTTTTAAGCAATAATCGTAAATCGTTTATGAGATATGGTGCGACATGTTAAAAACTCACCCCCTTTTTTACAAAAAAAAACTCAAGAACTCATTTCAAAGAAGGCCTTACTGATAAATTCATGTGCGTCGTTTTGCTTCCCACGTTGCATGCCAAATATCAAATTCGCGAAGAGCATTCTCAAGCTGGTTTGACGTGATCTCGTTTCCAATTGCAGCATTATGGAAAACTTTTAAAATATGTCGCTGTACCTCTCTATAAGACAAGTCATTGATAAAGTTTTCATTGACATCCATCATCATATAGCTATTCTTCAATAACTGCACAACAGAATTAAACCAACAGTTGTTTTCTGTATTCTTCAGTTGAGAATGTTGATCTTTAAAGGACTGTATCATATAAGGTTTGCAGGACTGTAAAGACATCTGTGTATGAATTTCATTCAGATATGGCGAATTATCCAAATTGAATGCTGTGACTAAATATCTGCTGTCTTCATTGTATAACCTTAAAGCCCTGTTTCTTATTGTATCTTCACTATGATAAGATGGCGGTTTCCCAAGATCAGTCATTTCATTTTGTTCCTGTACTTTTGGACGAGTATTCAAATTTTCTGTTTCATTTGTCTTCGTGTCTGGATATGAAATACAATTTTCCTCTTCTTAATTTTCGGGAAACGTCTTTGTCTTATGGCAGTATTTGATGGCAGATTTGAAATGAGAGGAACTGTTTTGATCACTTTCTTTGGTTTACTCTGATACTTCCCGGAAATAGCCCCTTTCATAGGTGTCTGTTTCCCCCATTTTTCTTCAATTAGTACTGAGGCTTTTTTCAGTGGTTGACGTGGTCTTTTTGTTATAGAGTTCAGGCTGCCAAGCATTTTGAATTGCCTCGGTATGGTGTTTTAATTCCTGAGAAAATACATCTATCCTGTTGATTTTCTGTCCAGATAAAGATACGTCTTTTAAAACACGGAATCTCTGTTCTGCTGTGGCATTTGTTTTTCGTTGTACTAGATCATTTGG
Source organism: Mytilus edulis (assembly GCA_019925275.1). Classification (NCBI taxonomy): domain Eukaryota; kingdom Metazoa; phylum Mollusca; class Bivalvia; order Mytilida; family Mytilidae; genus Mytilus; species Mytilus edulis. Next base: position 3,695,269 of record JAHUZM010000015.1, on the reverse strand, counting down.
CAAGCAGCCTTCGCTATTTTTCTGCAAATGGCCTATTAAGATATTTTATTTCCTCCTGACATGCTGCATTTAGACTACTAGTATATTGTTGCATAAGATTTAACATTTCAGAATCTTAAGACGTCAAATGCTAATTTGTTGCGCATTTTTTGTGCGTTACTTGGAAATATGTGCTCTTCTGATAATTTATGATGAATGTGGAAACTGTTTGTTGTGCGATCCCAGTTGTAGGCATCAATCCACATTTTCGATTCATTTATGGTAAGTAACCGTTGATGTGATTCTAAAAAGCCACTGCTTAAAATGCTGTTCCTATTTTTTTTCAAAAGATGACAGGGGTCCTTAAAAAGAACTATTTTTCTACCTGGATATTTAAAACATTTTGCAATCATATTTGTACAAAGACTATTACCATCAGGAAAATGCATCTTGAGAAATGCTCTGTTGTTTGCTGACCAATCTATACAGCAGTAAATTAACCTAAAGCCCCATCTATGCACAACCAACTTGTAACAAATATTTCCGAAGGAGAAGCCTGGATGTTTGGAAAATTTGCAAAAGGCCACCTAAAACCTGTTAAGCCATTAAAAAACATATTCTTGCACATGGTTTGCAATATGTATGCAGTTATTTTGAATTTGCCACGAGAGGAACGTTTTAAAATTAAACATGTTATACTGCTTGGAATTATACCTGACATGAAGAAAGAGCCAAGCGTGTAAACTGTTATTGGTCCTTAGATAGATGAGCTGAAAGTAGGGTGGAAAAAAGGATTTTTTTTAACATCATACCAGGAAAAGAACAAGGAAACCATATTCAAAATTGCTTTGATGTGTGTAGGCTGTGACATTCCAGCAACAAGAAAGCTGTGTGGATTTTTAGGCCACGGTGCCACACTTGGGTGTTCCAAATGTTACAAAACTTTTCCAGGTGATACAGGACATAAATGTTATGGTGGGTTTGATGAATGGCCAAGCAGAAATTTACTAGAGCATAGACATAACATGAATGTAGTAAAGAGGGCTAAAACCCAAACTGAGAGAGACCGGCTTGAGAGTCAGTTTGGGATAAGATATTCTCCAATCTGGGAATAAGATTATTTTGATCCAATAAGGATGTCAATAGTGGATCCAATGCATAATTTATATCAGGGAACTGCCAAAAAAATTATTAAAATTTGGCTTGAACTAAAAATTTTGTTACCAGAACAGCTCATAGAAATACAGGAAAGGGTTGACTCAGTTAATGCAGCTAGCAATATTGGATCAATACCAAGAAAAATAGCTCTATCCTTTGGTGGGTTTACAGCTGATCAATGGAAAAACTGGACAAATATTTTTTCAATTTTTGCACTAATTGACATTTTGTCTTCAGATGATCTTGAAGTTTGTTCTTGCTAGTCATATTATTACATCAAAATTTATTACAGAACCAGATATAAGACGGTTTGAAAAACATATATTGAAATTTTGTAGATCATTTGAGCAACTGTATGGTACTGATAAAGTCACACCGAATATGCATCTTCACTGTCATTTAGACAGCTGTGTGAGGGATTTTGGACCAGTGTATTCCTTTTGGTTTTTTAGTTGTGAAAGGTACAATGGACACCTTGGCTCACTTCCAAACAACAGCGGTGCAATAGAGTTACAGATAATGCGGCGCTTTACAAGAGATGCATATGTAAATTCCATTAAATTACCAGATAATTTTCAAGAATTATTTAGAAAAAAAATTCTTGGATCTGAATAGGTGCAATGAAATAGGAATTGAAGTAACCGATCAAGAGATTCGTAATATTTTATATTTGTCACGGAGAAGTGCTCCGTTACCAAATCAAGACTGGTCAAATATTTCAGCCTATAACTTTTCAAAGGTTTCAACGCATGGTCTTACTGCAGAAGAATAGAGAGTTCTTAGACGCATTTATACAATTATCTATCCCGATTTAGCCCACATGGTATTACCAGAATCCGGTCAAAAATGTAGCTCTGTCACACTTAGAAATCAAGTTTATGGTTCTTGGGAGTCTAGACATAAACGTTCATCATTTGTTATGGCATATTGGAATGCAGAAGATGGACAAATTGTGGAAGATATTGGTACAAGGGATGATCTGCTCCCTGGTATTGTTCAAACTTATTACCTTCACAACCTCATCATAGAGAATGAAAGTAAGGTTCACTTGTTTGCAAAGGTCAACTGGTTAGCACCACTTCCTGACCGCTATAGATATCATTGTGGAAAGCCAGTAGAAGTTTGGTCAAGAGATATATATGATGTGTTTGGATCTTCAGCTTTCATACCTGTTCAAAAGATATATTGTAAATATGTTCGAGCAGATGGAAAACTCTCTGAAAAACTTGAGTCGTACATATGCCCTTTAAACAGTGGAATGAATATATGATGTATACATTTTGGACTATACTAAAAGTTTGTTATTGATTAAGTATGGTGCAATTAACGTTTCTTAGATTAATTATGCACATGTTCTCTGAGCATCAATTAATTATATGTCCTTCCAAACAATTGTTGCATATTTATTTTATAACTACCTGTAACATCTAGTAATAAAACCACCAACATTTTTATCTTGGTTTTAATTGTGTCTCTAATCAAACTTATTCGTTCAGTGTGTAGAATGTATAGTTTTTTCTGTTTAAATCATGTCTATTTGTTGATTTAAGTATTCTTCAATTATTTTTTCAAGTGTGTTTTATCATGGTGTAATGTTTCACTACTGTCTCAGGTTAGGTTGAAAGTTGGCATGCCTTTAAAAACGATTAATCAAGCTGCATTTGAACTTCATTAAAACTTGTATCAATGGAAGATGTATGGATTAATATACCTATTGATTGAAGTGGAAATTACTTTTGGTTTCAGTAAATTATCTAAGAATGAGTTGTGGGAAATTTATTCAGAGTTAAAAATCAGTGGCGGATCCAGAACTTTTCATAAGTGGGGGCCCACTGACTGCCAAAGAGGGGGCCCGCTCCAGCGATTCTCTATATAAGCAACCAAATTTTTTTCCGAAAAAGGGGGGGGGGGGGCTAAATCCGCCTCTGAAAATGGCAATAATATTGCATGTTTCTTTATCTTTGCAAGCATTGTACTATTTGTATTCCCCACCTACACTATAAGACAGGTATATGTTTTCGGGTCTGTCTGTTTCTCTGTCCTAGATCAGGTAAAAAACAAATTGTAAAGTAAGGTAATGATGAAATGGTAGTCACAGCAACTTAAAACTTAGAACACATGTCATACATAGCATGTCAGGTTTTGCTTAATTCTATAGTTTTTGTCGAGCCTGCAACTTTTGTTGAAGAAAGCTCGACATGGGAATAGTGATCCGGCGGCGGCGTTAGCTAACTTTTTAAAAGCTTTATATTTTAGAAGGTGGAAGACCTGGATGCTTCATACTTTGTATATAGATGCCTCATGTTACGAAGTTCCCGTCAGTAGCATGTCAAATGTCCTTGACCTCATTTTCATGGTTCAGTGACCACTTGAAAAAAAAAGTTCAGATTGTTTGTAATGTTGAATTCTCTCTTATTATAAGTAATAGGATAATTATATTTGGTATGTGCGTACCTTGCAAGGTCATCATGAGCGTCATACAGTTTTCACTTGACCCCGACCTCATTTTATGGATCAGTGAACAAGGTGAAGTTTTGGTGGTCAAGTCCATATCTCAGATACTATAAGCAATAGGGCTAGTATATTCGGTGTATGGAAGGACTGTAAGGTGTACATGTCCAACTTGCAGATGTCATCTGACCTTGACCTTATTTTCATGGTTCAGTGGTTATAGTTAAGATTTTGTGTTTTGGTCTGTTTTTTCATACTTTATGCAATAGATCTACTATATTTGTTGTGTGGAATGATTGCAAGGGGTACATGCCTAGCGGGCAGATATCATGATACAGGTAGGATAATTGTTACTTTTTTGGAAAACCAAGTTACACTAATAACAGAAAACAAATCATTCATCCTTTTTGACTAGTCATCCAGAAACAATATGAGCATTAAGCTTACCACTACTAAAAAAACAGAAATAAATGAAATTGAGGACCTAACTGATATTTTTGGACAATTAATGGTGGCTAACACCAGCAGCATTTCTGTACCGGACGAAAATCTTTTGAAAAGAATGTGGTTAACCTTGTTGAAAATGTCATTGGAAATGTATCCCTATTGAGTGACAAAATCAACACTGTAGACCAGATCCTAACTGAAACAAAAATGTGTGTACAAAAAGCTAAAAATAATTGATAACCAAATAACAATAATAATGAAAATATTAAAATGGATGAACGTGTTATGTTGATTTCTTCTATCCAAGGATCAGTCAAATATAATCAGTTCTCTAGAGGAAAATATAAATGATTTGAAATTAACAATAAATACAATGAAACATGAGAATCTTCTCTAAGAAACTACTATAAAGTCATTGTATGAGGCAGAGAAAAAAATCAAATGCAACCTACAAAGAACAGACTGACAAACATATAAAGTTTTTGACAAATGAGTGTGAAAACATAGAATCTCTTTTAGAACAAACTCTTAAACAACAATCAGAGTCAACAAAAAAGAACGAACTCTTGCAAAAAGAAATAGACTGTGCTAAAGAAGAACTATCCTCTTCTAAGATTCACATAGCAAAATATTGATACATATCCATGGTCAAAGATTAATCAAACTAAAAGACAAAACAAGAGTGCACACGCTGAAATGTCTCGCCTTCTATACTAATCATTGATATTATGTTGATAGTCCTAAGTATAAAGCTAAGCTTTATTACAACTGTCACATAAACTTAACATTAACCAAGATAACTAAACAAAGACCAATGAACCTTGAAAAAGAGGTCCAGGTCAGATGAACCATGCCAGGCAGACAGGTACAGCTAACAATGCTTCTATACAACATATATAGTTGACACATTACTTATAGTTTACGAAAAATAGACCAAAACACAAAAACTTAACACTGTGCAATGAACCTTGAAAATGAGGTCACGGTTAAATAAAACCTGCTCGACTGATATAAAGATCATAAATTATTTCCATACACCAAATATAGTTGACCTATGGCATATAGCATTAGATAAAAAGTCCAAAACTCAAAAACTTAACTTTGACCACTGAACCATGAAAATGAGGTCAAGGTCACATGACATCTGCCCGCTAGACATGTACACTTAACAATCATTCCATAAAACAAATATAGTAGACCTATTGCATATGGTATGAGAAAACCAGACCAAAAACACAAAAATTTAACTATAACCACTGAACCATGAAAATGAGGTCAAGGTCAGATGACACCTGCCAGTTGGACATGTACACCTTACAGTGCTTCCATACACCGAATATACTAGACCTATTGCTTATAGTATCTGAGATATGGACTTGACCACCAAAACTTAACCTTGTTCACTGATCCATGAAATGAGGTCGAGGTCAAGTGAAAACTGTCTGACAGACACGAGGACCTTGCAAGGTACGCACATATCAAATATAGTTATCCTATTACTTATAATAAGAGAGAATTCAACATTACAAAAAATTTGAACTTTTTTTTCAAGTGGTCACTAAACCATGAAAATGAGGTCAATGACATTGGACATGTGACTGACGGAAACTTTGTAACATGAAGCATCTATATACAAAGTATGAAGCATCCAGGTCTTCCACCTTCTAAAATATAAAGCTTTTATGAAGTGAGCTAACACCGCCGCCGCCGCCGGATCACTATCCCTATGTCGAGCTTTCTGCAACAAAAGCTGCAGGCTCGACAAAAACTCAAGTATTGATTGGAACATCAAACATCTTTATGGGTTTTGAGTCATGTTTGAATCCTTGGAAACACAGCTGTAGAGTTTGAGGCAAAGCATGTGCTGGGTGACCCTTTATCTAACTGATATTTTGTATTCTGATTTTAAATCTAATATTAGAGAATATGTTTTTAATATATTGAAAAATGAATGGAGTAAAAAAAAATGATGATAAATTACATGAAATTAAACCGAATTTATGCAAACCTTTTAATAATTTTATGTGCAGGAAATATCAGTGTCTTATTACTAGAAGACGTATTGGTCATCCTAGAAAAACACACGAGTATCTTAAAAAAAAATTTAAGATGAACCACAATGTGTACCTTGCAACTGCAAGTATACTATTAAACATGTTTTAATTAATTGTATTGACTTTGCTTATATTCGTAAGAAGCATTTCAATGTCAATAATATGTATGATTTATTTAATAATTTTGCATTTACAAATATTGTTGCATTTTTAAAAGAAGTTTATTGTAGAATATAAAAATGTTATTATATTTAAGTCGTTTTTATTTTTTTATCACGGTATCTTACTGTTGATTTTTATTTGTAAATAATCAATTTGCTTTAGTCTAGAATTATGGTATATTGAAGGATTTTTTGTCTTATTTTAAAAATATTCGAATTAGCTCTCGCCGCGATAAAGCCTTGTGTGCTAATGCGGCGTAAAGCAACCAACAATCAATCAATCATAAAGAAGAGATTAAAATATATAATAAACATCCTAATTAGCGTCAGTGATTGTCAGGAAATACACAGATACATTTTATGAAATGGTAAAGAATTCCTTAAATAAAAGAGGTATTGATGCCATCTTAGGTGATAAGCTGTTGTTGATTCAGAAAAACATGCCCCCACTCGCCAAATTTATAGAAGGAAACTTTTGTCTGTTGTAACATTGTTTACCATCCACTTTAGGAGTTTTGATGGGGATGTGTGATCCATCAATCGCACCTAACACACCAGAGAAAACTTTGTGTTGAAAAAACATGTCAACTGTCTCTTGCACTTTCATTCCAGAAGGCTATTTGACTAATGCAGGAAGTAAAATCTGAACAAATAATTGAAGATGTTCGAAGTAAAACAGTATAAACGGTTGCTTTACATACACCAAACCTGTTTTTCGAAAAATTTCAAGTTTTGTAAGCAGGAAATTTATAAAAATTACCATATTATTGATATTCATGTCACTACTGATACCATCGGGGACGAAACGTCCACCAGCAGTGGCATCGACCCAGTGGTGTAAACAGTTATCAAAGGTACCAGCATTATAATTTAGTACGCCAGACGCGCTTTTCGTCTATATAAGATTCATCAGTGACGATGATAATTATAATTAATTATGGTTAAAGTATACCAATAGTTATGGTTAAAGTTTTTCACTATTTATGGTTAAAGTATCAATATCTGAGGTTAAAACTATACCAAGAATTGTGGTTAAAACTTACCAGATCTTATTCAGAGACCAGAAAACGTTCATGCTCTCCTTCCAAGAAATCAAGTTCAGTTCACAGTACGTCTGAAACCTTTGTAAGATCACTGTCTCCAGACGGCATGACCGTTTCCACAGACCAGTCTAACAGGAAACGTTGTTTTGGAGCCACTTGAACAGTTATTGGTGGTTCATGTTTATTTATTGTTGGGGCAGAAATAGGGTTTTCCATTTCAAAAAAGTCATAACAGCTTCTGTTATGTATGCATCTGTGAAGGATATTATGAAGTCTTTGTCAGCATCATTGTGTTCATTTACATTGACATTCACACTGGTTCTTAAAAACGATTTGCCTCGCATTTCATAGTGCCATTGCCCATTTCATTAACACTTTGATCTTAGAAAAGTTGTTTCATTATCAATTTAACATAGTTCATGCAGAAATGAAATAATACAAAGGTTATTGGAGACAAGTGATCAAGACGTGCATCTGCTGTTATGCCACCATCTCTTAAGCATTTGCTCCCAGAAAATCCTTCTCTTGTTAACTGATCACCTCATATCAAAACTTGTACTGTGTCGTTATAGTTTATGCTAGCTTTACCAAAGCTGTCTCTTAGAAATGACTCATAAAAATCAAAAATTTTAAAAACTCATATTTTTGTTTCAATCAAATTACTGTTTCAGTAACTGTGATATAACAGAAAGGGATCCTAGAGCCATCCATATCTGAGTCGCTGCCTATTCGTTTGCAGTTCTTGATAGTTGGTGCTTGTAAACATAATATGCATTTATCATAAATGTTACTCTATAATAAACTCATCATAGATACCAGGACTAAATTTAATATATACGCCAGACGCGCGTTTCGTCTACAAAAGACTCATCATTGACGCCCGAATCCAAACAAGTTAAAAAAGACAAATAAAGTACGAAGTTGCAGAGCATTGAGGACAAAAATTCCTAAAAGTTTTGCCAAATAAAGCTAAGGTAATCTATGCCTGAGGTAGTAAGGGGGATGGATGTTGCCCATGTCTTTTTTAACCCGTCTTTAATTGGTGCCTATATGATATACGATTTGCCCAATGTTTAAGGCCGTACAGTGACCTCTATAATTAATTTCTGTGTCGTTTGGTCTCGTGTGGAGAGTCTCATTGGCAATCATACAACATCTTCTTTTTTATATTAAATTTATTTCATCTTAGTATACATTTCTCATTTAGCACGTTCACGCCCATTAAAGTTTTATAAAAAAAAGTTTTATCAAAAGTAAATAATGCCTGTATATCAAAAAGCGGAGAATTGGTTGTTAACTTTGTTTATTATAATGTTCTCCTGGGTCCTTGGTAGTTGTATTTCCAGATCTGTTGCAATTACCCTCTTCTCAATTGGTTCCTTCAATGACAATACAAAAACTTATTTGTACAACAAGTGAAATTATTATAATTCTAGGTCTAGGGTTAAATATGTAAATATTTCGCAGTGGTGTCTTGCAATGGCTTTTTTTTTTTGGATTTGTTTGTTTGTGTTTTGGCCTTGAATGTTTGTCCCTAATATTTTATTAACTGTGCATGTGCATTCAGAAATCGCAGATCAAATTTATTCGTTCATAGACGTTTTTTGATTGAGTTAAGTCTGCCAATTGATATTTCATCGTGTTTTTTTGTATGTTGTGATGTTATGCTAATGTTTCAGAAAAAGGGAGAAGGTTTGATACCATTAAATAAAGGCAACAGTAGTATACCGCTGTTCAAAACTCGTAAATTTATGGACAAAAAAATTGGGATAACAAACTAAAACTGATTAAAACGTTTAATCCCGCTGCAAATGTTTGCACCTGTCCTAATTCAGGAATCTGATGTACAGTAGTTGTCGTTTGTTTATGTAATTTATACGTGTTTCTCGATTTTTTATATAGATAAGACCGTCTTTTCCGTTTGAATGGTTTTACACTAGAAGGTCCAATTTTGGAAAATAAAACCACGACTTTACAAGCCTTTCTATGGACAGGTCAACATTTGTGTTGTAAATAAAATAAAGTATGTAAACTGGTTCCCGTACGACTACAACACTTTGTTCGAGTGTAGCAGAATACAAGCAGATACCAGTTAGTTTGTAAAACAGTAAATATGAAACCCGAGTGCGTTAGGCGGAGGCAATACTCGACTTCCTGTTGGTCTGGTCAATGGTATTGGAACAATGCCGCTGATGCGTCATTTTCCAAAAAAATAAGAATGAAAGAAAGAAGGTTGGCAGAGGAGACATTGCAACAGTCTACTGGTATTCATTACATTGAAGGTGAAAACACTGAGAATGGTTGTCCTGAAAGAGAAAACACTGTTAATGATTTAACTTGGCATACTGTTGCCAATACTACTGATCAGTATCACACTGTTAATGAATTAACTGTTAACTCTGTTGTCAATAAAATTGAAAGAAATCACACTGTTAAGGATTTAACTGGGCATACTGTTGCCAATACCACTGATCAGTATTACACTGTTAATGAATTAACTGTTCACTCTGTTGTCAATACCACTGAACACTATCACTGTTAATGAATTGACTGTTTCTTCTGTTGTCAATACCACTGATCAGTATCACACTTAATAAATTGACGGTTCCTTCAGTTGTTAATAAAACTGATCGCAATCACACTGTTAATGATTTAACGGGGCATATTATTGCCAATACCACTGAACAGTTTCACATGATCACACTGTTAATGAATTGACTGTTTCTTCTGTTGTCATTCCACTGATCAGTATCACACTGTTAATAAATTGACTGTTCCTTCTGTTGTCAATAAAACTGATCGCAATCACACTGTTAATGATTCCCTCCGGTGGATCGCTATCCTTGCCGTGGTCGGGGGGCTTGCGTGTGTCAGTGACCCCAAGAGCTATGCCAGCTGGAGCTTCGTCTCCTGGTTAGGTTACCCATGTTGGACAGGTCGAAGGGTCGAGACGAGACTAAAGTGATCCGAACATCGTGAGATGCCCGATGTTTTAAATAAAATAGGCTCTCCAACCCGTTTGCCCTGGGTTGCTACCCGTGTCGGTGGATGAGGGCTATAGCCAGACTCCTTAGGGTCAGAAAATACCCGGACGGATGAGACTATAGTTCAATAAGCTGCTTTGGCTTCGATGTCATCTAAACGGAAGGTCGGATGGACCCGATTCGATCAATCGGCTGGTCATGTCGAGCCCTTCAGTTAATCCTCAATAATAAGCTTTCTTGTAACAATTTTCATAATATACACATGTATTTTAAATTAAGCTATTTATATTTCGGATAACTGAAGGCGATGGTTCATGGGTCAATCAAGTGGTACGCTTTCTTTTTCGTTTGATGGATACGCTCTGCTTGAGTATACTATTCTTGGAACATCTGGTGCTTTCCGCAGTGGATCTTGGGTGCTGATTTTGAGGACCAGCTACATTATATTTGGAGCTCGTTTTCAGCATTACCACTTGATCCCGGTTCGCCACGGAAACACAGTATCGCCTTTGTAGGCACTCCGAGGTGGATGGATGACAAGAATGGTGAATCTTTCTCCTTTCATAAAAAATACAAGTGGACGTGGCCGGGTACTTATACATTCCGACACAAAAGGACACAATGAACAGATCTGCGAGTACTCGCAGTTATCTGACAGCTAGTTCAAAGCCACTAACAACTAATAAAAAAATCATGCCTCTAAGACTAAACAATCAATCCGTACACATCCAACATACAATGGATTTAGTGTAAAGACGTCATGAACAGCCAGAGAAAAACATGACCTTGTTCAATGCCAAGTTACAGTTATCGACAGATTGTAGATCCATGAAAATGTATATGTATATAACATACTAGTAATATTTAGTTAGCTATTAATATACTGATAACTAAATCAATATTTATACCAATAAAAACAATATTCAGTGATCTTATTACAGTGTTGAATAGGTAATCTTTTAGAATAAGTTTATTTAAAGGAGCAACAAGTTTACATGGATAATTTCTAAATTTCCGGGCACGGTTAGCAACATTTCCGTAAAAATGAGGATGTGCTATCCCGTTTAAAATCAGTTTTTACAGGTACAACCAAACTTTTATATCTATGGAAAAATTTAGTAAAGGTTTTAAGTAATTTATGGTAGCGATATTCCTGGTTTAATAATTTACCAGTAATACAAAGGTCGCGTTCGTTAAAATAAAAAACGTCACAACAGACACGGGCATAGAGAACAAGTTGTGAAATATAAACACCGTAAGATGTAATGTTGACTATAGTGACACAACTTTGAAAAGTTAATAGATACAAACAAAATTACAATTTTCTTCTAAATAACGAAGAGTTTTATTTTAAAAACACCATTTGCATAAGTTTTCAATTATTAACTAGAACAATTAGATATCAAGTCGACGGCATGGGTATCTTTCAAGTTGGACGGAAAATAGATCAATCTATTAGTTCAGCAATTTTCGTGTCTGCCCTTCCATTGTGTGACTCAAGAAAAAATTCCAAAAAATGGGTAACAATAGTATCGAAAAGAGAAAAACTAGTGCATCTTTTTATGTTTAGGTCGTGTTTGAGTTGAATATTTTGTCTTGATATCGTACAAAGCAAGAATACTTCATACATCGTCTCGCTTCAAATGCTATCATTTTTATATATCAAAGCTACAGGTTGACTTTATAACTTAAAAAAATCACAGTACTAAAAGATGAAATATATGGGTCAAGTGCAATACCAATCTAATGAATCACATTAACAGAGAATGTGTGTCCGAATAGCTATATTTTTACTGAAAGTACTTGACGACGGTCTTTCAAGTTGGATGATGAATAAATGGAAATGAAGGCGCATGAGAGCGTGTTTAATCACAAGATTGAAGACGCGGAATGAAAATCCGTTGAGTTGCTGCACCAGAAATTCAGGGCAGTTGTTGATGAAGTACAAGCACCTCTACAAAAGCAGGTTCATATGCCAATCGAAAGACAACCCCCCTAACACCAGCACTGAACGTACATGCGCCATTTGCCCATGTTGAAATACCAGCTCCTTGGCCAATGCCTTATCAAAATTGTGAGATAAATAATGATCCTATGCTTATACCTAATCAGTCAGAATGTGATGTTTACGTATCTCAACGTATTGTAAGAAAATATAGGGAATAGAGTTTATAGATTGTCATTACATCTTCAAAAATGTATCAGTCAAATTGACAAATGTTATAAGCTATGATAACCGGTTCACTTGTAATCGTATCTAACAAAAACAGCGAAGTTATATCTTCAGCAGGAAGTTCTGTTGAGACCATCGTCTACCCTGAGTGGCCGGTTTTGAAATGGTACCAGTTCGCTGAACTGGTTTATGATACATATTATGGACTAAGTATTCAGCGTGCATATACAGTTTTATGATATAGAAATTGTTAATCTTTACTTACCTGAAACCAGGAGGTGATGCGAATACGACCTGACGTCTTTTGGGATGATAACCCTCGATTTAACCTTGAGTATACATTGCTACCAATGGTGCACAGATTTGTCAGTTAAATCAATGATGTCGGCATTTTGTTATTATGTCCGACCTAGTCATTCAAAGTAAACTTATTTCCACATTAATTATTTGTTTTTATATAATTTTGCATTGAAACTTAATTCTTTTGCGAATAAGTTGATACTTTGAATATATGAAGTTTGTATACTGAATTCTTTTTTTGAAATATATGTTTCCATTAGAGGTACATTACATTTTCTATTATTTGATACCATTTTTGTTGATTTGTCTGAAATGTTACATCAGTTGCTTTTATATCGATTGTCTTTGTTTTATTGTGGCTTTTCAACATATAGATGTGCAACGGAATACATACTTATCTCACAGTATTGACCTTAATTTATTAGTCCTTAACGATTTAGCACATAGGTTTATCTGGGCTGCGTCTAAAACACCATGCCACAAAACCAGGTTCAACCCACCATTTTTTCCTTTAAAAATGCCCTGTACCAAGTCAGGAATATGGTCATTGTTATATTATAGTTCGTTTCTGTGTGTGTTACATTATAACGTTGTGTCGTTTGTTTTCTTTTATTTTTGAGTGTAGGTTCACGTTGCGGTAGGACGTGTCGCGGTGCTTGTCTGTCCCAGGTTCGCGTGTTTGGTTTTGGTGTTGTGTATGTTGTTCTCGTGGGATTTTGTCTCTGTGTGTTACATTTTAGTGTTGTGTCGTTGTTCTCCTCTTATATTTGATGCGTTTCCCTCGGTTTTGGTTTGTTATCCCGATTTTGTTTTTTGTCCATGGATTTGTGAGTTTTGAACAGCGGTATACTGCTGTTGCCTTTCTTTAAGGGAAGACAAGGTGGAAGGACTTATCCGATCAAGTATTGCTGAGACAACAGGATTTCAATTGAAATCTACACCCAAAGAACCTTCTGTTAAATCTCACAAGAAAATTTCAAAGAAATCATTATCCAAAGCTTCTCTTAGATCAAGTAACAGTTCAGTACTGTTATCTTTATCTTGGTATTGCATAATGTTATTTTTCTCTGACTGTTTTTTGTACACTGAATAGGTCGTTAGTTTTTTTCCATTATTATGAGGCCTTTTTATAGCCGACTATGTGGTATGAGGTTTGCTCATTGTTGAAGGACAAAACTGGTCGAAAGGAAATCATTTTGTCATGCTGAAATACTTATAATGAAGTCACAACATTTTGTTTTAATTCATGAACTCCAAAATTTATTTTGCAAGTGAAGAGCATGTATAAACAGCAATAGAAGAGGGAGATGTGAGAGGATGTTCAGGGGAAAAAGAACTGCATTTGAAGGAAGGATGTCCTGTGATTTTGATCGTAAATCTATCGAACGAACTTGTGAATGGGCTGACTGGCAAGGTGACGAAAGTAACAGAAAAAAACATCAAGGTCTTTTTCCCAACCTTAAAACGAGAAGTTGATGTTCAGAAGTTTTCGTTTACTAATTATAGTGCAAAACTGAAAAAGATATTGGAATGGAATAGTTTTTGTTCCATTGCAAGTAAGTCATTTGCTGCAAAATGTCATTGCAGCAGTTCCGATAAAATGGACGTCGATTGGAGGAGCCGAAAATCGGACGTTGATTTGAAAATTGTTCATGCTATAATACCGGACTTATCACAGACCAAGATCAAAATGAGTTTAATGAAAAAAAAACCAAACATGCCTGCTTGTTATCAAAACTTCAACACGTACTTTTAACAACTTTAAAGAAGGATTGTACGAATATGTACTGAAACCTCGTAACCAGTTTCAACATGTTGATTTGTGGACAAATAACAATTGCGAATCTATACATATGCAATAAGATCAGATATAATGTATACGCGCGGTTTTCAATAGAAATGATAAAACAATGCCTGAATTTTCGATAGTAGCTCTGCAAGGACTTTGGGCTGTGAATTTAGCATTTTTGCCAGATCAAACATAGCAATGTTTCATAGCAATTTCATGAACACTTTCACCATATTTATTTTATAATGTCCCAGACCTAAAACATACTAATAGGAGTGTGTTAAATATGTAGAAAGGTATTTTAAAGATAAAGTTTGACAATTGGTGTTACGTGCAGTATCAACATATACATTAGCTCTGATAATTGTTGAAATTTGTACGATGATATTTGATTTCTTGCATCCGCAGCTCAGATTCGCTAGCTGAATTGTGTCTCAATATCATTCACGTGTTGTATTTTATTTATATATAAATGGATATCAAATATACCAACAAAACAAAAATATAATCAATACTAATACTTTGAGGACACGTTGAAATTAATTGAACCCTTTATATATATTTACCAGGTATCATAACAATATTTTTATATTTTCTGCAATCACTGGCACTCAATTCTTTACAATGTCTGTCTTCTTTATGTGGTCCTTGAAATGACCTTCATCACTAAACTCTGTTTTACAGTCTCGGCACACCGACACATTTTCTATGGTTCTGCTGCCTAATGTGTATTGTAATCAATGTTGTTGTCAGTCAAGTCAGGTCTCTGATAAGATCGAACACCTACTTTGAAATAAAATATTGATACGTTATATAACAAATATTTAAAAACAAACATATTTAGACATTATATAAATAACCATCTATTTTGGAACATTCAACTCAAAAAAGAAAGTTATATGCAATCAGATTTAGATGCTTTTACATTGGGCTCATAGTATAAAAGGAAGAAAAGCCAGTGTTAGATAGGCCTACATGTGAATTTTTGATCATGATACAATTTTAGAAAAATTCCCAGATAAATGTGAAAAAATATCATTGCAAAATTACAAAAAAATTACAAAATGTTCAAAAAGCTATTAGACTTAAAAAAAAAAAAAACATCTGTGCCAGAAATCGTAGAGGATTAACCTAATCTTTATAACAATTGGCAATTATGCCACATCTTCGATTGTTATATCCATGGAAGTTTATCGGTTTTTAATTAAACTCAGCTAAGGGCCATAATTCAATGTTTTTTAACTAGAAAAAAAAGGATATTTATTCTGTAAATTCATTTTTACTTTGAATTATTTTTTTATTATGCTAAAAGAAAAGTAGAGAATAATCACCGACGAAACCCCAACTATATTGGAAGAAGCCTGGAATGAGGGATTAAGATCTACAAAGGAGAAGGTAAAGATACATGCATTGGGGGTACAGATCTCTCCAAAGAAAAAAATTGAGGTAAAGTGAATTAGTTGGGTCTAGGCCAGGCATTCAGTATTAACAGTGTAAGTTGCCTCATATGACACATTTCGGATTAAAGTAGATGTTAGAATACTCAAGTGTTGGATTAGGCAAGTTACATTGTATCAGGCTGTTCCTCTGAGGAATTATTTTCAGAAAAGAGTGATTTCATACAGCACTGGCTAGGATAGTGAAATAAGTAGTCAACAAACTTGACCCCTGCCGTGAAAGATGCAGAAAATTTAAAAAAATGTGATATGAAAATATATCTCCCGCGCCATACGCTGAGGAGACTATTCCAGAAAATAGTCTGGAAGAATTAATCCACTTCCACCAAATGAACTAAAATAAATTTCAATGCCTTTGTGTTGATAAAAATAACATTACAAACATATCTTCTTGTGTCAACAACTACCTGTTAACAAATAGGTTAGACCTAATTTTTTAGTTGTATTGACTTTAATTTATAGATTAAAAGTGTCTACTTTACTTGCGTTGGTTTCCCAGGGCTTAAAAGAGCAAACCGGAGGTGGACTTCCTCAAGTAACTCTTGATGCTGTTACTCTGGTAGCCTCTTCTATAATTTGAATGTAGGACAGAAAGTTACAGGAAAAAAGTACCGGACAAAAAGTCGCAATTCATTTTTCCCCCGACTATTTTCTTTTAATAAAAAACGCTTATTTCTACAAAAATATTTTTATATAACTCATGAACTAATGTATAAAAATCTGACTTTGAAAGCAAAATTTATCAAAAAAATATCAAAGTAAATCAAATAACGGTTAAAAAACTAAATGTAAAAGTGGCTTGGCAATTAAAAGGCTCCATGCTGCCAAGTAATCTTTCTTTTATTTTTCAAGAATACTGATACATTTCCTAAACTTCAATATGAAGATATGTATGAAAATTGTTAACAAATAGTTGATTTTTTGTCACTTTGTTACTTTATGTCCTGTGACTGTTCGACCGTTTACCTTTCAATTTCGAGTAGAAACTGTACTCTCATGCTGTAAACGACAACTTCATTTCCCCTTACCTGTTATTTAAAGTATGTAAGTGCATCGCACTACAAATTACGCACGTTAAGGATAAATTCAATAAAATTGATTAGCTGTCAAAAATCATACTCACTTAGACATTTCTGCAACTTATATATCTCTGGTTGATGGTGAAAATACATGACTAAATTATTCAAGGTAAACTGTGACTAATACTTTTTTTACGTCACACAGGTAATGGAAAATAAATTTGCCGTTGATAGCATGAACAATTTCACGAAATAAAATCAGTGTAAGATGTGTTTACGAGCATTCAAGGTCGTTAAAAACTTCCATTTGTTGTTAACAACAGTGTTATGTCGGCCATACATTACCCAACATACTCCAGTTTTACAGTCATGTGCCTTCAATAAATTAAAGCAGCAATGTTTGTCTTGTGGGCACACCAAGATTTGAGCACTTACAAACTACATCTTCCCCTAGCTCTCTCATCATCACTACAGTAACATCAGAACTACTTTTTTTTTAATCTCAAGGCCCATTAGGGATTTTGACCCATATGGTTAAATGCAGTCACTTGTTTAAAAAACCTTATGTTCGCTATCACTGCACAGAGTTTTTTTTTATTAACGCATAAATTTGTGTTCATCCATTTTGAGTCATATTAGTGATATTTTCTTATGTGTCTAACATTATTCAGTCATTGCACTTATGTTACATAACATAAATAACCTTTTATCGTTTATCCTTACAAATTTCAAGCAGTATATATTTAAAGTTGATATGGATTTTGAATCTATTTACGAAATATATTTGATGGTCTTGATTGTGGCGAAATTTTCTCACAAGGTTTTCTACATCCTCCATTTTGCAGTTTTGTACCACAAACAAAGTGCCCTCAATAAGGGAGCTACCATTTGATTTTTATGGGGGGCTAGGATGAAAAATAATATCCTGCATTTTTTTTTTGGTTGTATTCTCTGTGCTGCCTTTTTATTTTTCACTCTATTCGGTCCTGCCTTTTTTTATTAGTTTATCCTGACTTTTTTTTGGCAAAGTGTCTCATCCTGCCTTTTTTTTAACTCAAAACTCCTGTCCTGCCTATTTTTTTCAAATTTCATCCTAGCCCCCCCCCCCCCCCCCTCCCCCCCCCTAAAAATCAAACGGTAGCTCCTTAAGTGTTGCAGCACTGTTTGTCTTATTGTGGTCAGTAAAAGTTTTAAGCACTTAAAAACTGCATCTTCCACTAGTTCCCTTCTATTAACAGATCAGGATTAATATCATCCAATGGATTAAACGAGTCAGATTAGTCTAAAAGGTGTTTTTTTTCCAGTTTCTTCCTGTGAAATTGGAGGAACGATTCAATTCTCTTTTGTCTTGGTATCTATGCATCATTTCTGTTCAGCAATAATAAATTACATGAAATTAAACCTAATTTAGGCAAACCTTTCAATAATTTTATGTGCAGAAAAGATCAGTGTGTTATTTCTAGATGTCGTATTGGTCATACTAGAATAAGACACGAGTATCTTGTTCCCCGCGATATAGCCTTTTTGTGCTAATGCGGCGTAAAGCAACCAACAATCAATCAATCACGAGTATCTTGTAAAAAATGAAGATGAACCAGAACGTGTACCTTGCAACTGCAAGTTTACTATTAAACATGTTTTAATTAATTGTATTGACTTTGTTGATATTCGTAAGAAGCATTTCAATGTCAAATATAAATCAATTGTTTTGTACACAAATAAGGTCGCATAACATGCATTTTGCAAACACTAGCAAACAAACGTATGTCATCACTATATCGGTCCAAAACAATGGCAGTTCAATGGATATCAATTAAAGAAGTTGACATAATTATTCAGTTCAAGATATGATGCCTCAGAAACAAATATATATTAAGAGAAAAAAAATTCAAAAGGGGAAGGAGGTATGATACTTTTCTAGAAAAATATTCTAATCCTCAATTGGAGGGAAAAAATGACTGAATTCAGACTTTCCCCTTACCTTATATTGTTGAGTATTGAAAAATATTATTTGATTGAAAAAAGTATTTAAAACTTTTTAAACTTGACCCCGCTTTGCATGAAAAAAATCAATAGATTAGTTCAGATTTTTCAGAAGTAAATTGATAGCAAGAGTTATGAGTTTGTTTATCTCAAACTTTGGTGATGCTTAATTTTGAAGAGAAAAAAAGAACTTATAACAGAAGGACATTGAATGGTCTATGAACGTCTGTTACAGTAATAATTTTTCATGGAAGCAAACAAAGTCGTGGTAAGCAGAGACGTTTCAAGTATTAATATTAAAAAGGTTCTATTAAGAAATTTTCTTTTAATAATAACTTCCCTTCTTTTGGTCTTTTTATACCCCCACAATTTTTGTTTGGGGGGTGGGTGGCGGGGATATAGGAATAACCCTGTCTGTCTGTTCATATTTCTTGTAAATGCAACTCCTTCTAAGCAAATTAACAGATGCTGATGAACCTTGACACAGTTGCAGTACACAACCTGTTCTATTTATTTGACCTATGAGTTTGAATGTCAATTTGGTATGTTGCACCTTTTTTTGGCAAATGCTCATTTATTAGGCTTTATTGCAGACCTCATATATAATTTAAGCTTAACCATTTTCTCTAAACACTATCTACAGCCTATTGTCTTTGCTATGTTATATGACTGAAATAAATTTTCCTGTTTTATTGTAGCTCAAGAAAACCTGACAAAGACAGCTAGAAAATTTTTTACAAGAAAGGCACAAGATCGACAGAGAACATATTGGAGAATAAAGCAACAAGAAAGTAGATCAAAAAAATCATCTCAAAATATCAGAAGAAAAAAAGAGAAAGACAGAATTTATCTCAATAATAGTTACAACTGATTTGAAAGAAAAATATTATTCATAATAATTAATTTGATAGCAATTTTAAATATTCTGGGAACACATAATTTGAAACAATCTCCAAATTGACCTTGAATTAAGTCCCAGTTTACTTTTAAATCAAATGCGGGACAAGCACGATAAATTAAGAGTACCGACACGAAACACGGAAAATAAATAAAGGAGAACACGAGGCACGCACGTCGAAACAAACACGAGAAAACGAGAAATAAAACCTCAAAACACGAAAACACGTGAAATAAATAGGCCGAAAACGTTGCACGAAAATAACCCTTAACCACCCTCTATAAATAACTATTAATCTGCCTCTGATCAGTTGTCCATGTCAATTGAAGGCAAATAGAAAATTGATTGATTCATGCCTTGAATGAGCTGGATTCCATTTGGAAACTTGGGTATTTGCTGCAGTTAGCATTTGCTTAGTTCCTTTAACTTCGTTGGTCAGTGCCTCTAATGAAATGAAATCTCAAACAACTAAATGTCGTTCTTACATTGTTGACGTAATTAAAGATCAAACATTTTCAACGCATGGCATTCTTGACCTTGACATACATTTTAAAGAAACAAATCCCTATCTCTATCTGCATATATGGCAAGCCATTCTCGTCAAAACTATGTTTGAACCATTGCACACTGAGATTTAAAAACTTCAAAACACACACTGAGAATTATAAATTACACACTGAAAACTCATAAAGACGTACTGAGACTACAAAAATAAAAAACTCACTGTGAATAGAAAATTACACACTGAGAATCCTTCATCATAATAAAATCAACGGTACCAATTTTGTTGCACCAGATGCGCATTTCGACAAAATTAGTTAAGTCGAAAACACCTCCTTATTTCAACGACCAGTCTGTACCAATCATTTATAATACCTATACCAAACCTATTGTAACTAAAATATTCATTTATAAACACGTTTTGCAGGATCTCGATATTGACGACTTCAAGTCTGAACCTCCTGATTGCACTTGTGCTAATTCCCAATTCACATATAATCCTGCTGGCCACGATATTACCAGTGCCCTCAACATTGTTAATAACACTTCTCTACGAAATATGTTATCGAAAGGTCCGAAATATCGTGACATTCTAGAGTGACAGGTAACTCTGGATTAAAATGTGTCAGTATCATATCTGGGGTGACTAAGGGCTGTTCCATTTAAACATAGCTCAACCCCAAGGACAAAAAACATGAAGGAAGGCACCTGAAATTTCAAGGTACCCCCCATAAAAGTGATATTTTTCAAGTTCGGCAATGGAAGAGAAGTGGGTTTTTTTCTGTTCCACCACCACCAATAGAAGTGGGTTTTTTTTACATGCAGACACCTCCTACAGAAGCAATTTTTTTCTTTATAATATACTACCACAAACAAGCAAATTTAAATTCTAATTTTTTTTTTGTAAAGGCAAAATTGGAGGGTATCAAAATTAATTTAATTTTAAGATGAGAAAGTTTTTTTTTACAAGTCACTGTCAGAAACCTTATGCTGGGTATATCATGTTGTTTTGTTATATATACTGTATGTGCCTATGTTTCTGGGATGTGGAATGGCATAATACACTGACCAATAGTTCATTATATGACTGCATAATCTTATATCTTCTCTTTGGTATATCGGTTATTGGAATCTATGAGGACATAAAGGTATTGCACCAATCTTGGATATAATATTTACTGTTATTGACCAAAAGCATGAGGATGGGATCCAATTAGGAGATAACTGTATTGTATTTTAAAACTATAACAATAACAAAACATGTTCATCTTTCATTGAACAATCAAAACACATGAATAATAAATAAATGGGAGGATGTCTCATCTGCGCTGGATTGTTTATGAATATGAAAGGATTTTTCAAGTTCTTTATCACATCACAAAAAGTTTCTTGTCTGCGTTTTAAAGAATAGAGAAAAATTCCCTCAAAATGTTTTCCAAGAATAGACAACCATGGATACTAAATCATAACTATGGACCAGTGGAAATAAAGTCTTTAATAGTGCAATACAGATTAGGTAAACTGTTTCTGTGATTAATATCGATACAGATCCAAACCTGAACATTTTGGGTTAAAATGGTCATAAGCTTGATACATGTGTGATTGTAAATTTTAGACATAACATAAAAGAGGGACGAAAGATACCAAAGGGACAGTCAAACTCGTAAATCTAAGACAAACTGACAACGCCATGGCTAAAAATGAAAAAGACAAACAGAAAAACAATAGTATACATGACACAACATAGAAAACTAAAGAATAAACAACACGAACAATGAAGTCGAATAACATGAATTGGTTATATGATCAAAAGTTATACCCAATTGAAGAATTCTTACTTTGTGCAGTACATGGTGTTGTTGCATATTATTTTGTCGTTCGGTTTTAAAATAATTTATGGTTTAGGCAACTTCCCCAAAATGAATCCCAACTTTCAACTTATGATATTTACGTGTGGTACAATTCTAGACCAATCAAAATACTTATACAAAAGTTATTGCTAGAGAGTGTTTTTGAACTTGTGATTCAATTACAGAATCATCCATACACATAAACTACTACCAAATGGCTTTTGCTGACAAGGTTTACGTTCATTCACAGGACTGAATCTCCAATCTACTAATACACAACGATGCCTTTTGTCCAGTGTCGGGATAGAGAGTCTCTACAAATACACAACGGTGCCTTTTGTCCAGTGTGGGGATAGAGAGTCTCTACAAATACACAACGATGCCTTTTGTCCAGTGTGGGGATAGAGAGTCTTTACAAATACACAACGATGCCTTTTGTCCAGTGTGGGAATAGAGAGTCTCTACAAATACACAACGATGCCTTTTGTCCAGTGTGGGAATAGAGAGTCTCTACAAATACACAACGGTGCCTTTTGTCCTGTGTGGGGATAGAGAGTCTATACAAATACACAACGATGCCTTTTGTCCAGTGTGGGGATAGAGAGTCTTTACAAATACACAACGATGCCTTTTGTCCAGTGTGGGGATGGAGAGTCTCTACAAATACACAACGATGCCTTTTGTCCAGTGTGGGAATAGAGAGTCTCTACAAATACACAACGATGCCTTTTGTCCAGTGTGGGGATAGAGAGTCTTTACAAATACACAACGATGCCTTTTGTCCAGTGTGGGGATAGAGAGTCTTTACAAATACACAACGATGCCTTTTGTCCAGTGTGGGGATGGAGAGTCTCTACAAATACACAACGATGCCTTTTGTCCAGTGTGGGAATAGAGAGTCTCTACAAATACACAACGATGCCTTTTGTCCAGTGTGGGGATAGAGAGTCTTTACAAATACACAACGATGCCTTTTGTCCAGTGTGGGGATAGAGAGTCTCTACAAATACACAACGATGCCTTTTGTCCAGTGTGGGAATAGAGAGTCTCTACAAATACACAACGATGCCTTTTGTCCAGTGTGGGAATAGAGAGTCTCTACAAATACACAACGATGCCTTTTGTCCAGTGTGGGGATAGAGGGTCTCCTTACAATCTGAGTTGTGTGGGGATAGAGTCTCCTGACAATCTGAGTTGTGTGGGAATATAGAGTCTCCTTACAATCTGAGTTTGCTCAACAATGCTTATATCATCGACTTGCGGCCACACTTTAATGTTTTTGTTTGCGATATCCTTCATGAACTTCACATCCAGTGAAGTCGTCTCTATTATCTGAAACAAGTAACTTCATTAATAAATCATGGGTAAAGGAACCAGATAAAACTCCGTAAAAGAAAAGAAAAGCACTTTATGCTGACCTTATAATTGTTGAGTAAAAACTTCTGAATACTATAACACGTTATTAAGATGATAACCAACGTCAGTACAAACAATCTATACTTCAAGACCTTTTATTATAAGTGAAGTTGATACGGAATATTTAGCAACAAGTTCTTGGTATCTTCCGATGAACTTTTTTTTAGAAAAAGGACGAGACGTTCTTTGACATACCCCTGGTTCATCAACTTTCTGCTCAGACACTGGTGACGTTTTACAAAGTCTGAATTGGAGCTGCAAGCTCTTGCATACCGAAAAAGTTGGGAAATGTATATTCCATATGCAGGTGAAGTTGGTATATTACTACTAAGGTGGGGGAAATTGATAATTTCAAAATAAAAATCGCCTCGTTTGTCATAGATTCTGGTACTGAGATGACTGTATGTCAAATTCGAGGTACAAGTCTAAAAATGAGGCGGAGGAAGCCGTGTTTGTAGTCTCTTTAACTTCTAGTTCTGGTGGGTATATTAATGGAACCCAATCTGAAAAGTTTGAAATGTTAATGGAAAGAACATCATCAACATATCTGAAAGTGAAATTAAATAACCTGGCTTCTTTGATCTTCTTGTTTTTGACAAGCGTCTGAAGAAACTCCGATTCATATGAACATAAGAAGAGGTCGGCAGGGAGAGGCACACAGTTCGTTCCCATGAGAATGCCGACAATTTGTTGAAAAAGTCTACCTCCAAATTCAACAAATATGTTGTTAATAAGAAACTCCAGCATACTGATCACTTGTTCCTCTTGTAGTATGTTTTACCCTTTTGTTCCTTAATATCAAAATATGCCTTATGGTATCCCAAAGTGAAAAATTTATAGCGTATGCTACCATTTTCATGATGAAGAGCATTGCGGATTATTTCTTTTAGACGGTTTTTCACATGGGGTAATGGTTGTATACAAGGTTGAAAAATCAAAAGTTTTAATAGAACTAATTTCAGAAAAAGGACCGAGATTTAAAATTATCTAGAAGTTCTTTAGAGTTCTTAAGAATCCACATATGGCTAATACCACTACGCGAGTAAACAGTTTCACAGTATATCTGAAGACCCTCTTGATATTCTTGTATGACATCGTTAAGATTGCATCTTTTAACATGTTGTTCTTAAAGTACTGTTTGTTTTCATATGCTTATGTAGAGGGTTGTTTGAAAAAGTAACTTTAAATATTTTTTTCAATTTTAAAAATTCGTCATTTTTTTTAAATGACCCATTTAGCAGTCTGACAAACACCAGTTTTGATCATTGAGAAGCTTTATATTTCCTATATCAAACGACTTCATTAAAACGTTAAGCTAATTTTTATTTTCCTTAAGTGTTAGGTACCACCTCAAACTAAAGACAAAGAGGTAGATCATACCACATCTTCTTTTTTATATTTAATTCATCTGTATGTATGCTACAAGTCATGATATGATTGCTTTCCGTGATAATGTAGTTATTATTTGTCTTTATCTTCAACATTTCAGTTTTCTAAAAGTGAAACATCTTGCGGAGCCTGTGGCAACACTTGTACATAGTCGTAAAAACCAGGAGTGCTGAAAACATATCCAATTACTGCAGAAGAAAAAAAACAAATTGTACTATTAGTGCATATATTAACGCCTCCAAATCCAGAGTAATGTCACATATGAAGAAATATGGCTGTGAAACTAGAACAGGAACAGGTGTGCGAACCTGTTGACACTTTATTCATTGTTCGTAAAAGAGCCATCTTGCTTTACAGATGCTTCGGCTATGGGTGAAAGGCTAATGAATGGTGAACCTCTCAGTGATTATCCACCACACATCAAATGAAAACTATGCCGGACGTCGTAAAAGATACAAATGTATAATTCCTAACACCGGTGAGGGATATGTTCAATTTCGATAGGGGGAGTGGCAGTACCCTTGCTGAAATTCAAAACGATTCACTGGACAATCTGCCAGTTAACATTGTTACAGTGTGTAAGTAAAAATCATGACAACACGAGTGTGTTCATGCCAAATTAGTGCAACAGCTGATGGAGACCGACAAGGATTATAGATTAATTAATAATTTGCTTTGATGGAATCACAGGGTATTCAAGGAGAACAGAAACTGAAATGCATTTCTTCTTGAGAGATTCACGACAATGTTTTTAAAGCACCAAAACATTGTGACCAGTGCTGTGCTGTAACACACACTAAGGAAAATAATGAAACCTCTCTTTACAAGCTGAAGACCATAGAAAGAAGCACAGATAATATAGCAAAGTGCTCACGGCATCGATTGCATACATTATTACACACGTTTTAAAAATTGGTACTAAACCACCATACAAAATCTACATATCTGTCAGCATCAATACCTCGGTGAAATATTGTACAAAAAAATAACTCTAATTTGCGCCATTCTACAGTGAAAACGTCTACGTCTTAGATTAAGTTGAGTGATATTTCCAAAGTGGGTAGTGTTCCCTCTCATAATAATATAATCATTTCAATATTTGTTAATAGAAATGCATCTGTATTGCAATTCAAAATATTCTAACGCTTAATCACTATTAACCACAAATGACAATTGTGCCGAAATTTATCTATTATAGAAACATTAAGTTCATCTTTTCAAATGTGTAGGCAATATTTTTTTTGCTGTATATTATTTGCAAAAAAACATTTCAATTTAAATGGTCCTATTGTATCAATTATACATGTAAGTTATTTTATAATTTTAGTTTCATCAACAGCAAAGCCATCAAATACTATGATGGATGTGACTTAATGTATTCCTGTAGTGCAGAATGTACATAACCGATACGGAAAACTTGATTCTGCTATTTAGAAAATTGCTATTTTACAGTTTATTGAATGAGAATTAAAGGTAGAAAAATGTATAATGTTAAACAATTAAAAACACAAAGAAAACCAATGGCATGACATAATTCAATCATTAGTCATGTTTTTATATTAAAAGCTACAATAAAATTAAATCACTCAGTCTAGGGATTATTTGTACTACTTAAACAGATAATTATTTAAGAAATTAAAGAAAGGTACCTCCTACTTACAACTTTTGAGTTGTTGATTCAGTGATTAAGAAAATCACTCATTTATGTAAGTCCACTGACTGTTTATGTACGTCTCCAAATTATTTCACAGTCACTAACTTTACTTTGCCACAACAAAATGCAATACACTTGTACACAATGCTTCTCTAAGAACTAAAAACCACAGATCAACTTTATACGAATTTCTATTCCTTATTTGCAACTTGAATACATTAGGATTATTCGACGATCATTAAAGGTTTCCTGGTCATGTTTTTGTATTCATGAATGAAATATTAAAGTATGAAAGCAGTGTCCAAAATCCAGAGGGAAGAACACACATCTAAGGTGATAGTGTTAAGCAAAATATAGTCCAATGTAATATTGTCATCGTCATGGAAAAATGTCTAGAAAAAATTGGCTGGGTTTCTTCAGAAGACTTACTAGTTGATGACATTGCTTCTGTATTTGAGACTTTAGTTGATTCTCCAACTGGAGTTGCCGGTTTTTCGCCTCCTGAAGAAAAAACTAAGAATATAGAAATTATATCAAGTTTTATATTAGATGCATTTTTGAAGATTTAATCTAGTTTTTTTTATGAGAACACTCAGACATTATTGATAATATGAACTCAGTTGAAAACGGCTTTTTTAATAAAATCGATCATCTTTGTTAGACAAAGGTTAATTATGGATTTTACAGAGTATTCATAGTGCTAAAGCTAGTTCGAATTTAAACCCCATTTATAAAAAGACATGTATTTTTGTGACTGTTTTTCTCCTCAAATATGTGAACATTAATTTTGTATAGAAAACACATAGAATAAACGAAATCTATTACGAAGAGCATTTGGTATGAACTAGACAACATTAACAAAAAAAGATAGGTTTAATATTTTATAGGCAAGCAGAAAATACAAATAATTTTATCAGATTATTACATGGCATTTTTCATATCGCATGTACTATCAACCCAAGGTTCAATATCAGCCAAAACATTTATTAATTTTGCCTGCAAACATTCTAGCATCCGATCTTTTAATCTGATTTTTGTTTCCTATTCTGGTCGCTGTGAAATGCTGAAACTGATTTTCGACAGTTGTGTCTTTAAATTGCTGTGGCAATTCAGTTATTACATTCTGGACTACGTTGGTAATGTCGTGGAGAGGTTTAAAACAAAGAACTTCATAATGACCAATGTTCAATTATTTTGCAGTTTTCTTACGACCATCCAAGTCCAATCATCAAATTCTCTTTTTGGTGCAGATATCTCTGACTTGTCCTTTGTACCGGCTTTGTGTTCTGGTCTTCTTTCCTGTTTTTTTTTTCAGACAAACCTGCAGCCTTTTGATATACAGTCGCCCACTTCTTTTGTCATTTCCACAATGTCCATTATCTAGTTTAGTGCAAGCGTCTCGCCATATTATCTCAATGTCCTTTGTAACTAGACTTCCTATGGCGAACCTGAAATGGATAAACATGCCAACGAGGTGATTGTTGTGATGAAGGAATTTCGTCATCCATTATCCAACTCTAATCTCGTGTTATTCATAATTTACTTACGATCTATAGTATGTTTAAGAGGAGAAGGAGCTTTTTCTGGTTTATATTGCTGTAATTTAGGTTTGGCTTGGAAATTCTGGTACCATCTTGTGACCATTTGCCATTGTTCACTATTATCTCCTTTATTCACTGTAATACATAATTCCATAAATACAAAGGAGCACACTGTTGTGCTAAAACAATGGGAGATTCGGAAACTTACTGTATAATAAAAAAAGAAATGTGGGTAGATGTGATTGTCTTTATACAAGAAAAACATTTTTTGTTTTAATAAAGGATCACAATACCGAGGGTGACAGACGGTTTTTTGGGGGGTGGGAAAGATAAATAAATTGCTTGGAGAGGAAAGACTTAATTGAACAATGCAATTGCAGTTTGAAATATATACGATATATGCGTGGACATTGGTCATTTATTTGTTTCGTTTCATATATGCCGAATAACCAACCAATCCTTCTAATCCCTTCAACAAAGTGAATTTCACAGCTTAAAAGGTGGGGGTTGATACAAAGAATAGGAGGACCGGCAAGGCAAGATTTGATGCATATTTTACGAGGGACATAATGTCTAGATCTGCAGAACTTCATACCATAACAGGGGCAGAATTCAAAGTCATCATTCCTACCTGGACATTTGCGTACTTGAAATAAGTTGGAATCTTATGATATCGTTGTTAATATGTTGATTATCTTTTTCAATTGAAACAAACATATACTACATATCACCAGTCGAAACTATATTTTACACCTACATATCATAAATTTTTCATGTTTTCAAACAAATATGTTTAGTCAGAGTAGTTTTTGAAAACAGACTGAGATCATTAAAAAAGGCAAAGTTTAAGTATGTATGTATTGGTGAACAAATAAGAGATATAATTACAGGCATTGCTGGTAATTAGATAAACAGCTTAAATTTACCCACGCAATGTATAGCCTTTCAATAAAAAGTGCAGAGAAACAATACTTTATGAGAACAAATCATTTATAAGCAAGAACAAACACAGGTTTTTGATTTTTTAACAGGACAGCAAAGAGAGTTATACTAATAGTATTGGTGAAGGAGGGTCACAGCATCAACCCTCTCTAACCTCCTCATGCACATCCGTATTGTTGTGATGGGTGTAAATCTAATTCTTTGTTGTTAAAAGTAATAGGTATGTGATATTTTTGAATCTATATGTTGACATGTATAACTACAAATATTATTTTTTTAATATCTAGTGAAACATCCCCACTTGTACTGTTTTATAGACCGATTGTTTCAACTAGCATTATTTAATTATTCAAATTGGTTATGCAATGTATTTGAATCTAATTCTAGTGTAATACTTGTTGGTAATTGTTGCAATTATCAACTACAATTTAGAATGCAATTGACAAAACATGGAATATAACTCATGAAACTGCAAAAACTATGTAGTCAATTAAACAATAAAGAAGTCTAGTAAATAAATTAACCACAAGATGGGCATTGTTTGATACTTACTTACTAAGTAGGAGCCTGCACTTATTAGATTAATATTATAAAAATATATTGTGTAAGTAGACATTTTTTTGCTTTGAATTTCCTATAGTAAAGAATAAATCATTTGACCAATTGTTTTGCCACATGTTAATTGCTGAAAAAAGTGTAAGAATTGCTACATCTTTCCCAAGGCCTCCCATCTTTTGAACATTGCATTATCTGGCCGTCTATTTTGAAAATTCTGTTACCATTATGGTTGTTCATCTATTACTTCGGTTACTGCCTCATTATCTACATTGTGTCCTGAGTATAGTTGGTAGTGTGGCCTTTTCGTCACTGGTTCATCAACAGATGAGCTTGAAATGCATTAATACTGGTATTTTTTCTGGCGGATGGGGATTTTCTGCTCTGTTTATGCTTTTTGGAAGGGTGCCGAAATCTATGTTCTAGAGTTGGTAAATCATCATTAGGATTTGAAATATGTGTCAGAATTAAAACGATGGCTTTTATTATTTGCTAGACTGTTGTAGCATTGTTTTAGGTGAATCTGTGATAACTTTCACTTCTTAGTGCCAATCAATTTCGTAATTTTGTTCATTTGACTGCGAGGAAATTTGTCAACTTCTTTGTTCACCACTTTTTTAGGCTGTTTGCTAATGTTGATAAATCGTAATCCTAATCTTTACTTCTGGTGTCTATCCTGTGTCAGAAATTATATCAAGTTTTATATTAGATGCATTTTTGAAGATTTAATCTAGTTTTTTTATGAGAACACTCAGACATTAATGATAAAGCTGGTCCTTCTAAATAGACATCTTGTCGTCCTATAAACTCAAATAGGGCAGTAGTTCTTGTTTGTCTTTGAAAGTTAAACCATCCAAAAGACTTCCGTTTTCATAAAACCTTATGAAAATAACATCATCTCTGAAAAATACAAATCCATTAATAAACTTTTTAGAAAAAGCAGTACATAACATAAAAACCAAATTACCTTTAATATTTTTCGATATTACATATTCTTTTCATGAATGTTTTTGTGTTTACAGAAATAACAAAATCCAATACACACGGATTCTCAACTCCGGGCAATCTATGATCCAAACATTAAGCTTACAATGCTTCCTTTATGCCGTTACTAGATTTACAATATTTGTCAAATAACTAAATATGATGCAACAGAAATATCTGAAGCAGGTAATGTATTTGAAATTTAATATATAAAACACCACTTACAGAGAAAGTGTTGGAAATATAGCTGTCGTTAAGTGTTGTCCGAAGGTATCTTGTCTACAAGGAGCTGCATAGATACATATTGTGACTGACAAAAAGAACCACTATCAATCCATCTCCCGGTCTTGAAGACATCTGAAAAATGTGCATATATGGTCAGTTTTGGTCAATGGGTCATTTAATTTTGTTGTACAAGTCAGCATGATGTTTTTTTGTAAGATATTTAAATTACAAGTTGATTAACTGGAAGGAAAGAATAGTGTTAAGAAATCATGAAGGAGTTAGTTGTAAGGGCACAATCACCATTTGTTAGTGGTAACATACACAACAGCTCATATTGTGAATTAGGCTGTAAATCTGGAGGGATCGAGTTTTCTTCGACAATGTCAACTATTTGCCACAGCGGAAACTATACAATTGATAACAAAAAAATCCTGGATGGAAACAAAACGCTCCAAGAAAAGGTCAACACATCCCATATTAACACCTGGATCATTAAGTCTCGTGTATCCATGGTAAATATATTTTGCTAATTTTTCTTAAAGGTTATTATGCATCATAAGATAAAGTTAGCTGTGCCTAAAAAATTAATGATTTTGAAAAGCATCATTAATTAAGCTGTTTTCAGAGAAAATCATAATTGTATGTTTGTTCAATTCCAATGGGATATAATTCATGCACTAATAACCCCTCTACATTATTTATGTATGTGCCTGTCCCAAGTCAGGAGCCTGTAATTTAGTGGTTGTCGTTTGTTTATGTGTTACATATTTGATTTCGTTCATTTTTTTTTTACTTAAATAAGGCCGTTAGTTTTATATTGTCTTATCGGGGCCTTTTATAGCTGACTATGCGGTATGTGCTTTATTCATTGTTTAAGGCCGTACGGTGACCTATAGTTGTTAACGTTTGTGTTATTTTGGTCTTTTGTGGATAGTTGTCTCATTAGCAATCATACCACATCTTCTTTTTTATATTTTGATACTTTTTTGGACCATGATGGCCACAGTACCACATGTCCAGATATCTCCAAACTGATGTAATTACACCTTCTTATTGAATCTGCTGGTCAGAAAGTCTACACTCTCTTGAACCTCGCATAACCATTCATCAGAAAACTAAATGCATACAAGATATCCCTGCATTCATTAACGGTCATCATCCAACTTGATAATATTTATATGCAAAGTTGTTGAAACATGTTTCAAAACGCAAAGAGGTAAATCATAACCAATGTTAAACACTACTCGACCCTATGCCTTTTATTACACATCTTTCACAGCTGTACAATGTAACAAGCATTTTTTTCAGGCCCAACGGTAATTATGCAAATATACAAGCCTGGCCAGAAAGTCCTGCTAACTGCAATGACAGATGATTGATTAGTCTAAATAATTATGAAGTCTGACAATTAAGGCTATTTTAATTTTTTTCTTACGAAAGAAGCCGTCCCAGAAAAAAAATCTGTCAAATTTAGTCAAATACTCTGCAAGCCTGGATCTGTACATAATAAGCTGATATCTTGGATAGACAATTTAGATGAAGACATACTTAAAAGGAAGGAAGGATGGGCAAGAGGAGAAATGTGAAGTATCAGTTGGTTGTTGACAATTGGGACAGGAACATCCTCCCTGCATTTAGGTACTGTCAAAATATTGTTCATTCGGCATGCATGTGCATAGATATTAATGATTTTTTACTTGTATATAACAAACCATTTTAATATAAATAATTTATCTTCTTTAAAAAGTATTTGATGAGCATTCATTGAAGAAATGAATTTATACCTAGCGATAAGAAATGTTATTTTGCCCTCTATGATGTCTGCGTATCCATCATGTTTATAGATCGGTTAAAAGCCCAATACGAAAGTTACGTAATAGAAATCTAGGCTACAGCAATACACTTGAATGCCATCATGGTCATCCGCTGTAGAAGGGAAATTCTGACTGATATATTTTGCAAAAAAACAAAATGACTGCGCTTATCATTATTGATGGAATAATCATGCATTTAAGCCTCTTTAGTCTCTTATGGTCAGAAACACAGCACTTTCAGTTATCGTCTTATGGTCTTAATACATGTAATATTAACTGATATTAATAATTAATGTTTTTACTCTCATTTCAGAACGACACAAAAGAACGTCTCCAAAAGAAATATCTAGTATAGAACGACAGTTCAAGAAGTTTATTGTCACGATGAAGGTACCAGGGAAAGTAGGCTGTCTCAATGCAATGAGAAAAGAAAAAGCCCTGTCAAACATTGATTGAAGAAAATCAAATGTTCTGTATATATATAACATTATTCAGAGGAGGAAAAGACAACTTGCTTCATCTGTTGGTATTGACAACTTGTTTAATCTGTTGGTAATCAGAGGAGGAAAAGACAACTTGTTTAATCTGAGGAAAAGACAATAATAGAAAATAGAAATAATTTGAGTGAAAGCTGTATTTATCAAAAGAAAGATCGCAAGCGGAGTTTAAGCTCCGCCCACTGTTTACCTTATTTGGAAAATCTATGTATCCATGAAGCTTGCAGTTTGCAGGTCTGTTAATTGAAGATAATTGAAGCAGCCTCGCACTTGTCAGTTGATATTTAAACGACCTGGTTGAAGAAACTAATGAGAACAAATGGAAAATTTATTCAATATGATCCAATGTCTGGGCAAAACCAGCCTGATTGCGGATCTTTATTACCAGACCGGTGTTGATTCATTCTTTTACGTAAAGTGATGTTTTTTTCTTCCTGAAAGCATTTTAGAGTGATCAAAAAACACATTTTACAATAATATTCTTTTTCGAAACACTTTGAAACATCTTTGTGAGGAAAGATGTATTGGCACCATTAACAAACACGATAAATGTAAATTTTAGTGTGTTACAACAGTTTTTCAGACAAGACTGACCTTTTTTGTTGATGATCTTCTAACGCTCATAAACGCAATGTGAACAGGGTTTGTCTGTATACCGGTACGATCTTTTTTTTTTTACATTTTATGAATATATGACATGCCTCTGTTTTTGTGAATAAATATCGTTCTAGGTGATAATAAACAAAATAATGCATACAGACATCTATTTGGGTCTACTCACTTTTGAAAATATCGGTGAAAAAGAAGACATAGAACTGTCGTTTGTAATTCATGCATGACAAGAATACAATCAGGGCATTATAAGGGATCGAGATATTTGCCACTGGACAATTTTCATTTTGTTCTGATTAGTATACTACAATCACCCCATGAGTTTAATAAACATGCTGTGATTATGAAATGCATAACAATGAAATAAAAAAACCAAAAAATTTAGGTAGTTTCTAATCAGAAGACAGTTTACAAGTCGGATCCCTGTGGTCCTTATAAACACCACTATAAGAAGTAACTCTTCCCACTAGCAAAGAGGGGAAAAATACGTTGGTTGCTAGAGTATTTTCTAACAGCCATTTTGATTACCTAATAGTGTCGTACTGTAACTAGTACACGTGCTGCTACTGTTTGGGCAATTGCATACATGCGATTGAAAATTACCAAATTGCATAGGTGGATCCCATATAGATCAAGGCATAATGTTCCTATTTCCTTTCGGCTCCAGTTTCTTTGGATTGATCATATGGATTAGCCTTATCATTTTCACTGTTTGTCCTGTCAAGTCAGACAACTGTCTTCTATCTTTTTCAATTTCCCATATTGGCTTTAACAGCACATCAAGCCAGTCAAAAAGAGGGTCAAATAATTCAGTCACATTATTGAGAGATATGTATTCGGGTACTTTAACTAAAAAGAAGTTTCACTTTTGATGGAAGTAAATTTTCTTTTTCTATGGATATGTTGAATATTATTGTAATATCTTTTCTGCCATATTATTAGCGAAACAGAAATTTCTGCCTACAATTATCATGTATGACCTTTTATGACGTAGTAAAAATACTATCATAACAAGTTCATCTTTAATACCACTGAAGTTCAAATTGTGGTGGCGAAGAATTTGTCAAATTTGATATATCTAAAGGAATATCAGAAAGATTTCCTTGGTAATTATCAATGTCAGTTATTTTTAGTTCTTTTTTTTCTGCTATAAGCTGAATAAGATCTGTTTTTGTATGCTTTGCTGAATAGATTATATGAGCAAATTGTTTACCTCCGTTTAAAGATCAGCTACAGTCTTTTTGAACAAATCATGATTTTTCGACCTTTCTTTACTCTTGTCATTATCAAGTCTTTGTTCCATTTTGTCATGTTGTTTCTTTATTTCATCTGTGAGTTAAACAGGTGTGAGCCAAGCAAGTAGGGCAGCAGAATCAATCACTGAATCTGGGGTGTCTGTACAAAGTTCACACAACAATGATATTACATTTGATGGGAGAAATAATTCTTCTGAATCCCAATCTTCATATGATTTTACATTACGTGCTTCAAAGCAAAGATAATGGAGTTCCCCATTGCTTTCTATCCACCTCACAAAGTCTGGTAGTGGTTCTTTTACATATCGGTTTGTAATATCAGGATTTTTAGTATAGGCTGTTGCACAATATTTTGTTAGCCATGCGGTCCTAACATGGTCAACTAGTGAATTGCTTAAGTGGTTATAGTCTTCTAGATAAGAACCACGGAAATCTCTATTTACTCCCCTTACTTGAGATATATCTTCAAGGAGAGGACTTTCGACAACTTTAAACTCTTTAGAACACTCATTTTTCCATGCTCTGATAGCTTTATAAAATCCCGCAAATCATCTTCATCATCAAATATTAAGTTATCTTTCACACCTCTAAAACAATAAAATTGATTTTGGCCAAATTTAGCGGATCTCAGACAAGATATAACTTGTTCAGCCATCAATTCCATATTTTCAAGATGTTTTGGTGTACCTGGTTTAGCATTTTTGTGTGTAAAGATTTCAGCACTTTTTAATGGACCATGTTTGCTTAGTGCAAGGTTTTCAGAAGCATGTGGTCTTTCTGCAGGGTTGTCTTTGGAATTTAACTTTTCAAATGAGATTTATGTAGCTTGTTCCAAATTTAAAAAATTCACCAAACGTACCAGGAGCAGTCTAACCACAGTACTTGCTGGTGCTTTAGATGGTCCATTGTCCACAACAAAAATCCATTTTTTTCGTATATTTCCTGTTTCTTGATTTCGAAAAAAGATATCTAGTGCAGGTATAGACAGGAGATGGAAAAGTTCATTAAAACATCTGAAAACAGTTTCAGGTTCAAAAAATGAAACATTGACTAGCGTTACAGGTTGTCCTGTTCTGACCACATTCATAACAGTTGAATTCGAAGATTGAATGATAGCATCTGATGAAATGGTCTTGAGAAAAAGGTGTGTCATTGGCGTACAAGTATTTGTCCTGGATTGGTCAAACTTATGATCTTCCAGCCAACTTTTACCAATATTTTGTACTGGGTCTATATCTGAACACACTATCCCCTTTGAATCTTTTGCACCTACCAATGTATCTGTTTCTTCAGAGGCTGCTTTTTCCAATTCAAAATTTACATGAGCCCTACAGTAATGGGTTTTGGCTCATTCTTCCATCATTCCAACACGAGATAGTTTCTTCAGGGAAATTTTTGCATTTACATCTTGTCCGAAATGGTGGCGTTATGCTTGGTATGTATTTTTCCGAAAAAGGAGTAGGTCCGGTAAGGACCGATTTTGGCCTCAAATTTCAGGTTCATCTGACGAAAGATTTTGACCACTTTTTAAACACTTAAGTGTCCATCTTATTTGAATTAATCAGTTTGTGTGAAAGATTTTAACAGATTTAGTCATTAAAAACGATCCGATTCAAGCTCAAATATAACAAATCTACCTAATATGCCGAAAAATGTCACTTTTCAGATGGTTTTTGGTAAAAATGAAAGTGGCCGCATCCGTGTTCATCCTCAACCTTTACATATGTTATGTATTATCATAAAATACAACTTACATTTCAATATTAAGGATGAACACGAATGCGACCACTTTCGTTTTACACGAAAACCGTCTAAAATTTAACTAAAATGCTAGAATTATGAGGATTGCAGTAATTTAGCATGACTTAATGGTACTGGTACCGGATATATGTGCATTGTATTGTCAAAAACAGCCCATATTTATGTAGCAGAAGCATTCTACTGTCCAATAAATAACTAAAGGTTTATATTTTAACAATTTTGTAAAACTGCTATATTTTGGGGCCAAAAAGGGTTCTTACTGAACCTACTCCTTTGTGTAAGTATAACAGGTCGACAAAGCTATGTTTGGAGTTTTTCAGATGCTGCTGTCAGTAAAATTTCTCTAGCTTGAGACATGGTTAAGGAAAGGTTAGGATTATTGTATCTTGTGTCATTCTCAAGTCTAGGGTGGATCTTGGAGCCTTCACCAAATGCCAATTCCAAAACCTCGGCCAATTGGGGAAATTGATCTGCAATTTCTGTTCTACCAGCACCTTTCGCTCTGCGTTTAAAAGCTTTGGCTTTCATTTTTGATATGCGTCTATGGTAGAAACAATGCTGTTGATGGTTTGTCATATAATTTCTGACTGACAAGTCTCTTTTAAGATACTTTATTTTTTTTTATTTTTACAGGAACCTTATCTCTTGCCCGTCTTAATGCTCTTTTACAAGTAGATCCTTTCAGGTTGCTTACAGCATTTATTGAAAACAAAATCGAACAATGCTTTAGGTCAGCTCTGTGTCAATAAATTGCATGTAGTCCTTGAAGCTCTAACTCAATCAGCAGGGTGGCTGATAAGGGGATAAGTACATTGTAATATCAATAAAGTGTTACCATCTGCTTTCTCTTAAATTTTAGGATGAAATCTGACCTTTGGCCTATAAAGATTTCACATGGTTAAGTACTTAATAAAAATTATAAAACAGAACACCTGTGGTGCTATGTAATGTTTGTTTGAAAGTAGGAAGTAACAATTAAAAATGTATTAACCAACATAATTTTACTTTCAGTGATAGATTTTAATTTAATGTCTTGTGAAATGTTTAGAAACTGAATTACAACCTTAGATTAGAAATAAACTTATTAGTTTAACTTGATGAGTTAGATTTTGGATACATTTTATTACTATAAGAATGTATTAATGTATTTTATTAGAAATAAAATAAAATGAGAACCTACTTTGGATTCATTAATGGATTCATTAAATTTCGTTGGATACCAATTTTTGTGGATTTCGTGGTTGGAAGTGAACCACGAAATCAAATGTCCAACGAATGATAAATTTTTAATAGGCTTATATGAAGACTTCATCAAAACCACGAATCAAATATCAACGAACATATAAGTTTTCCCTAGTCTGCGAAAATTAGTACCCACGAAAATAAATGAATCTACAGTTAAAACAACATGATGCTGCAACCCAGTGTGAAAAAGAAAAATTTCTGGTAAATTATTCATTTAAATGTACATCACCTCCTTGTGATGTAAAACTTTGCTGATGTTGATTGCATCAATTCCTCTATTGGTAAAGTGAACAGAAAGGAATTTCCTCTTTTCCTCATGTAAAGGTTCCGATCTTACTGGTTTGAAGAGACGGAAAAGAGCTACAGCACAAATTATACTGACAAGTCTGTATATTGGAGAAAATGTATTGGTGCCTCCTTTGTCAAGTGCATAATCTCTCAAACATTTTAGAAAATTAACCGGCAGTGAAAAAAAATTAGTTCTAATGTAAGGTAACCCTAACGGATGACGTAGATGAGAAAGAAGCTTCCAGAGGCCGATCTCGATTTGGAAAACTTTTTTACTTTAGGCCGATGGTAACGTTTTTGTCCATGACCACGTTGGTTTCGTAAGGTAGTATTAAATAAACTCTTTACATTAACATCACTGCAGGCTGGACTTGACAAATTTCCTACTCCTTTGACACTATCATTGCAAACTTAAGGCATTGCAGTACGTAGTTCCCATATCCAGAAATTTCGGAAAGGAGAACTAAGTACTAGACTATTTGTGTGATAAGTTTTCTCGATGCTGCGTACTTTCATAGATAACGAAGGATCATGGTCCGGTTGATTAAAATGGTTATCAAAAACCCTGATTGCGGATCTTTATTACCAGACCGGTGTTGATTCATTCTTTTACGTAAAGTGATTGTCTTTTTTCCTGAAAGCATTTTAGCGTGATCAAAAAACACATTTTACAACAATATTCTTTTTCTAAACACTTTGAAACATCTTTGTGAGGAAAGATTTATTGGCACCATTAGCAAACACGATAAATGTAAATTTTAGTGTGTTACAACAGTTTTTCAAACAAGACTGACCTTTTTTGTTGATGATCTTCTAACGCTCTTAAAAGCAATGTGCTCAGGTTTGTCTGTATACCGGTACGATCCTGTTAATAAAACTTTGAATTTTTCGAAAAACTAAGGATTTTCTTATCCCAGGCATAGATTACCTTAGCCGTAATTGGCACAACTTTTTGGAATTTTGGATCCTCAATGCTTTTCAACTTTGTATTTGTTTGGTTTATAACTATTTTGATATGAGCGTCACTGATGAGTCTTATGTAGACGAAACGCGCGTCTGGCGTACTAAATAATATTCCTGGTACCTTTGATAATTAGTAATAGTTATCAAAGGTACCAGCATTATAATTTAGTAATAGTTATCAAAGGTACCAGGAACCGATCGATAGACGAATAATAATGAATTTACCAACTGACACTCCTGAAACGAGAGAAGAAATTCATGTACAGGAATGTAGCATTGCAAATATATTGAAACATTTGAAGAATATAGAAAACAATAGCATCATCCTCTACTGTATTATCTAATTATTGGCGTC
The DNA here is from genome assembly GCA_019925275.1 of Mytilus edulis. Classification (NCBI taxonomy): domain Eukaryota; kingdom Metazoa; phylum Mollusca; class Bivalvia; order Mytilida; family Mytilidae; genus Mytilus; species Mytilus edulis. Next base: position 3,655,525 of record JAHUZM010000015.1, on the reverse strand, counting down.
GAACAGTAGAGACATCGACTGTACATTTATGTACATGTATTAGTCGCAATGTTTCACATATTTAGCGAAGTTACTTATTTGAACATTACAATAAGGTACATTGCATTCTTTGTCGATCAATGGGTCCCAATTAGGTTGTAATTTTGTATTTTCAAACTTCATTATATCTTTTTCATTTTCCTCTATATCCATCAAAAATTCGTCAGCCATTCTGTAAAACAAATAAATATTAACAAAAAGAACACGAAATTAAACATACTGAATACTTTAAAAGCTTCATGTAAATAATTTAACAATAAACAGCTGTAAAAGGCCCCGATATGTCGATGTAAAACCATTTAAACGAGAAAACTAACGGCCTTATTTATATAAACAAAAAACTAAACGACACCATTCCATATCCCCGTCTTCAATACGAACATTCACATCTTCCCCACGAAGAGTTGATTGATTAAAAAATCTGTCCATAGTGATGGTGGTTATTTCAAGCCGTTCCCTTTCGTACGTGTTATCATGCATACCTGTATGACAAAACTTTGCCTTTCCCGTGGCATCAGCAGATGTACCTGCATACGGGGTATATATCTCCCAATTGATACGATATTCCCGTGCTTGCATTTCCTATCATGATGTTATTGATATTGTCCCTGTCATGAGGGTTATATCTTCTGTTGCATTGGTCTATCTGCTGACATACATAATGATGTGTCTTATCATTTCTTGGATCGTCCTTACTTCTTCAATTGTCAGCTGTTTTATTTTTAAGATGATTTTACTGTCAACAGTCTGACAGAATCCAGCAAGCTGTGACAAAACTTTGTTCATTAAAAGGTATATTTTTTTTTTATGTTTGTGCTTAGCATCTACATCTTTGAATTAGTTGTTTTTGCTCCTACAAATAATCCTTGTATGCCACATTTATGGGTATCATATTTTTGGTTCTCTACACTTGCTTGCAAATTCGTCGGTCAGTCTTGATTTAAGTTAAGTTTTTAATAGAATTACTTTTTGAAAAAGTTGAATTCCTATCAGATTGAAACATATTGCTCATGTTCACTATGATATTTAATTTTTAATTTCGATGTCCAATTATAGATTCCATTACAATAACATGGTCGACAGAAGATTTAAAATGAAGAAAGGCATCAAATTTAAATATGATACCTCATCAAATAAATGATTTTGGTGTCCATTTCTGTCCGGCAGTAACAAGTGAAATTGCAGCTGCTTCTCGATATTTAAATCATCAATAAATTGTGCTTTCAGATTTAAGGATAACTGTTTGATCTTTATAATTGTCAACCTGTTGTAAGAGATAACAAACTGAAGATATTAAGGTATGTAAAATATAAATGGATGTAATTTTATACTAATGACAAAATTGTGGTCAACTTCATTTTTTTAATGACGACCTTCACCTACCAGTATGTCATGAGTTAAGTTCTGTAATAGATTTTTAAATTGAATATTTCTTTCACTTTGGTAAGATAAAGACTGGACTGTACTGTCAATTCTAGTCGATGGTCATTTTTAAATTGCATTTTTAATTTTTGAATGATTTGATATAAATAGTTATCAAAGGTACCAGGATTATAATTTAATACGCCAGACGCGCGTTTCGTCTACATAAGACTCACCAGTGACGCTCAGATCAAAACAGTTAAAAAGCCAAACAAATACAAAGTTGAAGAGCATTGAAAACCCAAAATTCCAAAAAGTTGTGCCAATTACGGCTAAGGTAATCTACTCCTAGGGGTAAGAAAATCCATATATTTTTTAATAATTCAAAGTTATGTAGACAGAAAATTTATAAAAATGATCATATAATTGATATTCATGTCAACACCAAAGTGCTGACTACTGGGCTGGTGATACCCTCGGGGACGAAACGTCCACCAGCAGTGGCATCGACCCAGTGGTGTAAATAGTTATCAAAGGTACCAGGATTATAATTTAATACGCCAGACGCGCGTTTAGTCTACATAAGACTCATCAGTGACGCTCAGATCAAAACAGTTTAAAAGCCAAACAAGTACAAAGTTGAAGAGCATTGCGGATCCAAAAAGTGGTGCCAAATACGGCTAAGGAAATCAAAGCCTGGGATAAGAAATTTTCGAAAAATTTAAACTTTATAAACAGGAAATTTTAAAAGATTTAACATGATTGATATTCATGTCACCACCGAAGGGATATCTGATGATGTCTCAGTGACACACGAAGATTTGTTTTCAGAAACATCAGAGATTATCGGGATTGCATCTCTATAGACTTACAACTCCTGTAACAAAAGATGCTACACAAATAATTGGTAAACTACATATGTCCCACATGCACTCAAGCAAACGATGAGCAAAATAATAATACATCTGTAGTCTGCAGTGTTCTGATCAACAAAGATAAATAATTCAAAGAACTCACTTTGTTTACTCCACAGGTGGAAGAGCTATTGCAGGAACCAATATCTCCAGAAAAGAAATAAATTGAAAACAACTTGTTATCCTGCAGTCCAATGAAAATCAAATATATTGAAAGCCCAAAAAAAAAAAAGGGAAAAGGGACGTGTTTTGACGTCAGCCGGAACAAGGAAAAACAAACTTGGAAGCTTAATTTTAAATGCCCAGCTGATCGGATGTTTTTCGGAAAGCAAAGCTTTATTCTAAATTGGGGATTCATTTAGATCTAGTATTTTATTATCGGAACATTATTTAAAAGTATGTATTTGTATTTTATTTACAGATTGCCAGTATTTATTTCGTCATAAAACGGTTAAATCCGTGACTTATATTTTCTGGAATCTAAGTCGATGTTATTTTAAACTAGGGGTTTCCACATTTATATTTGGCAATCTATTGATATTCTATTGATATTTATTACTATTTAACGCAGATTATTTGATTATTTAACTATTGTATTGAGATTGATTGTGATATTCTGTTTTCATGAAAGTCTGAAGTAATAATAACGATTAAGAAATTGAAGTACGTTCTTGACTTTTTATTTGCATTTTGAATAGTTTTGACAAACCGCTCGCAAAACGCATACATTCAAAATACTGGTGGCAGCGGTATTTCAACAATTTTAAACCAATTAATGGATCTCCTCATGCTCATCGTCTTTTCTTGATTGAAGATGCACACTGCTTCATGAAGATGATGGCCAGACAGTATGTGACTTTGTCAACAGTTTTGTCAGTTGTCAACTACCTGATGATTCAATTGAGCTACACGAAAGTCACCAGCGTTCAGCAGCATAGCAAAAACCACTTCAAATCTTAGAAGAAAAACGGAACTACTTGCAGATTAAACTTTCCTCATCCACATTTAGAAAAAAAAACATTCATTTCAAGAATTTGTAGTCTAACAGATCCATCTATCAAAAAGTCTCCACAATATATGAAAGATTATGCTAAATCTATTTTAAACAAGCTTTGGACTGTTATTAATGATGAGCATTTGCAAAACATAACAATTCAAAGTTTATTAGCAGGTGCTTATACGTTCTATAAAATAAGGCAGTGGTGTCTAGATAAGTGAATGTTTATAACCCTGAATCATTTAGGGTCTTAACCCTGAACCATTTAGGGTCTTTATCAGTGGAGGTGCCGGAACAGGCAAGAGTCATTCGATTAAGTGCTTGCATTATGAAATTGTCAAAATTTTATCTCCTCATTATGCAAATCCTGATGACACTGTTGTACTTTCTAACTGCTAACACAGCAACTGCAGCCGGCTTTAATATTGGAGGTATAACACTTCATCAAGCTTTTTCACTGTCAAAGTCTCTGCCACTTTAATGTTCAATTACCTTCTTGAATAGGAAAAGGACTTGCCTACTTAAGTTTGTATAGGAAAATTTAGTGTGACTTTGTAATGTAGAATTAGCATAAACTCTACTTATATAGGAACATGACTGGTTTACTTACATTGTATGTGTGCTTATACATCATCCAGAATCAATGGAAACCTGTAATTTAAACTGTCATTTTTTTTAAATAATTTCGAACTGTAAAGCCAGTTCTAAATCCGGCGTTGTTTGAAACAGGATGAATGATGTATAAGTACGTTAATTATTTTACCTCATTTTATATTAAACTTATTTGTTCAATAATTTTTAGACTGCTATTCGTTTGGGAGGCTTAAATATGTAGTTTATGTTGTAATTGCCCTACCGTTGTCTAATTTATACCATCCTGGATCGTTTAGGACATTTTTGATTTTTGTTTGTTTGAGGACTGCCCTCATTGCAGTTATAACATCTCAACTGTCACAACCTTTAGAAATCTAGAGTTGTGCCATTTCACATCGTAAATAACTATTTTTATTTTTGGCATATTTTTGTAGTCTTTGCGGTGTGTTTGGAAATTTTAAAATTGTTTCAGCGTTCGCTTAAATTGTATAAATCAAGATTTTGTTAGAGTCTTAATTTGAATTGAAAGACTCATTTGTCATCGTGCAATTGCCGAAGAAGGATATCTGTTTTCCGAAATATCAAATATTTGTATATTTTGTAGTTATTTAATGGTGATGTTGTACCCTTTTGACTTGTTATATATTATATTTTGTAGTGTACAGAATCACATTACATGATCCATCGCCCCTGTAAGATTGATCGTTGACTATTAATTCAGTCATTATATATATATTTATATTTCTAAAAAAATTTTTTAGGTTGAGATGGTGTCGTCAAATTAGAAAAAATCATCCATGAAAGTGGACAATATTTTAAAGGAAATTCAATGTTCATTACGACTACTGCCTCATCTTTTGTGAACTGTAACATTTATTATTTAAGACCTGTTGGTGACCTTCTGCTGTTGTTTTTTATTTGGTCGGGTTGTTGTCTCTTTGACACATTTTCCTTTTCCATTCTCAATTTTATTAAACACGAGCAGGGTAAAAGGTATGTTGCCTATAGAAATATAGTTTCACGTATGAATACTAGTCAAACTAGAATAATTCTACCAGCCCAATGTGTCAAATCGTCACGTCATCAATGGACACCAAATTCAAACTCCATTCATTGATGACCCTTATAAATGGACAACAGGAACATGTTGAAGTTTTATTAAAGAATGACAAAGTTAAAATAATTGTAAGAAAATTGACCATTGAAGTAGGCTTGAAACAAGAAGTTTGTCAGATTAATGATGACGGTGTTGTCCATCTAGGTTCAATGATGAAATACTGCAATGGAATTGAAACTGCTGATAATGAGTCATCTAGACTTGAAGTAACTGAACTTTCTAAATTACACTTGGAGAACTCAGGAAGTCTGGTCTAAATCCTGTAAAACTCTTGTTGTTTGGTCAACAACAAAAAAACACGTTTGCGACAGATGTATTAATTCAATAAAAATAAACCGTATAAGAAAAGGAACAAATATGAATAAATTGGTAAATATGAAAAAAAAACTTAAGTTTAAGGAGAACAAAATATAAATATAAATGCATCTAAATTACCACATAATGATGAAAATAAAAATGCATCTAAATTACCACATGTTAATGAAAATAAAAATCCAGATATAAAGCTGACAGTAGAAGATCATAATGACATGGCAAATATGTACGATCAAATTGTTGAAAGGGGTACTCCAAAATTATTTTTGAATCTCAACTTAAGAACTGTAGGGAAGGTCTAGAGGTACATAAGCGGCGGTGGGATTCACAAATAGTAAGGGTTTGTCTTGTTCTGTATTTATGATCACCCAGAGGGTATGAAGATTTCAAAAAATCTGGATTGCTCGTTTTACCTTCGATACGTTTACAAAAAATCCATAAAACAGACCACTTGTTTCAATGAGGACAATTTGAAATGAATGAAGCAGGAGGCCAACAACAAGCAAGTGTCTGAATTCCAAAACAAATACTTATTTCCTTTTGAATTGCTAACATGTTAGTTCGATACAAAAATAGGATAAAAAGCATCCAGAAAATTCAGTAATTATCATTCGTACATATGAAGAGCAATGGGTATAAAACAAACTGAACAACAAAAGTTTTAGTAAACAGAATTTAATATTGTAACTTAACTTTTTGTAATTGTGGTGATATTGGCGACGAGATTCATTTTATTATAGGAAGGGCTTGTACAAATTCAATAACGTGAATTTAAAATTTTCCAACTATGTGAAGATTTTTTATATTTCTGAACGTCTTCAATTATTACATCCCCAAGGGTGACTGGGGTATAGAAATATGGTCACTTGGTCTTCTCCCGACCGGCAGTAAAACGCTTGCCGAAGAGGGGCGTCCGTTTGGCTGTGCGGGATGTATCAAGTTTGCAGTCACGTCCGGTCAGAAGGGGACGTTAAATCCGATGCCTCGTGTAAAGAGAGTGCCACGCTCTTTGCACGTTAAGAACCCTTGCAACAACTCTTTGAGGGGTCCGTAGGTGGCCTGTTGCAAGGCAAAATTTCTGTCCCTATCCAATATACCCTCATTTCCCAGTGGCAGTCAAAAATTTCTCCGCCGACCATCATCCCAGATGGCCACTATTGTATCAACCTACCTATTGTATTTATTGTGAACTTGTTCTCGTCCTGAATATGCATGAAATATTTGCCATTGGACGTTAAGCAACCATCAATCAATCAATCAATTATTACATTCGAAAGAAAAATATGTTGGAATTCAGTTGGAAAGCGTATTATGGTTTAAACGTAATAAATATAATAAACTTAACGATACCAATTTTCTTTCACCAGATGCGCATTTCGAAAATATGGGTTAAACGTAAAACATGTGTATATGTTACGAAAATTTATTCAATTCTCTGAAGTTAACCTGTCGGCTTTACTGCTCTTGATCATACCGTTGTAATATAACTCATATCAAATGTTTTCTCAACAATTGTACAATGTTAGTTAATATGTTATTTTGAATACCATTGTTCAAATTATGTGAAACCTAAATAACATGATATATGAACAGAAAGATACTAAATAAAGTTTTCAGTAAGAGAAACTGCAGTCAATGTTCTCCAAAACAGGGGCATTCAGGACAATGTGTTCAAAGATGGTGAATTCACCTTGTCCAAATCTTTCACTGAGATGCAATCGAATTATGTAGAAGCATACGCATCAAAGATGTAGTTTTCAGTAGGAGAAACTGCAATCAACGTTCTCCAAGACAGGGGCATTCAGGACCATGTGTTCAAACATGGTTAATTCACATTCTCCAAATTGAGGGACAAGGTAAACACATGAGAAAGTAAGTAGACTGTTTTATACTCCTTCCGAATTCATATATAGTGATCAACGTCCAAATTTAATTTCTGGTGTTCTTTGGTCTGTATCAGATACTGATCGTGTGTTAAAAATATTATCACAATCATTTAATGTTCTCTTTGAGATTTCTTGATAACGAGATTTGAAACTGTAGTACCATTTTTGCCAGGAAGACTGTCTCTTAACTTTGTTTGTCTGCAATCGTCGTTTACAATTTTCTCAACTATGTGCAACAATTCAAATCGTGTTCAACCATCTTTTTGTGTTAGATAGTTCAGACTTGGGTTCTAGATCGTACTGCAATTCCAGTCCTCTCGTATATATTGTCCTGTACTGTAGATCTAGGATTTCCATATGTCAAAGTAGCCCTTCTCCCTGAGGTACCACCATCTTTAAGAAACCGGACAACAATTTCTAAAGTGGTGTCATTTTTTTTGTTGTGTGTTTTTTTTTTTAACTTTTTGACTTCTAGCCTTATTTTGGGGTAAAATTTTGTAAATTAATTTGTGTTTCTTTTACATTTTGAGGTTGTTAAAAAAAGAACATATATTTGATATATTACTTGAATTGAGTGTTTCTTTTTGTACCTTGATTGGGATGTAAAAGCGTTGAACATTTTGTGCTTTGTTTTAAAAAAAATGTGCGCACGGTGAACGGTTTCACCACCCTATGAAGTTACAAAAAGAAGCAGTCAATACTTATAATTACATTTGTTAAGCCAGGATAATGAAAACAAAATTTACATCAAGTTTTTTTTTTAATTAACCTGTGTATTTTATTATGTGACCTCGTGTCATCATGAATGATAAGTTTTATTGTGTAATGCAATTGCTTACAGAATAACACGTGATGTGCAATTAGCTAATCAGAATAACGTATTATAATGAAACATACATCTAGTGTAATTATAATGCGATGAATCGTAACTGCTCTGCGGATAATCACTTTACGTATTTGCAGTATTACATACACAACTTTAGGCAGGATTCTTAGAAATAAACATCTGAATTTAAGTATTACTTAATACACTAAGATAAATTTAATGGTTGAATGAGAATGTACCTACTAAAAGGTCACGTGTACTTGAACACATAAATAAATCACATAGGTGAGCTACCTTACTCATATGATTTCAAAAATGAATAGAAATATTGAACTTGAAATAATATTATATATTTAGTATTCAAATGTTGTCTTACTTAATTGTCGTATAGGCTCAGATACAGAGTACCTCTGATCTGCAAACTGACATTCAATCTAAACCAAAGGCTGGAAAAACAAAACCTGACCTGCCTTGCTCTAGAGACACTTTGGAGGACAGGATAGCATCGTTGGAAAAAAACAGAAAGTGGTGATAATTATACTGTTGAAGGAAATGGTGTGGACATTGTTTTAAACCAAAGTGTCCTCAACAACTCCCGCGACTCTCTTCTCTACCAAAAAATAAAATCACAGAAACACTGAAAATGCCCTAGATTTTCATTCCTTTAGAAGGTGCCAAAATAAGGGTGTGGAAATAGGTTTGAGAACTTCCCCAAAGGTAATATTTAAAGTGAGCGGTATTGATTGACAAGGACAATACATATACCTGACAATAATTGGTGATATAAACTGTGTACCCGAGTGGACCATGTCAAGGGCAACTCACTTTTTTGTTAATTTTAAATTCTGCAGGGACATGATTGAAAGCACCATCCTCGGCGCTTTAAAGATGAGTCGGAAAGGAAACTAAAAAAAAGATCTAGCGTTGGAAACTTAACAAAATATACATTCAATAAAGAGGAATTCCTTAATGAATTAAAAGATCATCCTAAAACTGTCCCAATTAACTGGAATGAATGGTCTAGGAAATATAGAGTAAAAAATGTACAGGGTATTCAACCTGCAAATGGTGGACAGGTCCTCATAGAATTTGCCAAGTCACAAGGCATAGATGTTTTCATCTACACTACTGAAAAAGAATGAGTGGCAGAGACTATTTTAGACGGGTTAGACGTTCACGGCATCTCATAACAAAGCGCCTTAGAGTCCCAGTTCCTAAGTGCAAAAAAAATTAAACAGAAATATAAAACAGAAAATTGAAAATTTTGAATTGGACATTGGTGTTGCCATTGCCCCCAAAGTATTCGACCAAAACAAAATCACTCAAGATGGCAAACTAGAAACAGATACAGTTAAAATATATGGTCGTATGATTCCAATGAAACAAATTTCAGAGGAATTCACAAAAGAACAAGACAATATTGATGTTTTCAGGGTAAATACTAATAAAAACAAAGTGTACCGCCATTTGAAATTCTGGCATGACCACTCAGACATTCTGAACAGAACCTACTTTTTTGTTATGGTTCAATGCTTATACGATAAAGATTTATATTTGACAAATGAGGAGTATGCAAAAAAATTTCCTGAGAGAAAATCTGTTGATGTCCAAGGTTTGGTAGAAAAACCAAAAATGTATATCTTTGGACAATCAAAAAGTAAGGACATTGACCAGTTATCATACAGCAAAACAAGAGCAGATGATCTACAGTCCTTGGAAACACCAACAATAATAAACATGTTTTAATTAATTGTATTGACTTTGCTGATATTCGTAAGAAGCATTTCAATGTCAATAATATGTATGAATTTTTTAATAATGTTCCATTTACAAATATTGTTGCTTTTTAAAAGAAACTGGAATTTATTATAAAATATAAAAATGTTATTATATTTAAATCGATTTTAATTTTTATCACGTTATTTTACTGTTGATTTTTATTTGTATATACTCAATTTGCTTTAGTCAAGAATTTTAGTATATTGAAGGACTTTTTGTCTTGTTTTAAAAATATGCTTTACATTGTAAAATTTATTCGAATTAGCTCCCGCCGCTATATAGCCTTTTTAGCTCACCTGTCCCGAAGGGACAAGTGAGCTTATGCCATCACTTGGCGTCCGTCGTCTGTCGTCTGTCGTCGTAAACTATTTCAAGAATCTTCTCCTCTGAAACTACTGGGCCAAATACTTTCAAACTTTAACTGAATGTTCTTTAGGGTATCTAATTTATAAATTGTATCCGAAGTTTTGATCTATCAACAAACATGGTCGCCATTGCTAAAAATAGAACATAGGGGTCAAATGCAGTTTTTGGCTTATAACTCAAAAACCAAAGCATTTAGAGCAAATCTGACATGGGGTAATATTGTTTATCGGGTCAAGATCTATCTGCCCTGAAATTTTCAGATGAATCAGACAACCCGTTGTTGGGTTGCTGCCCCTGAATTGGTAATTTTAAGGAAATTTTGCTGTTTTTGGTTATTATCTTGAATATTATTATAGATAGAGATAAACTGTAAACAGGAATAATGTTCAGCAAAGTAAGATTTACAAATAAGTCAACATGACGGAAATGGTCAGTTGACCCCTTTAGGAGTTATTGCCCTTTATAGTCAATTTTTAACCATTTTTCGTAAATCTTAGTAATCTTTTACAAAAATCTTCTCCTCTGAAACTACTGGGCCAAATACTTCCAAACTTTAATTGAATGTTCCTTAGGGTATCTAGTTTGTAAATTGTATCCGAAGTTATGATCTATCAACAAACATGGTCGCCATTGCTAAAAATAGAACATAGGGGTCAAATGCAGTGTTTGGCTTATAACTCAAAAACCAAAGCATTTAGAGCAAATCTGACATGGGGTAATATTGTTTATCAGGTCAAGATCTATCTGCCCTGAAATTTTCAGATGAATCAGACAACCTGTTGTTGGGTTGCTGCCCCTGAATTGATAATTTTAAGGAAATTTTGCTGTTTTTGGTTATTATCTTGAATATTAATATAGATAGAGATAAACTGTAAACAGCAATAATGTTCAGCAAAGTAAGATTTACAAATAAGTCAACATGACGGAAATGGTCAGTTGACCCCTTTAGGAGTTATTGCCCTTTATAGTCAATTTTTAACCATTTTTCGTAAATCTTAGTAATCTTTTACAAAAATCTTCTCCTCTGAAACTACTGGGCCAAATACTTCCAAACTTTAACTGAATGTTCCTTAGGGTATCTAGTTTGTAAATTGTATCCGAAGTTATGATCTATCAACAAACATGGTCGCCATTGCTAAAAATAGAACATAGGGGTCAAATGCAGTTTTTGGCTTATAACTCAAAAACCAAAGCATTTAGAGCAAATCTGACGTGGGTAATATTGTTTATCAGGTCAAGATCTATCTGCCCTGAAATTTTCAGATGAATCAGACAACCTGTTGTTGGGTTGCTGCCCCTGAATTGATAATTTTAAGGAAATTTTGCTGTTTATTATCTTGAATATAATTATAGATAGAAATAAACTGTAAACAGCAATAATGTTCAGCAAAGTAAGATCTTCAATTAAGTCAATTTGACCAAAATTGTCAATTGACCCCTTAAGCAGTTATTGCCCTTTAAAGACTTTTTTCACAATTTGTTCATCATGTTGACTTACTTTAAAAAATCTTCTCCTTTGAAACTGCTGTATCAATTTCAGCCAAACTTAGGCTAAATGAGTTTCAGAGTATCTAGTATAAATTTTATATTTTATTTCCTTGTATGTCAAGAAACATAGCTCCTATGGCTAAAATAGAACATAGGAGAAAATGATTATTTTTTTTGGCTTTTGAAGAAAATAGGACGATCCAAAAAACATTTAAATAAATTGAAAAGCCAAAATAATCATTGATGAGAGATTTAACCAAAAGAATTAAGGTGAGCGATTCAGGCTCTTGAGAGCCTCTTGTTGTGCTAATGCGGCGTACAGCAACCAACAATCAATCAATCCATCTATGTTTGACTCGGGCGAATCATACCATTCGAATATGTTGAAAGGCCATCAAAATACCGAGGATATATTTGTATTAGCTAGACTCGATTTTGGCCTTATCAAAATCATAAATGTTATTGAACAGAAAAGAAGAAAATGAAGAAATTTGCATGACCCAAACATAACAAATTCTTAATTCTTTTAAATTTCAGAATGGATGTATAACAACAGAAAATAGATTAGACGATGCCAGTGTCGAGGATATGTTTCTGGTACCTTAACCATATGCAATGCTTATTAAAAATGATAAAATCGGAAGATAGTTTTTTATTACAAGTTAAATGTTAACATTGCAAATGCACTTATACAATTAAAATATGCAGGCAGTATACATCAAGAATACGAAACGAGTACTACAAACTCGTTATACAGAGCTAAACTCGCTCAAATTGGTGTCCCTATATATGCTTCGGAAAGTTCCATCTTCTCGTATGAACAATACGGAAATTCTTGACTTAAGCAAATTGATTATATACAAATAAAAATATAAAGAATGAATATCTAAATGAACACTTTACTTAGGTTGAAATTGACGAAATCCTTGGACAGTTTACAGATTTTTAAGTAAAGTGCAGGCATCTGAGAAGTGAAAATGTTGTTCAAGTCATGTCTAGCTATATATAACAAGAATCAGTTGAGGAATCAGCGTTTGCTTAGCTTATTGAGAGCATAAACGTCAATTTCTATAAGCACAGGTAGTTGTGAAAGGGGGTTCTCATATATGAAAACTGTTAAAACAAACTTGAGAAGTACAATGACACAGATTAACCTAAAGAACGTCCAGTGGCAAATATTTCATGCATATTCAGGACGACAACACTTTAAAAATGGATACAATAGGTAGACTGTTGTAATAGAGGAAATCTAGGATGATGGTCGGGGAAATTTGGACTGTCACACGGAAAATTAGGGTATGTTGGATAGGGACAGAATTGATTGATTGATTGTTGGTTGCTTTACGCCGCATTAGCACAAAAAGGCTATATCACGGCGAGAGCTAATTCGAATATTTTTAAAATTTAAAGCATATTTTTAAAATAAGACAAAAAGTCCTTCAATATACTAAAATTCTTGACTAAAGCAAATTGAGTATACACAAATAAAAATCAACAGTAAAATAACGTGATAAAAATTAAAATCGATTTAAATATAATAACATTTTTATATTCTATAATAAATTCCAATTTCTTTTAAAAAAAGCAACAATATTTGTAAATGGAACATTATTAAATAAATCATACATATTATTGACATTGAAATGCTTCTTACGAATATCAGCAAAATGAAGATCAGGTTTGTCAAGGCATAAGAGATTTGTTCACATGGAAAACCAACTAGGGTGTGGAGTATGCACAAAAACATACTAGTCAAGAGATTCCCTGCGACGACGGTAAATCAGGTAATTATATGGTACAAAATCGTTAAGCAGTATCAAACATGAGTCGATTTTATATAATTGTAATTTGTGTCATACAAATGTACCAGTGAAATGGAATTACATCATATAATTGTTTTATACAAATATACCAGTGAAATGGAATTCCATCATATAATTGTTCCATAAAAATGCAGAATGAGATCTCTAATTTTATTATCGACAATGTTAATGAAAATATCGTTCTGAGTGCATCTGCGATATCTGCACCTATCTTAAACAACTGTTTATTCAAGTTCAATCTTTTATCAAATTTCAATAATGGTTTAAATTTTATTCAGTTCTTCGACTCTGGATTTTACCTTATTGTACAGAAACGAAAATACGCGATATACTATGTCATAAGTTAAAAAAGTAGGGATCTGTGGACAATTCCATTGTTTTTGTTATAGAACGACAGTCAGATGACACACCAGGGAGTAGGAAAATTTCCATGTGATACCTGCAAGAAAGTGCACCACAGAAATGAAGACTTGCAAATATATAATTCCAGAAACCATCAGGTAATATTATGTACCTAACATCACTCGATGACATACCGTTCAATATAGTAGCAAACAAAAACCCGTTACTTTAGGTTTCACAGAATATGGCACTACTTTACAGAAAATGACTGAAAAAAGTCAGGAATATGACAGTTGTTATCCATTTGATTGATGTGTTTGAACTTTTGATTTTGCCATTTGATTTGGGACTTTCCTTTTTGAATTTTCCTCGGAGTACAGTAATTTTTTTGTAAGATTCTATTAGATATATTGATTTACCAATACAAGACATTTTAATATAACAACTTATATTGCATTTGCATATGTATACAGGCTGGACCACCTTCACCAACCCCAGCACTCTCACCGGCACTGTCACCAACTCCAGGTGCACTTCAAGTTGTAGAATTTCAAGACATGCTAGTCATAGACAATTATCTAGATCTGATGCAAATTTAGCCAATTGTTTTTTTGTTATCATAACCTCCATGTTCATGCATGTACCAAAGTACCTTATAGAGTTTACCCACTACTCGTGTATATAATTTGTTGCTAGCTTGTGCCAAAAACATTCCAATTTTAACTTGATGTGAAGTTCAAGTAGAAATCTTTCAAGTTCCCCATACACCATTAAATTTGGCGAACGCGATCGCCCCCCCCCCCCCCCAAAAAAAATGCCCTTACAAAACTGTAGATAATTTTTTTCAGTATTATTTTTATTTTCCAACCCCCATATATCCGAGAAGTAGGTCAAAATAACCGCCAATGCATCAAATACAGTCTACCAACTTTTTTCGAGCTTAAGAGAAGTTTCCGATGTAATTACATAGCAGACCAAGATAAACATATGAATCTTTAATTTCACTAATGTCATTACATTTAAATGTACAATTCTTATGAAACTTTCTCTTTGAAAAAATTACAATCTTTTTTTTTTTTTTGTCAGTGTATCGTTGTTACAATGTTTGATGTAAATATTATTTTTTTAGTGCTTGCTGTTTGGGTCTTCTTTTTCAGCCATTTGAGTGTGTAGTAGTTTAAATGTGTTATTTATAAGGCATGAGTGTCTGTTGTGAAATGAAATGCATGGTTTTTAGTGCTAACTGTATGAGAGTGTACGTTTTAGTGTTTACTTTTGTTGTATTTGGTAGCTGCATACATACATGTATATTTTATTGTGAATATTACACCGCAAATAAAAGATCCATAACTGTTTTGTTTTTATTTCTCCGTAAACAATTCTTCTGTTTCCAGATAAATAGATCACGAAAAAAAATCACTTTAAAATCTAGTTCATGGTATTTTTTGTCTCTCTGTGTTGTTTCTTGAGTAGTAATTTTACATAGTTTTATAATTTTATAATGATTAAATAGTGTAAATATATTAAACTGCTTATTTGGGCCCTTTTTGGCCCCTAATTCCAAAAATGTCAGACATTGATACTCAACTAATTATGCAGAAGCTTGTGCTATAAATTACATACTAGAAGATATCAGTTACTGGACATTTCAAAGAAGTCAAAAACAGTCACGTGTGTTAAATAATATGCCTTGTTGAGGACTGATCGCATCTTGGTACTTCCCCGTTTCCCTTAAATTTTTTCATACTTATGGATAATTTATTTTCAGATAGTATAAATTATCTCATCTAGTTGGATAAATTATTTTTCAAATAGTATAAATTGTCTCATTTAGGTTTTTTTTAATAAGTATAAACATTTTAACTTTTTCAAAATCCTTGTGATTCCCAATTTATAGCAGATGAGAGACCGTGTGCTTAGATGACATTTAAAATTAATAAGAAGACGAATCTTTCTTTTTTATGTGTGTGTAAATAAACCTTGACAATTTGTCTTATTGGTGGAAGATTGTGATATAACTTTAAATAATTAAATAGTGTGACCGGTTTTTTTTCTTTTTTAATATTGGTGGATAGTTTTCCTACTCCTATTTTTGGAGGTGTGCCTAAATTGGCAGAAGATAGAAAATACAGATACAGATCCAGTAAAAATGACAGCAATTGATCCTATAGGACCAGCAAAACACATGCTTTCTGTATGGAAGACAGAGAAAGTATTATGTGATGATGACTTTAAAAAAATCAGACCAAACCCTCAGATGTAGAGAAATTTGCTATATCTTATGGATCATTTAATGCAGATCAGTTCAACTTCTAATTACCTGTAAAAATGTGTTGTGTTAAAGATCGTACCTTCAATGGTGTTATGTGTTAGTCAATGCCTTTTGTTAAAACCTGTATAATCGTCCAATGGAGACATTACAGATATCATTAAGTTATATAACTCTTTGTTTTAAGGTGAAAACAGTGCAATTGCACCTCTCCATACCATAAACTACAAAATTATTATTATTTGTATATCAGTTTGAGGTATCAAATAACATCAACAAGGAGTGACATTTTCTAACACCGTTTTTAAATTTCATTCTAATTATCCAGGTGGAAAGACTGAAGAATTGTTCTCTGAAGAATTGGTTTTTAATTGTTATTGAGTTTGTGTCTTTAAAATATTTGTATCTGCATAAAGTACAACCTTTCATATCAAACAATATTAAAAAAATACCACATTTCCAATACCAATTCAACAAATACATGCATACATATTACCATAAATTAGGGTAAAGCCAAGTAGTCTATAGCTTTTTAAAGAGCATTAACCTTGTGACTCTACTGCTTTCACATGTACTAGAACACACCCGCGAACGCGGGCATTCAGAGCGTAGTTTAAGTGTTGTTGGAAGAATTTTGTAAAATATTAAAGGACTGGAAAATTTCAGCAAAAATATCATAAGTCATAGGTTATTGGAGGGGGAAAGGAGGGTCCTGATCCCGAAATCCCGGGCTTTAAAACATGAAATCCCGAAATCCCGGGCTTAAAAACGAAATCCCGAGGTCCTGAAATTTAAAAAAAAGGAATTCCCGGATCCCGAAAGGGTCAATCCCGAAATCCCGAGTTTAAAAACACCCGATCCCGGAGTCCCGATAAAGGTCATATCCCTCCTCTTATTGGGGACAGGAAAATGCTTTTTTTTTATTCCTCTTCCTTTATTTCCAATATTCCCATTTTTTGGTTTTCTATCAATTTCAATATGAACATACATTTAGTATGTTATGAACATTCAAGTAAGGAGCCTGTTATTCAGTGGTTGTTGTTTGTTTATGTGTTACATATTTGTTTTTCGTTCATTTTTTTGTACATAAATAAGGCCTCTAGTTTTCTGGTTTGAATTGTTTTACATTGTCAGTTCGGGACCTTTTAAAGCTGAGTATGCGGTATGGGCTTTGCTCGTTGTTGAAGGTCGTACGGTAACCTATAGTTGTTAATATCTGAGTCATATTGGTCTCTTGTGGAGAGTTGTCTCAACATGGCAATCATACCACATCTTCTTTTTTTGTAATCAATGAATTTTGTAAAAGATTTAATGACTGGAGAATTTCAGAAAAGGTATCAAAAGTTCACATGAATATTTTTAGCGCTTATCTGTATATTATGAACATTCATTACTATATAAATATAGTGTAGTTACTTTCAATTCTAAGTCACAGGTGCTTGAGGACAGGATCCTGTATGAGTCCTATAAAGTCCCTCCCCCTTTTTTTTTTTTTTTTTTTTTAAACATTTATCTCAGATTTTTCGATATATATCACTTATTTGTACCATATATATACTAATATACCATATTTATACTCTAAATATGCATGTTTACTATCAACGTGAATCTCGACTATAGAGCGAAGCGAAAGGTTGCCAACTTCGTTTCAAGAAATTGGGGCAATGGTCAGGAAAAATTGTTTTAAAATCTAATAAAATGTCTCTTACCGGTCTAGTCAACGAGTACTTGCTGTTCCCATATAATTATCCTTATTGAATATCAATATCCAGACATAATATATTACTGTTTAAACACTTTTAATTAGTTTTTTCGCTGGCGGTGTTGCAGTTTTTTTGTCCATTCAACTTCGATCAACGGAAGTTACAAAACAACGACATCTGTGTGGTCTTCAGCTCAAGAAGGATAACTCCACCTGAAAACGCGGGAAATTAGATGAGTTCCGGGGTAAATGCAGGGAAAGAAAACATACGAGAATTTCGAATGTGTACATTTCGAAAATCTCTGACTTTTTCTACCCCGGAACTGTTTTGTAACTTCCGTTGATCGAAGTTGAATGGACAAAAAAACTGCTACACCGCCAGCGAAAAAACTAATTAAAAGTGTTTGAACAGTAATATATTATGTCTGGATATTGATATTCAATAAGGATAATTATATGGGAACAGCAAGTACTCGTTGACTAGACCGGTAAGAGACATTTTATTAGATTTTAAAACATTTTTTCCTGACCATTGCCCCAATTTCTTGAAACGAAGTTGGCAACCTTTCGCTTCGCTCTATAGTCGAGATTCACGTTGATAGTAAACATGCATATTTAGAGTATAAATATGGTATATTAGTATATATATATGGTACAAATAAGTGATATATATCGAAAAATCTGAGATAAATGATTAAAAAAAAAAAAAAAAAAAAAGGGGGAGGGACTATATAGGGCTCATACAGGATCCTGTCCTCAAGCACCTGTGTTCTAAGTTTACTAATCGATCCATAGTGGTCATTGATATAGTATACAGACCCTTTCTATTTAATAAACTCTGTGACTGCCGTGGATAGTAAACTTGAAAAGGATAGCAGATAGAATTCTGAAAATACACTTTATTCTTTGTATATGTATGTTCAAAGTATACAGAAAAACGTAAACCGGAAGTCTAATCTGACTTAAAATTTCGTCCAATGACGGGACAATATCCGGATGCCTTTTTTCTTGATTTTCTCCAAAAATAACTCAATCTGAATAATCATTTGAATGGATGACAAATGGCAATATGCACTGTACCTATAGGACACAGAACCGTGTTGATTAATTTATTGTGGAAAGAAGAGAAGCGACACCCAAAATGAGGTCTTCTCGTTTAATATATATATATATATATTATTGATGGAGTCGACACAGATATGTCTTTACTGTGTGTACCTTACATGACAATTATATTATGTACGTCACACAGGTAAAGTAATAAATTTGTCGTTTAACGTCCTGACAAACAAATATTTTGTCTCAGCCAAAAGATTGTACTTTGAGAAAACAACAATCTCTTCCTTTAAGCACAACATGTGGATTTCAAATATTTTAGCCACGAGCATCACCCAGGAGACATGAATTGTCGAAATGTGCATCTGGTGCATGAAAATTGGTACCGTTAATTTTAAGTGCAGAAGTGGTAAAACAGAAAGTCACTGGACAAAAAGGCACAAATAATTTTTTAATACGCAATCCAAAATAGAAAATGTTTTGGTCGTTTATTGGTATTGTCAAAGAGGTATTGTCAAAGAACATAAGTTCCGCCATAAAATTTATTCCAAAGATAAATTATCATGCAACAAAAATTCCAATTGGAATAAACGTTGAGACATACATTCAAGAGGATAATATAAAGAAAGAAATTACATTCCAATCATAATAAATCATCTTTGGAATATATATAATTGTGTAATTTTTATCTTATGACTGGTATAAGGCAGCAACCATTTGATTTTCGGAGAGGGGGGGGGGGGGGGGGTATGGTTTTTTTTCTGGACAAAATCATTTATTTCGCCTGCGGCGAAAAACAATCTTTTTTTTTGGCGACAAGTCGAAAACAATTTCCCCCCCCCCCCCCCCCCCCAGAAAATCAAATGGTTGCCGCCTAACAGTTTTACTTCTGAACATTTTCAAAAATTGAAATATACATGGTATCATTCATAATTCATAAGGAATGACTGTAATATTTGTTTTGTCTATTCGAAACAACATACGCGCGTTATTCAGTGTGCACCATTTTTATTATGTTATTTCTACATAGACAGAAAAAATATTACAGTCATTCCTTAAATAATGATCAAATAATTGTTATGATAATAAAATGTGAAGTACAATTGTACAATGGGTAAATTGTTGTTTTACTTTCTCATTGACATTTAACTCTACAAATAATCAAGATGAAGTAATAGTTAACAACACTCATAAGAGTAAAGAAGCAGATGTGAACACATGTGATGCTGAAGTAGAAGTTAGGAACACTCATAAGAGTAAAGAAGCAGATGTGAACACATGTGATGCTGAAGTAGAAGTTAGGAACACTCATAAGAGTAAAGAAGCAGATGTGAACACATGTGACTTTTTTTTCTATAGTTGTATTGGGTATAACCTTCAATCGATCATATTCTAAAAATAATTGTATAGACTAACACTAAAACCTGCCGTCGGTTTAATACTATATTTTTTTAACATTTGACTGAGTTTGACAACTATTTTGATAAAATATTGCTGGTTTAACATGTTTCATTAGATTTCAACCCTTCCCCTATATAGCCAATAATATGAACAAACACACAGCTATACAAAAAGTAGAACTTAAAAGATCTAAGATCTGAGTTTGATGTCAGAATAGATAACAAAAATAACCTTATTTTGTTTTTTGCAATGGCTTGTCCCATTTTGCAGCTATCATTGTGAACAAAATCACAGTTCCAAAATTAAACTTTTTTACATTCTTTTAATAAAGATACATGGAAAGTGAACCAATCTGAATGAATTTAACTTAAAAAAAACTATAGAAAGTTTTATCATATTTTAATGCTTTTTCATGTTTCAGTTAACTTGCTATCAATTTTGTCAATTTGTTATTTTTCTCTGATTTATGAACAAAATGCATATTATTTCAACTTCTTTGTTATAAATGATTAAAAAAATACATATGTGTATCAAAGAAATTTGAAAAGAAAAAGTGTTATGGGATGTACATGATTCTTGTAAATTCATTTTTTGTACTCCTCACCCGTTTTCTCAAAAAAATTGCTAAAAAGTCTGACTTGATAGGTAATAGCAATTGGAAAAATGTATTATACTCAAAAACGACTAATTTAGTTACACAATTTTTTGACAGAGTTAGTTGGATTACGATATTAATAAAATTCATTGCTATTTTCCACTTGTATCAAGACGTTTTTGAAATAATTCTAGAACAAGATTTTAAAAAGACAAAAATGTCAAAAGAAAAATATCCTTTATAATCCATAATTCAAAGAGGTGTTTAGTAATAAAAATTCTATCAGAAATGACATTATATTAAGTATTATGTGCAAAATTTCCTATTTTAGTCATACAATAAAAGTAAAGGCTTGAAAGTGTTTATAACTTAATTCTAAACAGATTTAAGAAAGAAAAAAAACCAATTCACTTAAACAATATTGAATGTAAATAAACAATTATAAGTTTCTTACAACTGTTAAAAATTGATAGTCTAAATATCATGTAAATCACTGTCAGCTTCAAAATTTAAATTCTCTTCATTGAAGTCTAAAACATTTATATCATTTTCATCATCATCATCAATACCCTCCTTTTCCGGTGGCAGTCTAAATTTCTCCGACCATCACCCCAGGTGGCTTCTATTGTATCAACCTACCTATTGTATTTATTGTGAACTTGTTCTCGTCCTGAATATGCATGAAATATTTGTCACTGGACTTTAAGCAACCAACAATCAATCAATCATCATCAACAAAATCAATATTTATAAAATCATTTTCATCAAAGTCTGGTAAATCAAAATCATTTATCTCAACAACATCTTTATCCAATCCAACAATAGAAAAAAAATATTGTTTGTACACTTTCTTCAACAATAATATGTTCATCAAACGATTTGATAAATTCCAACAATTTTGCTTCAATGAATAATCCTTCCTTCACTAGGCACGCTTTTTGTCCTTCTGTAGAATTATTCATTGAAGTAATGAGCAATGAATGTTCATGTCTGTACCACTTTATTGTGGAAACCATTTCTGCTTTAACGAGGCACTTCTTCTCCTTAGCTCTGTCAATCATTGACTTCAACTGAATAGCCTGTCTTTTCACAGCTGATAAATTATCAGCTCGGTCTGTCACTTCAACTTTCCGCCAAATTTCATTTTCCTGGTTTTTACTGTCTTCAATATCTAATTTGAGTGGAAATGACATGGACAGATCTCCAACCAAATTGTATTCTGCCAAAGACTGTTTGATCTTGGCCACTACCTTCTGTACCTGCTTTGACAGGCGAATTGTCCTCCTGGAAATAGAAAACCATTTTTTGTATTGCATCTAAAAACAAGAATTTGGTATGTCTGATTCTCAATTAGACAACTATCAAATTGCCAACCAAGACTGGATGCTACACACTAATATCTAGAAATCATTATAGATTCATTTCAATTTTTCAAAGTATATGATTCCTTATTCTTTTTTTCTACACAAATGTATATGTCATTTTCATGTTATTAAGTGTGATTGAATGATAAAGCTATTACATAAAAAAAATCAGAGTAATTTCTGAAAATTAATGGTGAATTGAAGTCCTGCGTCTTTTTGTTCTAAGTACATGGATAAAAAATATTTATAATAACTATTGTAAAAAAAACTGAAGAGGGAATGGAATGCTGTTATATGATTTAAACACTTTCAAATAAGTCTAAACATTTTTTAATAACTTTCTTATATATTGCATGCTAATCAAATCAAAGCAACATTGACATCCTTTGTTCACTGAATCAACTTTCAAACATATTTGCCTTACAAAATCAAAATAAATGTCTTTACATATTTCTTTATCAGATCTAACAGGAAGTGCCTTTCACTGGTTAATCTCTGTAATTTTTTAAGTACATACAGTCATGTTTTTTTTTCTTTCGCACTTGACAGGTGTCTTTCGAATAGCATATCAGACTTTGCATAATTAACTTTCAGTCCAGAGCTGCAAGAACTTGAATACCGAAAAAGTTGGGAAATGTATATTCCATATGCTGGAAAAGTTGTTATATTACTACAAAGGTGAGGGAAATTAATAATTTCAAAATAAAAATCGTCTCGTTTGTCATAGATTCTGGTACTGAGATGACTGTTTGTCAAATTCGAGGAACAAGTCTAAAAATGAGGCAGAGGAAGCCGTGTTTGTAGTCTCTTTAACTTCTAATTCTGGTGGATATATTAACGGAACCCAATCAGAAAAGTTTGGATTGTTAATGGAAAGAACAGCATCAACATTTCTGAAAGTGAAATTAAATAACCTGGCTTCTTTGATCTTGTTTTTGACAAGCGTCTGAAGAAACTCCGATTCATATGGCAAGGAGAGGCACACAGTTCTTCCCATAGGAATGCCGATAATTTGTTGGAAAAGTCTACCTCCAAATTCAACAAATATGTTGTCAATAAGAAACTCCAGCATACTGATCACTTGTTCCTTTGTGCAGCATGTTTTGCCTTTTAGTTTCCTATTAACAAAATATGCCTTATGGTAAAGTGGTTAATTTATAGCGTATGCTACCATTAAAATGATGAAAAGCATTGTAGATAATTTCTTTTAGGCGGTTTTTTCAATTTCACATGGTGAAAAGTGGTATAAAAGGTTGAAAAATCATAATTTATGATAGAACTTATTTCAGACCCGAGAATTCAAATTATCCAGAAATTCTTTAGAGTTTTTAAAAATCCACATATGGTTAATACCACTACGCGAGTAAACAGTTTCACAGTATATCTGAAAACCCACTTTCACTGCGGACAGAATTTTAGTCATTCTAATGGAAAATTCTTTAGTGGAACATGCAGATGAGCCGGCAATGTACCTTTGTTTGTACGGAATTTTGTGAAGTAGGGTATCCAGTACAAACAAGGTAAGTCCTCCGATTTGTTGTTCAATGAAATGTTCATTGAAGCCATGAAGGACTTATGATTCGCCAAAAACTCATCCATGTCAATTAATATGTTTTTGTATGTGGGATTACCTGAGTGCTCATTTATTCCTAATTCGTTTACAAGACACTCATAGTAATACGAGTTACAAATAAGACAATATTATTTGAAGCTTTGTTCACAGGAACAACAACATACTTATCTTGAAGAGATGATAAACATTTTACAGCCTATTTGTCACAGAAAAAGAATTTTGGTCAATCTAATCGACAACACTTTAGTGGAACATGCAGATGAGCTTGCAATGTACCTTTGTTTGTACGGAATTTTGTGAAGTTTAGGTATCCAGTACAAACAAGGTAAGTCCTCCTAAAACCATGTATTAATGTAAAATCTATCATAAAAATATTTACACTTACTATTTTATATAAATTAAGCATATAATAATGTTAATCAAAATATCTTAAAACGCACAGATTAAAGGAGTGAAATAGATTTACTAGTAAAAGGTAAAAGGACATAGTTAATTTATTTATTTCTTGACAGAAAAAAAAAATTAACTTATCTGTACGTTCCGCATCTGACAGGCGCACCACCAAACAGTGTATTTGATTTTCTATTTACACGGGTCATAATCACAGGGTTGACACAACTAAATTCAATCATTGTAAAATTGTTTCCTATTGTAGTTTTTTTTATTTAGCAAGACTTTCTAAGATAAAAATACGAATACTAAAAATTTGGACTTAAAATAAGGCGTATAGATATAGGAAGATGTGGTGTGAGTGCCAATGAGACAACTCTCCATCCAAATAACAATTTAAAAAGTAAACCATTATAGGTTAAACCATTATAGGTACAGTTTTCAATTTGTTAACGGGCATGACGTAAAACAGCGAATCAAATAATTGAACTTTATTGGACAATGCTGTTGATTAAAAAATACTCAATTCCAGGAACTGACTATTACCAATAATTAAAAGTTCCAGGTCGACGGGTTCAAACAGAAAGATTTGAAAGCAGAGAAAACTGTGTATCTTATAATCGGCACGACTTTATCAGATGACAATACCAATACTAAAATAAGGCTTACGCATAGTTATATACTTTAATTCAGTCAAGGACCCGCGATATCACGGGTGTGTTCTAGTCCTATATAAACTTACAGTGTTGATATTTCTTTACATATAAATAATTATAAGTTTTGTTAATTGAAATGCCATTTACTTGTTGTTGTGTACCTGGATGTTCTAACAGAGGTGGACATCTTTTCCCCAAAAATTGGGAATTAAAAAAGAAATGGTTAAATGCAATCAAAAGAAACTCTTATGAAGACAAACACAAAGAATGGACACCAAGCAAAAGCAGTGTTGTTTGTCATGATCATTTTTTTGCAAAATGATTACACATCAATTACAAGTTTTGGTAAAGTGTATATTGAAATTAAATTCCAAAGATTTAATACTTAATAAAATAATTTAAAAAAAAGTCTAAAATACGCTTATGATATTTTTCTTTAATTCTTATTTAACCTCATAAAGGGAAGAATAAAATGAGAACATTTGTTGCAATAGAAATGTAAATAGAATATTTTCTTTATTTTATTTTGTTAACTCATGATAGAAAGATTTATTTGTAATGTGTCATTATTACATGTAGCATAATTTGTTAATTATCAATGTTTATACAGATGATGTACTTTCACATGTCATACCCTGCTGTGATGATTTCTAATGTGGTTGTTTAATCTGTTAAAAGTAAGCTGGATTAATGAAAACAGTGTATGATAAACAGATAAAAAAAAATATCAGGTCATCTTTTTAATATTAATAATTAATTATGTGTTTATTCTTGTAGGCACAGATGTTAGCAGAAAACAGTTGAAAAAAGGATCAGTTCCATCTGTATTTTGTTGGAAAAGAAAATTATCCTCAAACACCCCAGACAGAAGTGATCGACTTTTTAAAAGAAACAAAACAAAATCTGAACTATCATTCACAGAAGAAAATATTGAAATAAATGATCCATGTACTTATGATATAGGACGGAAAGAATGTGTCGAGTCTACAACAGCACCCATAGTACCTGATGCAGAGTCGCACATATTATATACTGCTGTTCCACTGAATAGTGAATTTAGCTGTCAAACGCCATCCTGGGTTTCCCTTTCTATAGAAAATTTTAGGCATGATGATGCTGGTGTATTGTTTTATACAGGGTTGGCAAATTACAATGACTTTATATTTGTCTTGGCTTCTTTTGGAGAGGGAATATACCACATGAACTACTTGTATAACAGAGTGGACCAACTTAATATTGAAAATCATTTTTTTTTAACCCTTATCAAGCTAAGAAGACACAAAACCAATTTTGAACTTAGTAGACTGTTTGGCATTTCTGAACATTCAGTGACAAACATATGGATCACATGGCTGAACTTTATGTCTAGACAATGGAAGGAGTTAGATTTGTGGCCAAGTCGAGATTTAGTCCGCTTTTTTTAGTCCATCTGATTTCAAGCTGAAATTTCCATCAACTAGACTGCTTGTAGATGGGACAGAAATGCCTGTTAAGAAACCGAAGTCTCCAATTGCTCAACAGTCTACTTATTCTACATAAAAGAAACACAGTTAAAGTCTTGGTAGGATGCTCACCCAGTGATATAATGTAATATCAGAATGAATAATGAAAAAGGGGTAGAATTTACTAAAAAAATTAATATTGTTAAAAGGAAATTAAGTTGGTTCATGTTTACTTCAGATACATTTGTCATTACATATTATAAATCTATCTTGATCAAATGACCGATTTAAGGTATTATCTAGTACAATTATCGAAAAAGGTGTCAAATTTACATTGAAATTTAAAAAAAAAAACTTGATTAAAACCGTTGATCACCGTTGGCAGGTTTGGTAATATATTCTATACAACTATCGTTAGAATATGGTCGATATAATGTAATATCAGAATGAATTATCAAAAAGGGGTAGAATTTACTAAAAAATGTAATATTGTTAAAAGAAATTAAGTTGGTTCAAGTTTACTTCAGATACAATTGTCATTACATATTACAAATCTATCTTGATCAAATGACCGATTTAAGGTATCATCTATTACAATTATCGAATCGACCGATTTAAGGTATATCTATACAATTATCGAAAAAGTGTCAAATTTAATGAAATTTTAAAAAATTGATTAAAACCGTTTGCAGTTTGGTTATATATTCTATACAACTATCTTTAGAATATGGTCGAATAAATTAATATCAGAATGAATTATAAAAAGGGGAGAATTTTAAAAAAATGTAATATTGTTAAAAGAAATTAAGTTGGTTCAAGTTTTTCAGATACATTTTTTCATTACATATTATAAATTTATCTTGATCAAATACCGATTTAAGGTATCATCTATTACAATTATCGAAAAGATGTCAAATTTACAGTGAAATTTAAAAAAACTTTATTAAAACCGTTGCAGGTTTGGTTATATATTCTATACAACTATCTTAGAATATGGGCGATATAATTAATAAAAATGAATTATAAAAGGGGTAGAATTTTAAAAAAATTAATATTTTAAAAGAAAATTTAAATTTGGGTTTAGTTTTTCAGTAAAATTGTCTTTAAAATTTTAAAAATTTTCTTTATAAATACCGATTTAAAAAGGATCATCAAACAATTTTCAAAAAAAGGGGCAAATTTCTAAATTTAAAAAAGGGGGAAAAAAACCGTTAAGGTTTGGGAAAAATTCTATACAACTATCTTTTTGATATTCATATAATGTAATATCAGAAGAATTATGAAAAAAGGGGTAAATTTAAAAAAAATAAAATTTTTAAAAGAAATTAATTTGTTCAAGTTTTTTCAAAACAAATTTTCATACATTTTTAAATTATCTTGATAAATACGATTTTAAGGTATATCTATTACAATTATCGAAAAAGGTTTTAAATTTACATTGAAAATTTAAAAAAAATCTTGATTAAACCGTTGCAGGTTTGGTTATATATCATACAACTATCTTAGAATATGTCGATATAATGTAAATCAGAATGAATTATGAAAAAGGGGTAGAATTTACTAAAAAAGTAATATTGTTAAAAGAAATTAAGTTTGTTCAAGTTTACTTCAGATACAATTGTCATTACATATTAAATAATTTTCTTGATCAAATGACCGATTTAAGGTATCATCTATTACAATTATCGAAAAAATTGTCAAATTTACATTGAAATTTAAAAAAAATGTGATTTAAACCGTTGACAGGTTTGGTTATATATTCATACAACTATCTTTAGAATATGTCGATATAATGTAAAATCAGAATGAATTATCAAAAAGGGGTAGAATTTACAAAAAATGTAATATTGTTAAAAGAAATTAAGTTGGTTCAAGTTTACTTCAGATACAATTGTCATTACATATTATAAATTTATCTTGACCGATTTAAGGTATCATCTATTCCAATTATCGAAAAAGTTTCCAAATTTACAGTAAAATTTAAGAAAAAACTTGATTAAAACCGTTGGCAGGTTTGGTAATATATTCTATACAACGATCTTTAGAATATGGTCGATATTATATGTTATTCACGTCTCAGACAGGGTGTATACTGTGACATTCCCGGCTTAGAGTTTATATCCCCTGAGCCGAAGGCGAAGGGGATATAAACCCTAAGCCGGGAATGTCACAGTATAGACCCTTTCTGAGACCTGAATTACACATATATTACGGATTACCCCTAACTTAATGTTATTTTCCAGTGCAGGTATTTGTTGACAACACATATATTTCAGTGTTGAAAAATCCAACCTGATATCTTCAGCAATCGTGAAGGATTTTCTTATTTGCTGTGATCATAATTTTATCGAGTATGTAATAATTTATAGTAACACTTTTAACATTAAATTTAAGTATCAAAACGTTAATTTCGTGATTTTGTATCAAAAATGTATTATTGACTGAAGCACGTCATTATTTTTTCTCTGTGAGCCTCTGACAGTATGATAGCTTTTGATTACGTCACATAGTAACCGGTCTTATGATGACGTTTTTGAGGTTCCAATTGGGGATAAAAACGTCGTATATACCCCGGCAGTTTCCTAAATATATACTGACATCTCTGTATTGTTATCCAATCACAAACCTCGACACATTTGTAATCCGTAATATAATGTAATATGAGAATGAATTATCAAAAAGGGGTAGAATTTACTAAAAAAAAAAAATTATTGTTAAACATGTTAAAAGAAATTAAGTTGGTTTAAGTTTACTTCAGATACAATTGTGATTACATATTATAAATTTATCTTGATCAAATGACCGATTTAAAGTATTATCTATTACAATTATCGAAAAAGGTGTCAAATTTACATTGAAATTTAAAAAAAAAACTTGTTTAAAACCGTTGGGAGGTTTGGTAATATATTCTATACAACTATCTTTAAAATATGGTCGATATTATGTCAAATCAGAATGAATTATGAAAAAGGGGTAGAATTTACTAATAAATATAATATAGTTTAAAGAAAATAAGTTAGTTCAAGTTTACTTCAGATACAATTGTCATTACATATTATAAATCTATCTTGATCACCGATTTAAGGTATCATCTATTACAATTATCGAAAAAGTTTCCAAATTTACAGTGAAATTTAAAAAAAAAACTTGATTAAAACCGTTGGCAAGTTTGGTAATATATTCTATACAACTATCTTTAGAATATGGTCGATATAATGTAATATGAGAATGAATTATCAAAAAGGGGAAGAATTTACTAAAAAATATAATATTGTTAAACATGTTAAAAGAAATTAAGTTGGTTCAAGTTTACTTCAGATACAATTGTCATTACATATTATAAGTTTATCTTGATCAAAATACAGATTTAAGGTATCATCTTTTACAATTATCGAAAAAAAAATTGTCAAATTTACATTGAAATTTTAAAAAATCGTGATTAAAACCATTGACAGGTTTGGTAATATATTCTATACAACTATCTTTAGAATATGGTCGATATAATGTTATATCAGAATGAATTATCAAAAGGGGCAGAATTTACTAAAAAAAAGTAATATTGTTAAAATAAATCAAGTTGGCTCAAGTTTACATCAGATGCAATTGTGATTACATATTATAAATTTAAATTGATCAACTGACCGATTTAAGGTATCATCTATTACAATTATCGAAAAAGTTGTCAAATTTACAGTGAAATTTAAAAAAAAGCGTGATCAAAACATTTGACAGATTTGATGATATATTCTATATAACGGTCTTTAAAATATGGTCGATATAATGTCATATCAGAATGAAATATGGAAAAGGGGTAGAATTTACTAAAAAAATATAATATTGTTAAAAGAAATTAAGTTGGTTCAAGTTAACTTCAGATACTATTGTGATTACATATGATAAATTTATCTTGATCAAAAGACCGATTTAAGGTATCATCTTTTACAATTATCGAAAAAAAAGTTGTCAAATTTACATTGAAATTTTAAAAAATCGTGGTTAAAACCGTTGACATCTATCTTGATCAAATGACCGATTTAAGGTATCATCTATTACAATTATAGAAAAAAGTTGTCAAATTTACAGTGAAATTTAAAAAAAAACTTGATTAAAACCGTTGGCAGGTTTAGTATTATATTCTATACAACTATCTTTAGAATATGGTAAATATAATGTTATATCAGGATGAATTATCAAAAAGGGGTAGAATTTACTAAAAATGTAATATTGTTAAAATAGATTAAGTTGGTTCAAGTTTACTTCAGATACAATTGTGATTACATATTATAAATTTAAATTGATCAACTGACCGATTTAAGGTATCATCTATTATAATTATCGAAAAAGTTGTCAAATTTACATTGAAATTTTAAAAAATCGTGATTAAAACCGTTGACAGCTATCTTGATCAAATGACCGATTTAAGGTATCATCTATTACAATTATAGAAAAAAGTTGTCAAATTTACAGTGAAATTTAAAAAAAAACTTGATTAAAACCGTTGGCAGGTTTGAGAATATATTCTATACAACTATCTTTAGAATATGGTCGATATAATGTTATATCAGAATGAATTATGAAAAAGGAGTAGAATTTACTAAAAATATAATATTGTTAAAATAAATCAAGTTGGTTCAAGTTTACATCAGATACAATTGTGATTACATATTATAAATTTATCTTGATTAAATGACCGATTTAAGGTATCATCTATTACAATTATCCAAAAAGGTGTCAAATTTACATTGAAATTAAAAAAAAAACTTGATTAAAACCGTTGACAGGTTTGGTAATATATTCTATACAACTATCTTTAGAATATGGTCGATATAATGTTATATCAGAATGAATTATGAAAAAGGGGTAGAATTTACTAATAAATACAATATAGTTAAAAGAAATAAAGTTGGTTCAAGTTTACTTCAGATACAATTGTCATTACATATTATAAATTTATCTTGATCAAATGACCGATTTAAGGGATCATCTATTACAATTATCGAAAAAAAAATGTCAAATTAACATTGAAATTTAAAAAAAATCGTGATTAAAACCGTTGACAGGTTTGGTAATATATTCTATACAACTATCTTTAGAATATGGTCGATATAATGTAATATCAGAATGAATTATGAAAAAGGGGTTGAATTTACTAAAAAAACATAATATTGTTAAAAGAAATTAAGTTGGTTTAAGTTTACTTCAGATACAATTGTGATTACACATTATAAATTTATCTTGATCAAATGACCGATTTAAGGTATTATCTATTACAATTATCGAAAAAGGTGTCAAATTTACATTGAAATTTAAAAAAAAAACTTGTTTAAAACCGTTGGGAGGTTTGGTAATATATTCTATACAACTATCTTTAAAATATGGTCGATATTGTGTCATATCAGAATGAATTATGAAAAAGGGGTAGAATTTACTAAAAAAATATAGTATTGTTAAAAGAAATTAAGTTGGTTCAAGTTAACTTCAGATACAATTGTGATTACATATTATAAATTTATCTTGATCAAATGACCGATTTAAGGTATCATCTATTACAATTATCGAAAAAGTTGTCAAATTTACAGTGAAATTTAAAAAAAAAATTAATTAAAACCGTTGACAGGTTTGGTAATATATTCTATACAACTATCTTTAGAATATGGTCGATATAATGTTATATCAGAATGAATTATGAAAAAGGGGTAGAATTTACTAATAAATACAATATAGTTAAAAGAAATAAAGTTGGTTCAAGTTTACTTCAGATACAATTGTCATTACATATTATAAATTTATCTTGATCAAATGACCGATTTAAGGGATCATCTATTACAATTATCGAAAAAAAAATGTCAAATTAACATTGAAATTTAAAAAAAACTTGATTTAAACCGTTGACAGGTTTGGCAATATATTCTATACAACTATCTTTAGAAAATGGTCGATATATTGTAATATCAGAATGAATTATGAAAAAGGGGTAGAATTTACTATTAAATATAATATAGTTAAAAGAAAATAAGTTAGTTCAAGTTTACTTCAGATACAATTGTCATTACATATTATAAATCTATCTTGATCACCGATTTAAGGTATCATCTATTACAATTATCGAAAAAGTTTCCAAATTTACAGTGAAATTTTTAAAAAAAATTGATTAAAACCGTTGGCAGGTTTGGTAATATATTCTATACAACTATCTTTAGAATATGGTCGATATAATGTAATATCAGAATGAATTATCAAAAAGGGGTAGAAATTACTAAAAAATGTAATATTGTTAAAAAGAAATTAAGTTGGTTCAAGTTTACTTCAGATACAATTGTCATTACATATTATAAATTTATCTTGATCAAAAGACCGATTTAAGGTATCATCTTTTACAATTATCGAAAAAAAGTTGTCAAATTTACATTGAAATTTAAAAAAATCGTGATTGAAACCGTTGACAGGTTTGGTAATATATTCTATACAACTATCTTTAGAATATGGTCGATATAATGTTATATCAGAATGAATTATCAAAAAGGGGTAGAATTTACTAAAAAATATAGTATTGTCAAAAGAAATTAAGTTGGTTCAAGTTAACTTCAGATACAATTGTGATTACATATTATAAATTTAAATTGATCAACTGACCGATTTAATGTTTATCTATTATAATTATTGAAAAAGTTGTCAAATTTACAGTGAAATTTTAAAAAATCGTGATTAAAACATTTGACAGGTTTGGTAATATATTCTATACAACTATCTTTAGAATATGGTCGATATAATGTAATATCAGAATAAATTATGAAAAAGGGATAGAATTTACTAAAACACATAATATTGTTAAAAGAAATTAAGTTGGTTCAAGTTTACTTCAGATACAATTATGATTACATATTATAAATTTAAATTGATCAAATGACCGATTTAAGGTATCATCTATTACAATTATCGAAAAAGTTGTCAAATTTACAGTGAAATTTAAAAAAAAGCGTGATCAAAACATTTGACAGATTTGATGATATATTCTTTATAACTGTCTTTAAAATGTGGTCGATATAATGTCATATCAGAATGAAATATGAAAAAGGGGTAGAATTTACTAAAAAAATATAATATTGTTAAAAGAAATTAAGTTGGTTTAAGTTTACTGCAGATACAATTGTGAATACATATTATAAATTTATCTTGATTAAATGACCAATTTCAGGTATCATCTATTACAATTATCGAAAAAGGTGTCAAATTTACAGTGAAATTAAAAAAAAAACTTGAATTAAAACCGTTGACAGGTTTGGTAATATATTCTATACAACTATCTTTAGAATATGGTCGATATAATGTTATATCAGAATGAATTATGAAAAAGGGGATAGA
Source organism: Mytilus edulis (assembly GCA_019925275.1). Taxonomy (NCBI): domain Eukaryota; kingdom Metazoa; phylum Mollusca; class Bivalvia; order Mytilida; family Mytilidae; genus Mytilus; species Mytilus edulis. Next base: position 3,621,867 of record JAHUZM010000015.1, on the reverse strand, counting down.
ATTTACTAATAAATATAATATAGTTAAAAGAAATTAAGTTGGTTCAAGTTTACTTCAGATACAATTGTCATTACATATTATAAATTTATCGCGATCAAATCGCGATTTAAGGGATCATCTATTACAATTATCGAAAAAAAATTGTCAAATTTACATTGAAATTTAAAAAAAATCGTGATTAAAACCGTTGACAGGTTTGGTAATATATTCTATACAACTATCTTTAGAATATGGTAGATATTATGTAATATCAGAATGAATTATGAAAAAGGGGTAGAATTTACTAAAAAAACATAATATTGTTAAAAGAAATTAAGTTGGTTTAAGTTTACTTCAGATACAATTGTGATTACATGTTATAAATTTATCTTGATCAAATGACCAATTTAAGGTATTATCTATTACAATTATCGAAAAAGGTGTCAAATTTACAGTGAAATTAAAAAAAAAAACTTGAATTAAAACCGTTGACAGGTTTGGTTATATATTCTATACAACTATCTTTAGAATATGGTCGATATAATGTTATATCAGAATGAATTATGAAAAAGGGGATAGAATTTACTAATAAATATAATATAGTTAAAAGAAATTAAGTTGGTTCAAGTTTACTTCAGATACAATTGTCATTACATATTATAAATTTATCGCGATCAAATCGCGATTTAAGGGATCATCTATTACAATTATCGAAAAAAAATTGTCAAATTTTCATTGAAATTTAAAAAAAATCGTGATTAAAACCGTTGACAGGTTTGGTAATATATTCTATACAACTATCTTTAGAATATGGTAGATATAATGTAATATCAGAATGAATTATGAAAAAGGGGTAGAATTTACTAAAAAAACATAATATTGTTAAAAGAAATTAAGTTGGTTTAAGTTTACTTCAGATACAATTGTGATTACATGTTATAAATTTATCTTGATCAAATGACCAATTTAAGGTATTATCTATTACAATTATCGAAAAAGGTGTCAAATTTACATTGAAATTTAAAAAAAAAACTTGTTTAAAACCGTTGGGAGGTTTGGTAATATATTCTATACAACTATCTTTAAAATATGGTCGATATTATGTCATATCAGAATGAATTATGAAAAAGGGGTAGAATTTACTAAAAAAATATAGTATTGTTAAAAGAAATTAAGTTGGTTCAAGTTAACTTAAATACAATTGTGATTACATATTATAAATGTATCTTGATCAAAGACCGATTAAAGGTATCATCTATTACAATTATCGAAAAAGTTGTCAAATTTACAGTGAAATTTAAAAAAAAACTTGATTAAAACCGTTGACCGGTTTGGTAATATATTTTATACAACTATCTTTAGAATATGGTCGATATAATGTTATATCAGAATGAATTATCAAAAAGGGGTAGAATTTACTAAAAAAAAGTAATACTGTTAAAATAAATCAAGTTGGTTCAAGTTTACATCAGATACAATTGTGATTACATATTATAATTTTAAATTGATCAACTGACCGATTTAAGGTATCATCTATTACAATTATCGAAAAAGTTGTCAAATTTACAGTGAAATTTTAAAAAAGCGTGATCAAAACATTTGACAGGTTTGGTGATATATTCTATATAACTGTCTTTAAAATATGGTCGATATAATGTCATATCAGAATGAATTATAAAAAAGGGGTACAATTTACCAAAAAAATATAATATTGTTAAAAGAAATTATGTTGGTTCAAGTTAACTTCAGATAAAATTGTGATTACATATGATAAATTTATCTTAATCAAAAGACCGATTTAAGGTATCATCTTTTACAATTATCGAAAAAAAAATTGTCAAATTTACATTGAAATTTTAAAAAATCGTGATTAAAACCGTTGACATCTATCTTGATCAAATGACCGATTTAAGGTATCATCTATTACAATTATCGAAAAAGTTGTCAAATTTACAGTGAAATTAAAAAATCGTGATTAAAACATTTGACAGGTTTGGTAATATATTCTATACAACTATCTTTAGAATATGGTCGATATAATGTTATATCAGAATGAATTATGAAAAAGGGGTAGAATTTACTAAAAAAAACATAATATAGTTAAAAGAAATTAAGTTGGTTCAAGTTTACTTCAGATACAATTGTCATTACATATTATAAATTTATCTTGATCAAATGACCGATTTAAGGTATCATCTATTACAATTATCGAAAAAGTTGGTCAAATTTACAGTGAAATTTAAAAAAAAAATGATTAGAACCGTTGACAGGTTTGGCAATATATTCTATACAACTATCTTTAGAATATGGTCGATATGATATAATATCAGAATGAATTATGAAAAAGGGGTAGAATTTACTACTAAATATAATATTGTTAAAAGAAAATAAGTTAGTTCAAGTTTACTTCAGATACAATTGTCATTACATATTATAAATCTATCTCGAATACCGATTTAAGGTATCATCTATTACAATTATCGAAACAGTTTCCAAATTTACAGTGAAATTTAAAAAAAACTTGATTAAAACCGTTGGCAGGTTTGGTAATATATTCTATACAACTATCTTTAAAATATGGTCGATATAATGTAATATGAGAATGAGTTATCAAAAAGGGGAAGAATTTACTAAAAAATATAATATTGTTAAACATGTTAAAAGAAATTAAGTTGGTTCAAGTTTACTTCAGATACAATTGTCATTACATATTATAAATTTATCTTGATCAAAAGACCGATTTAAGGTATCATCTTTTACAATTATCGAAAAAAAGTTGTCAAATTTACATTGAAATTTTAAAAAATCGTGATTGAAACCGTTGACAGGTTTGGTAATATATTCTATACAACTATCTTTAGAATATGGTCGATATAATGTTATATCAGAATGAATTATCAAAAAGGGGTAGAATTTACTAAAAAATGTAATATTGTTAAAATAAATCAAGTTGGTTCAAGTTTACATCAGATACAATTGTGATTACATATTATAAATTTATCTTGATCAAATGACCGATTTAAGGTATTATCTATTACAATTATCGAAAAAGTTGTCAAATTTACAGTGAAATTTTAAAAAAGCGTGATTAAAACATTAGACAGGTTTGGTGATATATTCTATATAACTGTCTTTAAAATATGGTCGATGTAATGTCATATCAGAATGAATTATGAAAAAGGGGTAGAATTTACTAAAAAATATAATATTGTTAAAAGAAATTAAGTTGGTTCAAGTTAACTTCAGATACAATTGTGATTACATATTATAAATTTATCTTGATCAAATGACCGATTTAAGGTATCATCTTTTACAATTATCGAAAAAAAAGTTGTCAAATTTACATTGAAATTTTAAAAAATCGTGATAAAAACCGTTGACAGGTTTGGTAATATATTCTATACAACTATCTTTAGAATATGGTCGATATAATGTTATATCAGAATGAATTATGAAAAAGGGGTAGAATCTATTAAAAAAATTAAGTTGGTTCAAGTTTACTTCAGATACCATTGTCATTACATATTATGAATTTATCTTGATCAAATGACCGATTTTAGGTATCATCTTTTACAATTATCGAAAAAAAGTTGTCAAATTTACAGTTAAATTTTAAAAAATCGTGATTAAAACCGTTGACAGGTTTGGTAATATATTCTATACAACTATCTCCAGAATATGGTCGATATAATGTTATATCAGAATGAATTATGAAAAAGGGGTAGAATTTACTAAAAAAATATAATATTATTAAAAGAAATTGAGTTGGGTCAAGTTTACTTCAGATACAATTGTCATTACACCTTTGAACCTTTAGTTAAGTGTTGCATATGACAATTGGACAGGTCGTTTACTGATACATTCAATATGACCAAATCATATTTTGGTCTCCTTCTTTTTACCACGCATCCAAATTAATAGTAATCTTTTCATGACACCAAGACAAGCCTGGTGCATGTAGTCCATAGGAAATGAATTGGAAGATCACAGAACGGGGATGTTTTGTTTTTTTTACTTTTAAATAATGACAAACCATGAATATTTAAACTAATTTCTACCATGTTAATCTGGCTAATTAATTAACTAACATGAATACCTTTCCAGGTTAGTTTTTAATCTTTTCTCCAAACCAAAATTAAAGTACTCCATATTTGATACAACTTGTGTGTCAATATGTCTTTTTATGTGTATAATGCCTCTGCTACATAAATATGGACTTTTTAGCTCACCTGGACCACAGGGCCAAGTGAGCTTATGCCATCACTTCGCGTCCGTCGTCGTCGTCTGTCGTCGTCGTCGTAAACTATTTCAAAAATCTTTTCCTCTGAAACTACTAGGCCAAATACTTCCAAACTTTGACTGAATGTGCCTTAGGGTATCTAGTTTATAAATTGTATCCTAAGTTTTGATCTATCAACAAACATGGTCGCCATTGCTAAAAATAGAACATAGGGGTCAAATGCAGTTTTTGGCTTATATCTCAAAAACGAAAGCATTTAAAGCAATCTGACATGGGGTAAAAATGTTCATTAGGTCAAGATCTATCAGCCCTGAAATTTTCAGATGAATCAAACAACCCATTGTTTGGTTGCTGCCACTTAATTGGTAATTTTAAGAAAATTTTGCAGTTTTTGGTCATTATCTTGAATATGATTATAGATAAACTGCAAACAGCAAAAATGATCAGCAAAGTAAGATCTACAAATAAGTTAATATGAACAAAATTGTCAATGACAATTTTTCACAATTTGTTCATCATATTTGCTAACTTTAAAAAATCTTCTCCTCAAAACCTTCTCAACCAAACTTCAACTGAATGATCTGTAGGGTGAATACAATAAAGTTTGTGTTTTATGTCCATTTCGGCAAAAAACATGGCCGTCATGGAAAAAAATAGAACACAGGGTAAAATGAAGTTTTTGGCTTATATCTAAAAAAACTCCAGCATTTAGAGCAAATAAGACAACATGTTAAAGTATTTATTAGGTCAAGGTCTACCTGTCCTGAAATTGTCAGCCGAATTGGGTAACTAGTTTTTTTTTAGGTAAAATGCCCCTGAATTGATGATTTTAAAGAAATTTTGCAGTTTTTGGTTATTATCTTGAATATGATTATAGATACAGATAAACTGTTATAGCAAAAATGTTTAGCAAAGTCAGATCTACAAATAAGTTTATTTGACCAAAATTGTCAATTGACCCCTTAAGGAGTTATTACCCGTTAAAGATTTTTTTTCAAAATTTGTTGACTTACTTTAAAAAATCTTCTCCTTTGAAACTGCTGTATCAATTTCAGCCAAACTTAGGCTAAATGAGTTTCGGAGTATCTAGTATAAATGTTATTTCCTTGTATGTCAAGAAACATAGCTCCTATGGCTAAAATAGAACATAGGAGAAAATGATTTTTTTTTGCTTTTGAAGAAATTTTAAAGATTTTAAATAAATTGAAAAGCCAAAATAATCATTGATGAGAGATCTAACCAAAACAATTAAGGTGAGCGATTCAGCCTGTTTTGGCATTACAATGCACATATATCGGAGACCTGCAGCATTAAGTCATGCTAAATTACTGAAATATTCACCATTTCAGCTAAAATTTTAAACGGTTGCCGTCTTAAATAATATTAGCCGCATTCGTGTTCATTCTTAATATTGAAATGTAAGTTGGGTTTAATGATAATACATTACATATAAAGGTCAAGGGTAAACACGGATGCGGCCACTTTCATTTTTGACAAAAACCATATGAAAAGTGACAATTTTTGGCATATTTGATAGATTTTTCATATTAAAGCTTATGGGGAGCAGACTTTCGCAGAAAATAAAATACTCTCAATGCTGCGATCAACATTCCCAAATGCAAAGGTGTTAGCTTTAACTGGGACAGCCACAAAACAGACTTGTGAGACAATTAAGAATTTAGAAAACACTACATCTCAAGAACCTGAAAATTATAAGCACTGCGATTGTACGTGACAATATTAAGCTAACCTGCAAAAAAAGACCAGTACAGAATTCGACAGACTTTCAATGAACTGTTATCGTGCCCTTTATCAAAGAGTTGAAAAAAAGCAACAGCGTTTCCCAAAGACAGTCCAAGCTGAAATGGTTTGCAGCAGGATACCAGTTAGTAATGCTTCCTGAAAATGATGGCACACCTGTTGATGAAACTATGAAGACATTTGTCAGTCAGTATCATGCTCCATCAACAGAACAGGTAAGCACATACATTTTTAATTTGTGTAGTCACAGAAAATAATTATATTTATAAGTACGTCTGAGTCAGTGACAACTCTACAACAGATGTATCCATCGAATCGCCATCAATGATGGTGATAGATGGATGTGTACATAATGTATATACAATTCGTCTAAACATCAACTCAACAATGTTAGATCACAAATAATTGGTTCTCCCTTCGCCGGGATTCGAACCCATGCTACTGTGATATCGTGACACCAAATCGCCTGCACTGCAGCCGTCCCGCTAGACCACACGACCACCTGGGCTTTACATATATATATATATACATACAACTCGTCTAAACATCAACCCAACAATGTTAGATCTGTAAATTTGCTTTCGCAAATTTTTGGTTCTTCCCTCACCGGGATTCGAACCCATGCTTCTGTGATATCGTGACACCGAATCGCCTGCACTGCAGCCGTCCCGCTAAGACCACACGACCACCTGGGCTCTAAAAATAGAGCTTTTGCTGGCCGTGTGTTACCTTTCCACGTCAGTTTTAATCTAGCGGCGTACTGTATTACATGAAATATAAGGCATGAAGATCAGCTAAATTATCTATAGTAAAGGATTCTACAAATCAATGTAAGATTCAGTCACAGAAATATATATATACACAATCATTCCTTTACAGTAAATATTCCAGTGCGTATGTATATGTGAAATATAGTTATATTGTTTATTATTTTGTATGTCACAAACTAAATGTTTGAAGTTAATATGGCAATAAATATTAGAATTGAAAAAAAAAGTATTAGTCACTGACATTCCTTTCTCATATGATGTTAAGACTAAATCCCTACATATCACACCAAATCAAGACACTTAGTTTTACTATTTAGTTATTCAGTATAAACATCAAGATCCTTGAAACTTAATACAAATGTTTACAGGAGTCTTATTGCCATTCTAAACATTTTTTTCAGAAAGCAGGGCGAAACGACATTTTAGAAAAAATCTCATTTTCGATACCGATTTCCCACTGCTTTGGACACAGTACTGCATGTCAAGTAAGATAATATAATTTCAAAATAATATGAGGCAGGCATTACCTGTAAATGGGAACGCAGTCTGTATGAATTATTTTTTTGTAACTTAAAAATATTTGTCAAAAAAAAAGAAACGGAAATACCGTAACGTTTCCGAGTTTGGTTCTGTTGTTAGGGATTTTAGTTGTGACGTTATTTAAGTTATGACGTCATATGCTATGTAAACAAAGAAACGCTATCATCAAGTAACGTGTTTTTCATATTAAGGAATTATTAAAAATGAAATCGGTTTTGCGTTCCTTCCTATTTCTACAGGCTAGACTGAAAAATATATATTTTACTAAAAAAGTCGTACAAACGAGACCGGAAAAAGGAAGTACATAGTAGATTTCTGCGCCGGTCCGGGATTTCAAAACATGACATAAATTTTTTTTCCCGATTTTGAGTTCATTAGTACAATGAAAAATTCGGGAAATTTTCCCGATTTTTTTTTTATTGAATTTTCTACTGTTATTGGGGACTTCGTCCCCATATCAATAAAATTGTATTCCTTACAGGGCTATAGGGTTAAGGCAAAATAATATTATATGGGAATCAGAGTTCAGTCTTCAGAACACTTTACACAAGAATATGTTTCAATCTTTATAAAATTGAATGGTTGTTGGTCTTGAAAAATAGAATCCCACATCTGCATTGCTATCTGGAGAAGCAGAAAGTTCAAAATTCAACTTTTTTTACATACTTGTATTGTTATTTTCAAAACCAATTTTGCTGCACAAAAATGCATAGGTTTTGTTGTATATAACAGCAAGTGTTTTTGTTTTTGGGTTGTCCTGTTTGTCCTGTTCTTATTGTTTTTGGTTTTTCTATGTCAAAGTGATATTAATGAATTTGCCACGTTTGTTGATTTAGATTTCGATTTTGTTGGATTTCCCTCCGACTTTCTCATATCTATGTATATATATGGGTTCGAATCCCGGCGAGGGAAGAACCAAAAATTTGCGAAAGCAAATTTACAGATCTAACATTGTTGGGTTGATGTTTAGACGAGTTGTATATATGTAAGACTCAGATCGACGTCCGGTCTCTGATCGACGTCCGTTCCTCAAATCGACGTCCAAATCTGACGTCACAATAAAATAACATTCCAAATCGACGGCCAATTTTATGCCTGTCTAATCGACGTCCATTTTTTTGGCATTTTCTAATCGACGTCCGATTTTGAGCTTCTCTAATCAACGTCCGTTTTTGACACAGAATACAAAACTGAAGTGAACCGATAGTAGCTGAAACATTTAAACCTTTAAACATATTATGCGAGACAAATAAAATATATTTAGGGACTTATCATTATTTACCTGGGAGGGGGGCTGGTCATTTTGAAATCAAAAGTATAAAATTTTCTTGATCCCCCCATAAAATTTATCTGTTTTGATTTGATCCCCCCTGTAAAAAAAAAAAAAAAATGTGACCCCCCCTCTATTAAACATGCCAAAATGTTAACATGCAATACACTTATCATGTTATTTCACAGAAATATTGCAAACATGAAATATTTTCAGTGAATTGAGTCCAAAACCATATTTGCAGGAACATTGCCTTGACATAGGACTCTTTCATGAATATTAAATGGGTAGAGCAAGTCAGTGCTTTGGGGAGCTTTCTTTTTCTAATTTCCTTTATTGTGCTATTAAAGAAACTTGTTGAGACAGTAACTGTACATTATTTACTAAGAAGGATCTATTAAAAAAGAGGGACGAAGCTCCTACATGTCGTTTGGTTTTCTTAGTCTTTGGGTTGCATTACTAATTGCCTAATTATTATGAATAGGAATGACACACGCTCCTTGATGTGGATCAATTGGATTAACTTTATATTAAGAAAAACTTTAATATGCATGATACCTATTTCGGATTGAAAAATAAATTATGTACATGTATAAGTGTAAACAATTGATATAAAAAAGAAGATGTGGTATGACTGCCAATGAGACAACTCTCTACTACTATAGGTTACCATACGGCCTTCAACAATGCGCAAAGCCCATACCGCATAGTCAGCTATAAAAGGCCCCGAAATGACAGTGTAAAACAATTCAAACGAATAAACTAAAAGCCTTATCTGTGACCAATAATTTATTATTTATTGATATTGGACATTGATTTAAGACGACAACAATCAATCGGGTGTAGTTTTGGCAAGTAGTGCCGTCACATTGGACGTAGATTAGAGTATCAAAATATTGGACGTCGATTAGAGTATCAAAATATTGGACGTCGATTTGAGAATGTGACGTCAGATTTGGACGTCGATTTGTGAAACGGACGTCGATTTGAGGAACGGACGTCGATTAGAGGCCGGACGTCGATCTGAGTCTAACATATATATATATATATATCAGTATTATTTGCTGATAATCCGTACCATAGTGATACAAGTGTACAATTCAAAATTACAGCTGAAAATAAATGACTGGTCAATAATTAATTACCTTTCTTATAGCAAGTATGTTTTTTTTATATTTTTGCATGGATAGAAACCAACTGCCACAATCATCACATGTAAACATGGTCCTTCTTATGTCTTCCTCAATGTCTCCCCCTACTTCAAGTAGTTCATTCTTGATTGAGTCAACATGGCAGTTGGATCTCCTTCAAACTAAAGTATAAATAGGTAAAACAATCTTTACATGAAACTTATGTCACAATGTATATATTAAGACCTGATATTTGTTATTTATGTAGGGCTACATGTACATGGAATGCCTGATGAATCGGACCATGACAAAATCAGAAAAAGGGGGGGGGGGGGGGGGGAGTAAAGAAAAAATGTGGAACACCAAAAAGAGTTATAGGTGTAAAAATCCCTATTTTCATTATTTCTTGCACGTTTTAATATTTTGCAATATTTTTTCATTGAAAATTGACATCTGAATTGTTCTGGTTGCTTATCTCAAGAACACATTTGTGTCCATTAAAAACTTCTAAATCTTCTTAAAACCTTTTGCAGTCGCTGCATTTGTAAACACATGACATATTTGCCGCCATCTTGATTTCGTCACTGTTCCCGCTGCACCCCCTCGCTCGTTGGGACAGAAAAACTTTGTCCAGAACAGTGTCCCAGTTCACTCGAATCAAGTTCCGACAGTTCTGGACTATAATTCGTGCAGACCCCTAGTTTAATTGTCAGAATCTGAACTTTATATTGAAAAATGATAAAATTCTAATTGTAGTGACATGGAAGTTCCAGACAGCCGGGAAATGAGTCCTTTAATTTTTCGGAAGATGTTGTGTTAAATAGTTCTTTACTAAGGTGAGCATGGCACTATCTATAAATAACGAGGTCCAATTTGTCAGCCATCATCTCGTAAAAACAATGAATCAAAGAATTCAGCTTATTATATAACTAATAAAGTACTATGCTGTTGATTAAAAATTACACCACTCCATTGTTTAATTGTTGGTTGCTTAACATCCAGTGGCAAATATTTCATAATTCAGGACGGGAACTAGTTCACAATAAATACAATATGTAGGTTGATACAATATAGGCCATCTGGGTATCCACTGTTATTCTAGTTCAATCTTTATTCTTTTACAGCTGTCTACTAAAAATGATCAATATCAGCTTATTGATTCTACACCAGTGAACCTGCAGCACGTCCATGATCCAAATTCGAATTTACATATTCCTACAATAACTGCCAATAGTTTGCAGCAAAATGATCCAGCATCCGTGAACCAGCGATTTCATGATCCGAAATTGAACAACTCATATAATAACTACCGTTAATAATAATACACAGGAAAAGGATCCTTCCTCAGTGAACCAGCAAGTACGTTAACCGAAATTGAATTTGCAGCCTACTAACATAACTGTAAATTATCTACAGGGAAATGATCCTACAACATTGTCTAAATACATTCAGTTATTATACATAGCTCAAGATGAATGTGTATGAATCGACAGGAACAACATTGTTGTATCCCTTTGGTCCATTTAAAGGACCGTCGCTTACATCATTTTATTTTATGCTAACTTGCTTCAAGATTATTATGTTTATGTGGATATAAGCTAGGCTGCGAACATGATTGTTTCGGCACGATTTGACGTGTTTTAAAACGCCAATATGAGCCTCTGACTCACGTTTATATCGCTAGGGCCTGTTAAAAAGAGCTGGTCGCGGCATGATTGTTTTATTCTATAGTAAATGTCCCTTAAACTCATACAGGTTATCTACTTCTTAGACAGTTACACAATTTCCATAGCATTTGACACAACAGTTTACTGGGTGACGATTCAGTGTAACTATTTGTTTAATTTTGTTGTTCAATTTTTCAGCACTTGTTTTCAGTGAGGGTGATGATTTGACATAATATACGTGTGTTAGAACTAATATTGGAGATGACCTGATCAGCATTTCTAGTGTTAGAATTATGAAGGAATTCGATTGTGTTTCGTGTGCAATATAAAAAAGAATACCGTGAAATAATATATGTGAAAGAATATCGCTATGTTTAAATGGAGAATTAAGAACCATTCATACCTGCCTAGTTTTTAAACTTCATGGCTTCAGTTTTTAAGTTGGGAGGAATGTGGCGGAGAGCCAGTTTTTAAAACAACATTACTTCCCTTGAAAATGGACTGTTGTGAAATTAACATTTAAATATTACTGTTGGTATAAATTATTGATAAAAATGATTGTTTTACATGTCATAATATCTATTTACTTTATTGTGCTTTAATTTGTTGAAGATATTCACAGATTTTGATATATTTGCAACTTATCATTTACTTATAGAGCTTTTCTATTGATCTTGCTCTTGTAAAATTAGTCCTGAGATAAATATTTGTTAAATTGCTTAATCATTTAGAGAGCCACAGTCTATTAAAGAGACTTTTTTACGGTAAGTGCTTTTATGAAAGAATAAATACGCAACACTGCTTGTCGACACTTGTCACTCTGCAGTATAGCTTTACATATAGAAAGCTTCTTGGTCTTGCACAGACCTTACCACTAACTGTAAGATGACATTATTATATATAGAACAAAATGTCTATCTTCAGTCTTGCTGGTCTTGCACAGACCTCACCATATTTTGTCACTTTTATGTGAGTTTTAACTTATTTACATTTGAATACTTTTATCTTTAAAATATTGTTGATATTTGCTAAATTGTAATTTATTATAATAAACTATGAAAACTTGCTAGTGTTAAGTTCTACAATGCCAAATATGAAGGATCAGAGACTCAGGATTCCGATACCTACTCTTTATACACGGTCTGGGGTAAAATATGTTAAAGTTGACACAGAAAATACGCAACGTAAAAAACCCCTCCGGTTACAGGTATAAGATCTGATGTATCCAGAACCTTTCTCTCTGTTTTCTCCTTTCGGAGTTCCAATTTTGCTTTACCTCAATTATTAGAAAGGTGATATTATCAAAAGTATGTCCTGTTCTTAAGAGGTGTCTCGTAATCGGACAGTTTTTTTCCTTTTAGTAAAAAACGAACGGTGATTGTAAAGTCTGATGTTGAATATAGTTTCTGTTTCGCCAACATACTGCAGCTTACAAGTTCCACAAGTTAAAAAATAAATACAAATAAAATCATGAATTTAATTCTATATATCTCAGATTTAATAATTGGTATGTACAATAAACAGCAAAAATATGTTTTATATAGATCAAACTGTTTTTTGTTATATCTACTTTACGCGACTCTATATTTATGTATGCTGTCATACGACAAAATTATTTTTATGTCTACCTGTGCGAATTTCAAACGCGCAATTTTACCAGTAATGAAAACCTTCTATCCTTTACGGGTAGAATTTACATAGATAAATTAAGTCGTAGAAGAAAAAGAAAATGAGATTGTTAAATTTGATGTATGCCTTTTTGTGCTTCATCGTTACATTTGTTGTTTTTATAATGATATTAAGATGATAACACAACATTGACTGTTGCACCCTATTTTTGACATTTTTACTCTTTGAGTATGTTTGTTTTGTTCATGCATCGTTGACAATGTAATGTAATTTGATGCGACTGTCATACAAGTGAGAGGCTTATAAAACCAGGTTCAATCCACCATTTTCTACATTAGAAAATGCCTGTACCAAGTCAGGAATATGACAGTTGTTATCTATTCGTTTGATGTGTTTGGACTTTTGATTTTTGATTTTCTTTTTTGAATTTTCCTCGGAGTTCAGTATTTTTGTGTTTTTACTTCTCACTTTACTTTTTTATCTGGATGCTTATCATTATATCTTGTTTAACGGGAAACCGATATTATTGTAATAAAGTTTTGTCGTTTGTGGTACTACGCAAACTATTTAAAGTCACAATCCCTAACAACACGGCAGGTTAGCTTCTGTTACTCAATGAATTCACTCCGTGATATAGTTTCCTATGGTTCTCATGTATGTGAACACAATACAAATATAAACTGCAAACATGGATATATAATTGAAGCAGTTCATTCAAGAGTGTATGTCAGGAATGTACTACAGAAAGCCACTAAGCCAATCAGGCCTTAACTCTTTGATGTCCATTTCTAATATAACAAACAACAAGCATACATATATAAATTATTAAAAAAATCAACTCCAATACCTAATAGATTTTGTAACCCAATCCTTATCATAAAATTAAGATCTTTAAAATTTTACTTTGTTCCAAATTCTATTGGTTTTGATTGATACATTTTGGGTAATGCAAGTTAAATGTTTACTTACAGCAGGGCTTTTGTTTGTGAATAAAAGAAGGCTTTTCATATATATATAAATTTGAACTTTAAAGACCTTGTCATATATTTCTGATATTTTTCATCACCTTTTTATAAATTTTCCATCCATTTTGCAAGCTACATGTCTGAGATCAACCTTTAACTAACCTATTCGCTGTGGAAACAAGGCACTAAATTTTCACCTTGCATATTTTATACACACATGGAAGTAAAATAAGGAATAATAGGATAATGTTACATACCAGGTTGCCAATATGAGACTGTCCATCGGTCCCATTTTAATATTTTTTGCCTCAACAATGAACAAAACCCACAAGGAGTAGCAAGCTATAATTATAATCATAATTAAGGCACAGATAAAAACAAAAAATAAAATAATTCAAACACAAGAAAACTGTCTGAAAGGGCTGATGTGTGAACATGGCAACCAAAGAACAAATACAATATTCAACTCATGACTTCAGAGACCAACATAGTCTTACAGAATAAGGCATGGTTTTGTCTAGTCCAAATAATTATGACGTCTGACAAGGCTTATATTTTTTTTCTGGGACGCCTTCCAACGATGTACGTCTGGCAAGGCTATTATATTTTTTTTCTGGGACGCATTCCTACAATGTACACAGGAAGGTGTCCCAGAAAAAAAATATAAAAGCCTTGCCAAACGTCATAATTATTTTGTCTAGTCCAAGTAATGATGACGGCTGTCAAGGCTACTTTAATTTTTTTGTGGGAAGCCTTTATAAAATATAAAATAGCTTTTTCACACATAGGAAGGCGTCCCCCAAAATACGACCCGTCGAATTGAGTCGAGAACCATACAGCGACATGGAACACGCAAAGGGATAGAGTCAGTGATGGCAAAACATGAGACTTTTCGTACTACACTACTTGAACCTTCATCAATAAGTACACTGAACACTTACTTCTGAGGATTGTTGGTTACTTAATGTCCAGTGGCAAATGTTGCATGCATGTTCAGGACGAGAACAAGTAAACAATAATAACAATAGGTAGGACTTGTTATAATCGAGGCCATTCAGGGGTATGGTCGGGGAATTTTGGACTGCCACGCTAAAAATGAGGGTATATTGGGTAGGGACAGACATTTTGCCTTGCAACAGGCAACCTACTTCTCAGAGAGTTGCTGTACGACTTTTAAGCGTGCAAAAGTGTGGCACTCTAAACGTGACCGGATGTGACTAAAAACTGGATTCATCCCGCACAACCAAACTGACACCAAATTTCGGAAAGCGTTTGACTGCCGGTCGAGAGAAGAACATGCCACCATATTTCGTTTTGGACGAAACTGTCAGATACTAATGGCCATAATCAATAATTGGTATTCTGCGGATAAGGTATTGCCTTGCCTGGCTATAGAGATGGTGAATCTGATAAGGGAGGCAGCCGTATCAACAATGAAATTTTTCAAAAAAAAAAACAACTTAATTTCAGAGTCGACGCTGGTGATTCCACTCTAAAGAAACATCTTTACTCTAGTAATAAAAACGCTACCCACACGCCAAAAAGTAACAAGTGTATGAACAAACATGCAAAGACCAGCAGTAAACAGTGAGCGTATTTTCCATATTTCGGCTAATGTAAAAATGTTCTCTATGTTATATTTTTATTCTATTACATTGAAAAGTATTTACAAAGACAATAACAATCAACACCAAGGAGTAAACAAAGACTCACAAAACCAAAGGACATTTACATCAACAGTTATAAATAATAATTAAGAAACAACACGAACTCCACTAAAAACCGGGAGTGAAATCTGATGCTCCGGAAGGTTTAAGTATTTAAATTGAAAGCAATTGTAATTTGGATCGTTTTACGATTAATACTCTTTATTGCAAAATTACACTCATAAGGGTCAAGCAATACAATCAAACAATAATTTTATACAATACAATGCAATACAATGAAATACAATATAATACAATACAATATAGAATAGTAAAGTATTAGAGTTCAATTATAAATGTATGTAAGAACACCAACAATAAGTACATACACATGAGCATGAAGAAATGATTCATTGTTTACAGTGGTTGCCGACAACATTTTGTCGAGACTATTTTTAATTGTGACACAGCCTTATAGGACCGCTGAGGTTGACCTCATATTTATTCTCTCATATTTTTCTATTTCATGGACATTGCTGTCTGTTTCATTTGTAGGTTCTTCATTTTCATATTTTTCTATTTCAAGGACTTTGCTGTCTGTTTTAATTGTAGGTTCTTTATTCTCATTTTCTTATATTTCAAGGACTTTGCTGTCTGTTTCAATAGTAGGTTCTTTATTCTCATTTTCTTCTATTTCAAGGACTTTGCTGTCTGTTTCAATAGTAGGTTCTATACTTTTATCTTTTTTTTATTTCAAGGACTTTGCTGTCTGTTTTAATTGTAGGTTCTTTATTCTCAATTTCTTCTATTTCAAGGGCTTTGCTGTCTGTTTCAATTTACGGTTCTACATTTTTATCTTTTTTCTATTTCAAGGACTTTGCTGTCTGTTTCTGTAGGTTCTTCATTCTCATCTTTTCTATTTCAAGGAATGTGTTGTCTGTTTCAATTTTAGGTTCTACACTCTCATCTGTTTCTATTATAATGACTTTATTGTCTGTTTCAGTTGTAAGTTCTTTATTCTCATCTTTTTCGTCTTCAATGGCATTGCTGTCTGTATCAATTGTAAATTCTTCATTCTTATCTTTTTCTATTTCAATGACTTTACTGTCTGTTTTTAACAGTAGTAGGTTCTTCTTTCTTTTATCTTTTTCTATCTGGTGCAACAAAATTGGTACCGTTGATTTTATTAAAACCACTGGGTCGATGCCTCTGCTGGTGGACTATTAGTCCCCAAGGGTATCACCAGCCCAGTAGCCAGTACTTCGGTACTGGCATGAAAATACGGATTTTTTGTGTTATTAAAATTTGCTGTTACAAAATATTATAAATTATTATCAATTAAGGAATGTATCTCCCTCATGCAAAGCTCTGATTCCTTTCACGAATTTGGCTATACGTTTTGGACCTTTTAGATTATAGATCTTCATCTTTTATATATACTTTGGATTTCAAATATTTTGGCCACGAGCATCACTGAAGAGACATGTATTGTCGAAATGCGCATCTGGTGCAACAAAATTTGTACCGTTG
Source organism: Mytilus edulis (assembly GCA_019925275.1). Taxonomy (NCBI): domain Eukaryota; kingdom Metazoa; phylum Mollusca; class Bivalvia; order Mytilida; family Mytilidae; genus Mytilus; species Mytilus edulis. Next base: position 3,604,740 of record JAHUZM010000015.1, on the reverse strand, counting down.
ATTATATTACTACCACTGGGTCGATGCCTCTACTGGTGGACTATTATTCCCCGAGGGTATCACCAGCCCAGTAGCCAGTACTTCGGTACTGGCATGCAAATACGGATGTTTTGTGTTATTAAAATTAGCTGTTACAAAATATTATAAATTATTATAAATTAAGGAATGTATCTCCCTCATGCAAAGCTCTGATTCCTTTCACGAATTTGGCTATACTTTTTGGACCTTTTAGATTATAGCTCTTCATCTTTTATATATGCTTTGGATTTCAAATATTTTGGCCACGAGCATCACTGAAGAGACATGTATTGTCGAAATGCGCATCTGGTGCAACAAAATTGGTACCGTTGATTATATTAAAAATATTTAAAATAGTTCTTTACTAGTGGCGGATACAGAGCTTTTCATAAAAAGGGCAAACCCAAGGGTGACTGGGGTATAGAAATATGGTCACTTGGTCTTCTCCCGACCGGCAGTAAAACGCTTGCCGAAGTGGGGCGTCCGTTTGGCTGTGCGGGATGTATCAAGTTCGCAGTCACGTCCGGTCAGAAGGGGGACGTTAAATCCGATGCCTCGTTTAAAGAGAGTGCCACGCTCTTTGCACGTTAAGAACCCTTGAAACAACTCTTAGAGGGGTCCGTAGGTGGCCTGTTGCAAGGCAAAATTTCTGTCCCTATCCAATATATCCTCATTTTCCAGTGGCAGTCCAAATTCCCCCTACCATCATCCCAGATGGCCTCTGTCGTATCCACCTACCTATTGTATTTTTTGTGAACTTGTTCTCGTCCTGAATATGCATGAAATATTTGCCACTGGACATTAAGCAACCAACAATCAACAATCAATCATAAAAAGGGCGGGGGTGATCTAGTCATGCTCCAGTGATTCCCCATATAATTAACCAAATTTCTTTCCTTCAAAGAGGGACCTTAAACCCCTTTTGGAATCCCCTATGTTTACTTTCTATTTTTTCATTGAACTGTTAAATTTCCAATGTTTCCATATCATTTATAGATGCATACTGACATACTAGAACACACCCGTGATATCTCGGGTCCGTGACTGAAATAAAGTATACAACTATGCGCAGGCCTTATTTTAGTATATTTTTTTTATCTGATAAAGTCATGCCGATTATAAGATACACAGTTTTCTCTGCTTTCAAATCTTTCTGATTGAACCCGTCTAACTTATCAATTATTGGTAATTTTAATGTCCTGGGATGGAGTATTTTTTAATCAATAGCATTGTCCTATATTAGTTATAAATAAAGTTGAATTCTTTGATTCGCTGTTTTACGTCATGCCCGCTAACAAATTGAAAACTGTTCCTACTTACGCCTTATTTTAGTCCAGATTTTTAGTATTCGTATTGTTATCTTAGAAAGTTTTACTGATTAAAATACTACAATAGGTAACAATTTGACAATGATTGAATTTAGTAGTGTCAACCCTATGATTATGATCTGTGTACACCGTTTGGTGGTGCGCCTGTCAGATGCGGAACGTACATTTAAATAAGGTATTGGTAAAAGGTGAATATACTATTGGTATCGGTATCGGACTCGACCCGGAACTTCTTAATTATTGGCAATATTAATTACGTGGAAAACAAAAGGGCCAGGAGTTGTGTAATTTTTAATCTACACCTTTGTACTATATTAGTTATATATAAAGTTGAATTCTTTGAATCGTCGTTTATACGTGATGACGGCTGACAAATTGGACCTCGTCTTTTTAGTATTATAGATATAGGTAAATGTTTAATTAATTAAAAATACTTATTCCATATCGGATGCTTTCAACATTACTAGTTATCTGTGTGTTGACGTTCGTAATTTATACGCATTTGATTTGTTAGTAGAAATACCTGTTCACTTCAGGTAAATTTTTATAAATATTTCCTGGTCATTTCGAAAAGTTTACTGGTCAATTCAACACGTTAACTATACAGAAAAGTGACAAGTTTAAGGCCGATTAGTTTGTTATCGTCAACATATTTTCCGGCAGAGGGCGACATGGATGAAGTCAAATAAATGGTCTCGATTCTTATGACGTAAAGGTAGAGGCGAAATTGGCCATGGTTTTAAAAGAAAAGGAGCTGATTTGAAAAAAAGATGCGTAGTAAGAATTCGGACTAGCAGTTGAAATAAGAGAAGGAGGAATAAGAAGAATTGAAGAAACGTGGCGAGGCGGTTAGTGGCATGGTTGAAAGGAAGAACAATGATAAAAAGGAGAAAGAAAAGAGGTCACAGAAAAAAAAGAGTCAGTTAAATTTTTAATAAAGCATATATCAATAATGTGGTCATTTTTAAAAAGCCACCTCCCTTAAAGTGGTCCATTGTTTTTATATTCAATCCACTATATGATGCAAAAGGTGTGTAACCAGGTTCTGAAATAGTAAATGTTTATTACAGGATTATTATTTTCTCACACTATAATCATGATAATGATTCAAGCCCCAAGGGTGACTGGTGTATAGAAATATGGTCACTTGGTCTTCTCCCGACCGGCAGTAAAACGCTTGCCGAAGTGGGGCGTCCGTTTGGCTGTGCGGGATGTATCAATTTCGAAGTCACGTCAGAAGGGGGACGTTAAATCCGATGCCTCGTTTAAAGAGAGTGCCATGCTCTTTGCACGTTAAGAAGCCTTGCAACAACTCTTTTGAGGGGTCCGTAGGTGGCCTGTTGTAAGGCAAAATTTCTGTTCCTATCCAATATACCCTCATTTTCCAGTGGCAGTCTAAATTTACCCGACCATCATCCCAGATGGCCTCTATAGTATCAATCTACCTATTGTACTTATTGTGAAATTGTTGTCGTCCTGAATATGCATGAAATATTTGCCACTGGACGTTAAGCAACCAACAATCAATGAATGATAATGATCCACAAACCATATTTATTTTCCCTTCTCTGCCCCTGACATTTGTTGGGGCACCTTTTCCTTTTCCTCTTTCAGATCTACAAAGTTGATTTATTTTTATTAAAGTAGCATTGTGTAGTTATTTGCAATAGAAATTCATGTAGTTAAGAAAATGACAGAGGTGACATTAACATTAAAAACATTGTTGTGATTAGAAAATGATTTTTTTTTTTTAAATAAATGGTGATTTAGAGTATCAAACTTCTTTCAATTGTCTTGTTTTAGTAAACACTCTTTTTTTTGTTCTAAGATTGACTAACCTAATTAATTCATTACCCTTGTAAAAGATATGACATAGGCAAATATAAAATATTAGAAGCAAATATAAAATATTAGAAGCAATGTGTTTTGGGATAAATCATGTGTTTGTTTTTAGTGAAAAATATATTACTGAATATTTATTATCAAGCTGACTGTTTTACCTTGATGTACCCCGGCAGTGTAAAGCTGTTTTAATTTTGCATTCTTGTTTCCTGTAAAAACTATAGTCTTTTGACGACCGGGATATGTTAAAGTCCGTTCCAAAGCGATTGACGATATGACATGTACCTAAATACTTGTATATTTTTTACGACTATTGCTGTTGCCACCATGAAATTACCAGCTTGATTGCTGTTGACTAATGGCAGGGATTCACAAAATGTCTGATGACCTTGCATGCAGAGAAAGTTTACTTCCATTGAGGCTCCATTGTAGGTTATCAACTCCACATTCTGTGCATACGACTTGTGTAAGCGATGACTTCATGGAGCTCTGAAAACTTGGGTACACTTTGGTTCTGTGATGATTTGTTGAGAGGAGTCTGAAGAGGTTGACTGATTTGACTCATGGGATTCATCACTTGGTACATACAAGTGGTCACTGTCAGGCTTCTCTGGACTAGTTGGTGGTGAAGGCTTGGACTCGTCGGATGCATTCGGGTCTTTTTGAAGTGAACCGATAAATGCTGTATCAAATGATTGTGTCGAGAAGGTCGTCTGAAAGTAGTTGTGGTCTGTCAATGACGTACAGAGATCTGTCTGAAGTTGGTGTGGTGATAGTCTTAACCCTGACGTCAAGGTGGCCTCCATTGTTAACCTTATAATGTTTTGAAATTGGTATGTCCCCATGTCATTAAACTTTATGTCGACAGAATTCGGGATAGTTCAAGTAGTTTTCCTTTAACTTGTCGTAAATTCTGAATGTCATATCATCCTTTTTGACAGAGCAAAGAAAGAATATGATGAAAATGTTTCGTTGGTAGCAAAATGATTTTTTTATGATTAGCTAACTAAAAGGACATAATAAATATAAATTATAATCCTGGTACCTTTGATAACTATTTATAAATATAAAACTTTCTACGAATAAAGTATGTACTTAATGCACAATTCAATTTTTTTTTCTGTAAACATCCTCCTACCGAACAACACTGTTTATAACTATTTTTTTCCACAATACAATAATAAATGAACATAATTTAATTATCCATTTTACACAGAATCAAAACAGAAGATACTTCAATCAATCACTAAGATAAATATCAAAGTCTTTGTTAAAAAAGTTCAGTCTACTTAATTGTAATTTTTGTTCTAAGTCTTCATTTTAGTCCTGTCGAATTAAAAGAAACCTCATATCTGGTGAAAACAAAGGGTAACTGCTGTGGTCCAGAATCCCAATAATGCACTGATCTGAGATTTATTCAATTGCAATGTAGAATGTTCAAAGTAATTTTTGGCACGTTCCTCAAGTAAGTTCAGTGTTGGTTCTTCTGATTGGTTGTAACGTATTATGTTGATTATCTTATCTGCAGTTAGATGGTATTGTCCTACAAATTTCACAATAACTGTCTCTGATGCACCCTGCTTAAGCAAGAGATCACAAAAAAGTGATCCTCATTCACATGTGGAGCTTTACTTAAATATATATGGTTCAATGTTCTATAGCAGGGTTCAACAATGTTTTTTAAATCTTCTGTGAAGAAAAACCATGGTATTCCATGATATCCCATCACTGTACAACCATGATCTACCATTGATAACCATGTTATGTTAATTGGCACCACAGTTTATAACCATGGTTGACCATGGTCATCAATATCCATGGTTAACCATTGAATACCATGGTTGACAATGGTCACCGACCCCATGGTTAACCATAAAATACTAGTAATTTCCTTTGACGGAAACTTTTCTTTAACCATTGTTACGAAAGCACTATAAAGTCTAGAATCAAATGCAGGTTTTTCCCAGTTTTAGAGTTGGCGGCCTTTCCCGACACACTATGGGACAAAATATAGGCATCGGGGAATAGCTTTTGCAATAAGCACTTTACTACATATTCTTTAATCAGTAGCATGTGCTGCTCGTTCTGGAATTTAAGGTTAAGGTTGGAGGCGATACTCTACCAGTGCTGCTGCCTGAACTTACTTTATCTGGATCTACCGTGGTGCCCAAACCTAGCCTTTTACTTGGCAAGTCTGAAATCCATTTTAGCCTGCGGAAAGTATGGAGACTCTGCAATCCCCAAGGGTCCTACATACTAAAGCTCAATATCAATAATACTGTAATGAAAGTTTCTGACACAGATGCCGATAATGACGGCGGACACATGCTGACTTTATCCGAAATTCTTAAAAATGTGTTGGGATAAAAAGTTCCAGTGTATCCAAATGACTTTCAAGTACAAATTACATCTTAAAAGGGACATAATTTTGTCTAGTTAATAGATTTAATGATAATGTGGTTGTAAACCTACTTGCTCCTGATGAATCCAACATCCTGGAGTAAAGTCGTTTTCTTTTCCCCAAATATGTTCTCTACCCATTTTCAGAAGAATCTTGTGTACTTGAATCGCTTAATTCTACAAATTTTCTTCTCCTTTTTGTTGTCGAGACAGGAATTTGATCTTGGTCAACATCTGTATTATCTGGGGGTGAATGTAATGGACTTGATGTTATTTCATTGACATTACTTCTGATTTTTTTCTGGAGAAACAGATATGACAAAAGCGTTTTCAGGGCTTATCTCTTTTGGGATATTTTAGCATCACATTATTTTTTATTCTTTACTTTATTGATCCATTATTCTATAATCTTTATATTTTTTGCCAATTATTATCTTTCCTGTAAACTTAATTCACACCCTTATTAAAATTAAGTAACCTATTTGATGAGTTTCATTTGTTTCTGATATTTCTTCTAATATCTGATTTGCAGTAAGTTCTACTCTAATCATATTGAAAAATTGGTAAATGTATTTGTATGATCCATGTTGAAGATAAACTGAATAATTTATTCAAAAGTAAGATTTCCATGGCTTTAATCTAGCTTTTATATATCATTGCAAAAGTTGTATGTGATATCTTTTTTGATTATTAGAAGACAATATGCTACAATTGAAACTTTTAATTTATATAACATGTATAACTGTTAATATATCTGATATTTATAAGTAAACATTTTCTTTTTAAAACAGATCACGTGATTATAATTTCCATTGATTTTAATAAAAGACAGAAATTGAGAATGAAGAATTGTTAGGCTTTGATATATTTACCCTTAAATGATTTTGTTTCCATTTGCAATTCTGTCTTCATTTGCAATTCTGTTTCCATTTGCAATTCTGTCTCCATTTGCAATTTTGTTTCCATTTGCAATTCTGTTTCTTCTGGAAGAAATTGTAAATCTCGAATATATAACATGTAAAAAAAAAACATACAAATTAAAACTGATAATAAAATAAAATTATTTCCATACCTACCAACCCATACCTGCGGCTTGCCAGGGACGGGATTCGGAAAACAAAATTATATATTATTTAAGCCTGGTTTTGTTTCAGTCAAACCAAACATCAAGGTATTAAGGGGCTAACATATGACAACTGTAATAACATTCAAATTGTATAACATTTCAACTCGACTTTTTAATAAAAGCATACTTATATCTTAATGTGTTAGTAATAATTGAAAACCGCACCAAAAACATTATCTTATTTGAAATCTATTTTAATCTATAAATTCGTGGGTCTTTGTTTTGTCTTATGTTCATTTAACACAAATAAATTGTTTTAATATTAAAAGACAATAATGTTATTGGTAAATGAATGTATTTGATTGATATATTGATTGTTGGTTGCTTAACGTCCAGTGGCAAATATTTCATGCATATTCAGGACGAACACAAGTTCACATTACATACAATAGGTAGTTTGATACAATAGAGGCCATCTGGGATGATGGCCGGGGAAATTTGGACTGCCACTAGAAAATTAGGGTATATTAGATAGGGACTGAAATTTTGCCTTGCAACATGCCACCTGCGGACCCCTCAAAGAGTTGTTGCTAGGGTTCTTAACGTGCAAAGAGCAATCTTTTTATTTATTCAATTCAAAAGGTAATGAAAATAAAATACAAAAGGTTGCAAATGCTCATTTTTTTTTACCCAAAAATAGAAAAAAATAGTGAAATTTAAATTTTTATTTCCGATATATGTATAATTACTCTTCAAAATGAAGACCCTCCACTTTATTTGCTTTATCCAAAATAATTGTGGAGTATTTAGATATAATAGCTGAAACATCTTTACTATTGGATACATTTCTTGACCCTACAATATCTTTAATTTATATTTCTGTTTTATCAAGTTGATCTTCACTCTCCTTTGTCTTTTTGCAGTACTGTAGTAGGTTATCCGGAACATAATCTGGTGTTTTCATGTCTGAAATATAAAACAAATTTTAATAAGCATAAGTTTTTATGAGCACAATTTATCTGCAAAATTGTAATAAAAAAAATTGAAATAATTAAATATTTCCTTTAATATTGCAGTGGTACATGGGACAACCAAATATACACCTGAAAAAATAGTCTTGCAAAACCTCTTATTTAGTGGAATTTTCAGGTTTCACTCTGTCTGTCCGTCTGACAATCTCTCCATCTGGCAAATCAGCTTTCCACAATCTTTTTTCATGCTTTAAGATATCAGTTTAATATGTGTTATGTAGTATTACCAAATTAATTTAAAACTTTAAGTTCTTATATGTTCCGGTCTGACGATTATATTTGGCAGACTTATTAACCTTGCAAGGACTTATAAAAATCACATAAGTAATCTGTTTTTCAACTTTTATTTTGTTATGCTTGAAGGTATAGACTTCATATTTTGTTAAAACGTGACAAGTTATAGATACCATTTGATTTTGTTCCAGTCTAATAATTTGTTTGCAAAGTTATGGTCCTTGTCATGGTTAAACTATACGCCAAATATAAAGTCAATTTCTTCAAGCATGATGAAAAATAAACAAGCTTCTTTTTGAGTTTGGTAAAAATCCAGCATGGTTTAGGAAAGTTATTAGGTAAGTTAACTTAAGTTGTTTATGCTAAAACTATTCTCTCTCTGATTGATTGTCCAACTTTTTTTATTATTATATTTTTTACTCTACTTTTTCTATCAGCTTATATAATTAGATTACCGTTGAACTCATTAAATTTTTTGGAATGGTTAGGGTATTTTTCAACAGCTGCATTCCATGATTCTTTCCCAGTTTGTTCTGCGAAAAATCTCTCTATTAATGCTTGTTCTTTTTTTATTGAGTAACTTTCAACTGTTTTTCATAGGCTTTTGTTGTCTGCTGCCTTCTGCAGAAAATGGGCCCTGGTAACATTGGAATCTGTCTGCAGAAATCGAAATAGCTGTAAAAAATGAATGTTAAATACTACAGCTAACAGTTAAATTAACATGGTAGCTTGGTAACTATAATCTTGGATCTTGAAAGCTGTGATCTGTATTTTTGGGCTAGAAACATAACTGTTTGGAAAATCCCTTGCAATCAATATAAAACTGTTAAACACCCCAAATAATATTGTACCAGCAAGCAGATACAAAACCCTGAAAAAGCAAATCACTGTCATAAATTTCAAAAGACATAACAATTACAGGATGATTTCACAGTGAAAATGAGGTGAATGATGTCACATATGTTTAACCTACATTATTACAGTCCGTTATATTCTTTTCAGAGGTAATGTTGAATTTTGATTTTTGGTTGGGGAATGGTCAGTTTGTGTTCAGGGGTTAAAATTTTTTGTTACAGCTAACTAGCCCAGGACTTATTGGCAGCAGGACTTTACTAGCCCTGTTGGAAGAACGGCTAGTCCATCAAAACTGACCTGCTAGCTCTAGTATGCCTTAAAAATCAAGAGTTTGCTGCATAATACAAAGTGGTTGTCCTTTGTTTTGAAGGAGACATTATACACTGTATTTGATAATTTTTGTTGATCTGTTATTTATTCTTTTGGTGCTTAACCTAACTTAGTTGTTCCCACATTCAACGCAGACTTTTTATTGGCGTGCTTGGGGCAACTAACGGCAATATTCACAGAGCATTGTCTGTTTTTTTCATCAGCAACAGCCAACTTTGCCAGGGGAATCATTATGTCCCAGTTCTGCCAACTTTTCAGGAAGTGAATGCTTGATTTTTGCTAAATTGTAAAGATCAAAGAAAAAAAACAATAGATCAAAGGAAAATACCGCCAAATAAGCATGAACATGTGTGAGTCTCGCTCTAAAGACTTGACAGCCCTGCTGTCCTGGACACTATTATTTTTTTCCGCGGCTTTTCCCTGTCGTATTTAGCATATTTTTTTTTCAACCTCGTTACTCCCTTCATCTACCGTTTTTCGTTGAAACTGACGAAGTTCCTGGGGTTCCCGTACTAAAATATTAAGAAATATTTTGTTTCATGGTTTCGTGCTCCAGAGCTGTGCAACAAGACAGGTCAATACCAATCAATACATCATACCCCCAAACACCGTTAATTAAAAATCTCGGCACGATAAGCAATGTACAAGCCATGGTATGAGAAATCGATATTTAAAGTACAAGAATTGCAACCAACACATGATACCAGCCAGGTCACCCCGACATGCCAGAGTTATTTGTTCTATTTTTAAAATAAGTACAACAGGACCTGTGCAAATCAGTTCAAATTCTTGGAATTCCGGATGACTTAATTGAATCGAAATGGCTAACATAGTGATAAAGGGATTTTTCACTTTCCATTTTGGAAACGTCAAGAATTTTTTGTTACTAGTCCGTCGGGCATATCGGATTACACATTTTAATTGCCAGAGGCGTAAATGATCTAGTCCCGGACGTCGGGCTAGTGGATTTTTTAACCCCTGCAGTGAGTGTTACTGCA